>WBMV01006092.1:540647-580352 GCA_013396655.1 Campylorhamphus procurvoides
ACAGCTGGGAATGAAATGAAAGGGACGCCTTTCGGATTAATTTACTCTGCATGTTTGAAGCGGTGGTGCTTGGAAAAGAGCTCTCATGATATTCCTGAGGCCGTGAGTTCAACCTAGCACCGGTCTTTTCTATTCTTTTCTGTTCTTAAGGCAATAAGGTTCATTAGTTTATGACAGGCCTTCTGTATTTACGATCTAACTTGAATCCAAACTATCAGCTGCAGCACAAGCAGCTTCGTATTACTGGGTGAAAGGAGATGTCTGATGTTGTTTTTAGCAATTCTGCTTGGCTGAATAGATTTGGTTAAAATCAATTGGCCATTTATGCTGCTCCCATCTTAAAACTGACACAAAAATGTCAGTTTGTTAGAGATATTATCGTCCATTCAATTTTTCTTCATATTTTTATTAATTCCTTTCTTACCTTTTTGATCAAATATAGAAATACTTAATTCCATTTAAACAGTTTTTTTAAGTTGTTTTATACTCTATGGGATAGATATCTAAGAAATGCTTTCCAGTCCTTCTAGGAAGTCCATTCCTTCCCTCTGAGCTCTTTTGAAGCTCTTGGTTTGAAGTCAGCCCTTTGTATAATATAAAAGGTACCTAAATATGGCCTCAAATACATTATGAATGCTACTGATGACTTTATCCCTTATTTTCTATTAGTGAAATAGAAATCCAATGTTATACGAATCTATAGCTTCCTAATACTAGTGTGGGAAGTCACTTGGATCTGAAAGGAAAATATGATGAAAGAGATGTATTCCACAGGAAGTATGTCATACGGGTGCTCTGAATGACAGATGACTCCCAGGTAATATTCAGGTACCATTCAGAGATGTTGAACTACTGGATGGTGCCCTCTAAAATGAATTTATATTAATCATAGTTAAAGAGTAGATATATTCCCCATCAACTAGCTGTTCCTTTTTTTTTTTAAATAGTTTCATTCAGGGTGATTAAAATTCAGTGAGATTATTAGCATACTCAGAGCTGTGAAGACCAGTTCAGCTACCTTTATATGTAACTAAAAATGAAAACAAACCCACAAACAAACAAAAAAACCCAAACCAAACAAAACCACAAACAAAAATAAAATAAAATAAAAAAATCCAAAACCAAAAACGGCAACAAAAAAAACCCCCTAGGACTGAAACTCATTTTTTGGTAGAATTTTATGGTTCTTTTATCATAAACTCTTGGCTTAAAGGACTGTATAAAAAGAGAAGAAAAAAACTCTTTCCTCCATGAACACCTGCATATACATCTGGAAATCTATAACTGTCCTCTAAAGCCAGGAAAGTAATCATCTATTACAGAAAGGTTCCAAAATGAAGGCATTTTAATGGAAAGCAGTGTTTTCCATACAAATATAGATTCACTAATAATAACTAAATTTTGTACCTTAGATGTCAAATAGGTTATGTAGTATGGGTCATGTTGTACACTGGCCCATTATGTTACACTACTGAACATTACTTCTCCATTCTTTAGTGCACCATCTGTTCATAACACTTTCAATAATTGGCTCCCATGTATAACACTGGTGTATAACAGAAAGTAAAGTTTGCTGATAATTCCCAAGGACATTGTTTTAAACAGTAACCCGATATATAGATAAGAAAGTGTCAACATTTAGCAGTTGGGAATAAGATAGTAGTGTACTTGGCTGGAAAATCTGTGTAGAACCTGATTTTCTCTAATATGACACCTAAACTAGACAGTGTGCACTGGAAAAGAGCCAAAATGTTAAGTCAAGTTGTAAGATGTTGAGATTTGTCAGAAATTATGTGATTCAGTGTTATAAACCTAGTAAAAAAACCCAGAGAAAAATATAAATTTTAGACACAATAATTCAGTTATTTTTTGACAATAGAACAAAAGATAGCTTTTAATTGAAAGAAAAGATTGGATCATTTAAACCATATCCACAGAAAATCACTATTACTTACAAACAATAACAAAAATGCAAATGTTGTCATTTTGCCAAGACAGATGTATTTATTTTAAGTCCATTGTGCTAACATAGAATTTAATGTCTAGCTTAATTTTTACTTTTTAGGGGCTAGAGGTTTTATATAATTCACTGGTATTCAACAGGAAAAGATAAAAAGTAGAGCCTTCATGTGGTTTCAGTCTTATTATCCCAACACTGAATGTCTCATTTTGCTTCACTTCCATCTTATAAGTTGAACAAAAATAGCACAGTGCTTATTCACAGACCGTGCTGTTGCCGAGTTCATTGTCATTATAAAACACGTGGCCTAGTTTGTGACTAAGAGACAACAAAAATGACATTTTAAATATATGGGCAACTGCTGCTTTTTCACCAGATGACATTATCCTGTAGAAAGCTAAGTAATTCTATATGTTGCTAAAGCAACATGGGATGTCATCAAATATATCTAATCACCCATTCTATAAAATATTTGTGTAAGATTTTCAAAAAGATAAAACTCCAGGACTTCTTCAAGTTCAAAAATGAGTGACAAGGATTATGGGATATGTGGTGGTGCTCAAAACCAAATAAACATTCTGCTAGATTGACCTATAGTTCAAAGGAAAGAAGATCTTTTTTTCTGGGCTTATTCAAGACTATAGGAAGAATCCTTAGAAGATCTGAGTCATCACCAACCTCGACTACTTCTGTAGATTCACAGTACCCTTTTGTGGCCTATTCTGTAAGAGTTAAAATTCATAACATCATAAATATAAAATAAATAAAGCATCCACACCAAATAGAGAATGAAGGAAATACTTTTATGTTCCATCTAGAAGTCATCGCTTAACACTGTGCTTGAAGACACAGGTATTATTCATAGTGGAATAATATGAAGTATTATAGAGGTATAGAGCATTCAAAGGAATCATAGAACTATTTAAGCTGGAAAATACCTCCAAGATCATTGAGTGCAAGCATTAACCCAGCTCTGCTAAGTCCACCACTGAACATAAGCACCACATCTATATGTCTCTTAAATGCCTCCAAGGATGGTGGTTCAACCACCTACCTGGGCAGCCTGTTCCAAAATTTGACAACCATTTCAGTGTTGGAAATTTTCATAATGTGCAAGCTAAGCCTCCCCCAGTGCAACTGGAGGTCATGCCTTCTTATCTCATTGCTTGTTATTCAGGAAAGAGACTGACTCCCACATCCCTATAATCTCTTTTCAGGTAGTTGTAGAGAGCAACAAGGTCTTCCTCGAGCCTTCATCTCCCCAGGACAAACAACTCCAGCTACTGCAACCACTTATAAGACTTGTGCTCCAACCCTCCAACAGCTTTGTTGCCCTTCTCTGGACAAGTACAGAGGGATAATCCCTTCCTTAGTCATGCTGGTGACACTATTAATGATACAGAAGGCCACTGTCCTTCTCGGCCACCTGGGCACACAGCTGACTCTAGTTCAGCTGCCTGCTGACCAGCAGTCCCGGGTAGTTTTCCATCGGGTGGCTTTCCAGCCACTCTTCCCCCAGCCTGTGTCACTGCACAGGGTTGTTGTGAGGCAAGTGCAGAACCTGGCACTTTTCCCTGTTGAACCTCATACAATTGGCCTTGGCACATTGATCCAGTCTGTCCAGACCTCTCTGCAGAGCCTTCCTGCCCTCCAGCAGATCAACACTTCTGCCCAGCTTGGTGTTGCCTGCAAACTAACTAATCCCCTCATCTGGGCCATTGATAAAAATAGTAAAAAGAACTGGCTGTAATACTGAACCCTGGGGAACACCACTTGTTACCAGTCACCAGCTGGATGTAACTCTATTTGCCACCCCACTTTGGACTCAGCAATCCAGACAGTTTTTTTACCCAGTGAACAATGAATCTGTCCAAAACTTTTATTATCTACCATTCCCCTCAAAGACTGATTACCTCTCTGAGCTTTCAGGTCAAGTAGAATTGAGTTTAAATGACAAAGAAGATACACATAAATACAATGAGAACTCAGAAATTCATTATTAGATAAAGTGCTGAGAGATGGAATGAACTTTTAATATAGATGGTGCAGTTAACTAATATAAATGTATTTAAGAGAAAAACCTAAAAAGCTGAGAAGACTAATAAGTTAAAGACATTAATCAAGCCTGGGATTCTATGTAGCCAGCTGTCCTCTTCAAAAATAAATATCACTTTTATTAATGTTACTATTATGGTCTATTTTTTCCATTAATGCGCTAAGAAGCCAGCTTCATATTAACAGTTTCCAAGCTGAAAATACTTCCATCATAATGTAGGACAGAATGATTCACTGAAGAGCCCCAAATAGTCATAAAATTAATGGTAATATGAGATGAACAGAGAATAAAGCCTCTAAGCCTCCCTCTACATATATACATGAATGTGCATTTATGGGTCTGTGCATATATATGTGTGTGTGTACTTATAAAGCAGATATATTTAATTTTTCAATAGTCCTTCACAACAATAATATCTGTCCCACCAGAATGAGAAGCATGATTTTTCAATAGATTCATGTGCATTTGAGCAACTTTGAAGTTTAACAATTCAAGCTTTTATTCTGTCTTCCAGGTTGACTGTCCCTAATGCCTGCTAATGCCCGGCTTCCTTCTGCATCTTTTCTTCTGTTGGAAAATAATTAAGATTTTCCTTCTTTGGCCAAGCCTGTTTTACAAGACTCTATAAAACCTAATAAGGTTAGGTGCCTGTCAGGCACCTTCTACTGCAAAATGGAGTTGGAACTAAGCAACTCCAAGGAATTAGACGTGATCATCGCAATGTGTTATTTCTGTAGGAGAAGAGATTGAAAAATAAGAAATGTATACCTGATGGGTATACAGAGAGAGCACTTTAGATAAAAAACTCCAGAGAGTAATCCATCTTGGTGCTTCTCACTTAAACACAGGTTTTTACTTATGGACCTTAAAACAGCTTTTATCAGTATAGGGGAAGGGTTTACATGTGTGTATATGGAAATGTGTACATTTATGAAACAGATATACAAACACACAGAGATATATTCTTGAGAAACAATATACATAAAAATCACAGTACTTCAATAAATACTGTATTTGTCTACCACTTGGAAGGGCACAGATGTATTGTGGAAGCACTGGTACAGACATTTTTTATAAAACATTTTGGACAAAAAAAAATAACACAACAAAAAGAAAACACATTAAACAAAATGGCCCTGGTAGTAGAAATAATTGTAGAAATAGTAGAAATAAGTATGGCAGAATTCCGCATTTCAATTTTATACCTGCCTAGATTTTCTTTCTATACTTTTTTTCTGATAGATGGGCAAGCACAAAAACAGGAATCTGTAACAGAAGAGTTTTTGATCTCTATGAGACCCATGGAACAGCAAAAGCAACTAGGAATTTCACTGGCTTCATGAAGTACTGCAAATATTTAAACTATGTATATTCTACTCTTTCAAAATGCAATAGTCATTGCAGATATAAAATCTTTTGCTTTTGAGTGGATCAGTTTATAGAACTTGTACTCAGCCCCTCACTGAAATCATCCATTAAAATTGGAAATGACAGAAGTATACAAAATGACCAATGTAACGCAGCAGAAAGACTGGAAGCTAATCCTGTGCAATTATTGGGCAGGAAGACTAAACAAGTGGAAGTACTATTGCACAGTGTTAGCAATTTGATCCCAGAAATCTTTCCCTCAGGAGATTGTGAGTGCTAGGTTTATAAAGGCATTGAAGAATCAGAAGATCCTTCGGTGAAGGAAAAAGTCTTGGTGAAAAGTCTACTAAATATTAAGAGGGAGATATTTTCCTGGGGGAAACCACAGCTTGGAAAAAGCTGTGTGCTATCCCAAGAAGTGCCAGCATGTATTGAGTTGAACACATACACTTACCTTAGTCAACAGATCTACTGGGCAATTCTGGGTTTGATTAATCCTTGCTTCAGCTGGGAACAACTATTACTTTTCTCTTAAACCTGTTCTTTTTTGTACATTTTGTCTGTGCCAAGTTAGTTAAAATTAGTCTATTTATATCATAATTCTCTATTTTATTAATTAAATAGCAATTATAATGTTTGGCTTCTTTCAAATGAAAAACAGGAGGCATTCCCTGAATTTGTTTTTGTTAGGACTTTTCCAACCATTTGTGTTATGTTTTCATAGAATCATAGAACTCTTTGAGTTGGAAGGGACCTAAAAGATCATCTAGTTCCAATCCACCTGTCCATGGGCAGGGTCATCTTCTACTAGACCCAGTTGTTCGAAGCCCCATCTACCTGACCTTGAACATTTCTAAGGATGAGACATCCAGAACTTCTCTGGACAATCTGTTCCAGTGTCTCACCACCATCCTAATAGAGAATTTCTGCTTAACATCGAATCTAACCCTACTGTCTTTCAGTTTTAAGCAATTGTCCCTTGTCTTATCACCTTGGAAAAAGTCCCTTTTTGGCCTTCTTCTCAGCCCACTTCAGCTACTGGAAGGCGCTTATAGGGTCACCCTGGAGCCTCCTCTTCTCCAGGCTGAACAACCCCAACTCTCAGAGCCCGCCTTCATAGGATAGGTGCTGCAATGAACTTGAAGAAAATTGAGTTTGCATAGCTTTTCCTAAGTAATTTTTTATGTCTTATTTGATAAAAAGTACTATGGGGAAGTTTTATGTACATTAGTTGGAAAGAAAGCTGAGATAATCTGTTTATTCAAACAAACATATAACACTAAAATGTATTTTAAGATATTGGAAAGAGTTACCATAATTCTTTTCTGTTCTGTTTGAATGTGTAATAGATTCTGGAAGTGCTTAATCTCTTGACAGAAACTCTATAATTTGCAATACCCTTCTAATGATCACAGGGTATTTCTATCACTCTCAGGACATTACCACTCTAGTGGGAATTATGGACACACTTTAAGAGGATTTGATTCAGTATTAGGGCAGCAATTGTGTGTTAATTAAATACCAATTGATTATTTTAAATGCTTGCACTGAGTTTTAGGTACATAATCTGTAGATCTTGATTAAAATTTTTTGAATTATAGATTACATCCCCTGGTATAATAGAAAATGTTAGAGTGATGCTGAAAAGTGAGAAAGCAACTGCTTGATGTTCAAGGACACCATGGTAGAAATGGCTAAATGGATGTTTCCTGTTAAACCATATTTATCATTAATTGTGTTCCCTAATGCAGTAATTTATAAGCTTTACTAAGTCCAGGGTCTTTGTTCCTTCGGTTTTCCAACACATGAGCAAGACCACAGAATCACAGAACCACAGAATAGTCTGAGTTGGAAGGGAACCACAAGGATACTCTAGTCCAACTTTTAAGATATCATATACTTTCCTTTTAAAAGAAAGAAAAAGATTTGAAGAAAAAGTATAATTTCTCTTTTCTCACACCCTGGGGATTACAGCCCCCTGGCAAATAGAAGTTTCTCAGATAGGTAGGTGTTCCAGTTTAATCCTAGCCTGCAATTAAGTACCTTTCAGCTGCTCACTTTCTCCTGTCCCACAATGGGATGGGGAGGAGAATCAGGGAAAAGCAGAAAAAAAAACCTCATGGGTTGATATAAGAGCAGTTTAATAATTGAAAAAAAAATATATTGTTGTTTTTGTAATAAAAGGAAGAGGGAGAGGGAGAGAGAGATAAACCCAAAAAACACAAGGTAGATACAATATAATTGCTCATCATCTACCAACTGATGCCCAGACTGGCCTTGCCCACCCAGCTCACTCTGGTTTATGCACTGATCATGACATTCTGTGGTATGGAATATCTCTTTGACCAGTTCAGGTCTGTCATCCAGGTGATGCTCCCTCACAGTTTGTGTGTACCTGCTTGCCAGCAGAGCATGGGACCTTGATGTAGAGAGTAAGTACTACTGAACAGCTACCAAAACAGCAACATATTATCAACATTATTCTCATAATGAATTCAAAACACAGCACTGTACCAGCTACTAAGATGAAAATTATCTCTATTTCAGATGAAAACAGGACACTAGGTTTATGCTATATCCTGTGTTGAATAACCAGCAAAATGAGCAATGGGGTTTCTTGGACTTTGTTAAATATTAGGTCATGGGTCCCTCATAAAATCTAATCCATACCCCCTTGATGTGACACTGGATGAAAGCCTAAGGTTCACAAGAAGATATAGCCAGTTTATCGCAATCAGCAAGGATTTTGCTGGTGTTTAATTTACCAGCGGCTATGCTGGGAGAGAAAAATTCAACAGGCATGATTTCTCTGTTAAGATGACAGTTACAGATCAGACTGAAACTATTTTGCTTTGCATTTGCTTTCATTGCTTTGCAGAACTCCATCATTTTTGAGTCGTGTTAGCTGAGTCAGCCAGTTTTGTGTGTAGATGTGAAAGATACACAGAAGAATAGACAAACTTTTAACTATGAGATTATAACATGATACCAAATGGCATATGTGCCAGTGCTAGCAGAATAAGTATAATTACGGTTAAAAAGTACTTCTGCCTCTAGAATCTTTACAGATTAGATATGTCCAAACAACTCATTCAATCTAATTAATCAAATATCTACTGAACTAGAAAAATAGAAACACAAAAAAATGCCTTTGTAATTTTTCTACAGTGGGCAATTGTTTTCTGTAGTAAAAACTTCAGGATTTAAATATGTAAGTGCCTTAGACTATAGGGTATTATAACAGGAATGAAAATTACTCTAATACTATTTGTACAATAGCAGCTGTTTTTATCTACTGTGCCAGATTTATTTTTGGCACCATTCCTACTGGTTGCTATGTGCAGGCCCACTGGGGGTGAGGATATCAAGACTGAGTTTATGTGAACGGTCATTGCCAATGTTCTGCCTCTCTATTGAAAAGGAGGAAAAAGAGAGCCTAGATTTGAGCAGATATTGAGCTAACAAGCCTAAAGGCTGACTCTCTGTGTTTACCAGCCAAATGGCTGTTTAACTAACACACAACAGCAGTCCAGGCTTCAGCATGCAGGATTTCCAGCATCCTTGCTCAGAAAAGATCAGGTTTGTGAGGGAGAGGCCAGAACAAATCATCATGCTCATATATCCTTCTATTCTGGGCTGCATTAAGAGGAGTGTTGCTAAGAATTCAAGGGAGGGGATCCTTCCTCTCTGCTCAGCACTGGTGAGGCCACATCTGGAGTACTCTCTCTAGTTTTGTGCTTCTCAGTACAAGAGAGGCATGGACTTACTTGAAGGAATTCAGTAAAGAGCTACAAAGAAGATCAGGGAACTGAAGCATTTTAACTGTGAGGAAAAGCTGAGGGAGCTGGGACTGTTCAGCTTGGGGAAGAGAACGCTCAGAGGCATTGTATCAATGTCTATAAATACCTTAAGGGACAATACAAAGAGGACAGAACCAGTGTATTTTCATTGCTACTCAGTGATAGGACGAGAAGCAGTGGTCACAAGCTCAAACACAGGAGGATCCACCTGAATATCAACACTTTTTTACTGTAGGGGTGACCAAGCACTGGAACAGTTTGCCCAAAAAGGCTGTGGAATCTCCATACTTGGAGATATTCAAAAGCTGCTTAGACATGGTCCTGGGCAAGACTCCAGATGCCCCTGGTTGAGCAGGGGGGTTGGACCAAATAACCTTCAGAGGTCCCTTCCAATCTCAGCCATTCTGTGATTCTGTGATACAGATTTTAGCCTCCTTGTTGTGATTGCCAACACAGACACATATGGTTGTGAATTTTGTGCCGATATAAAAGCTGGGTGAAATCTAAATGTCAAAATTTCACATACGCTACTGAACAGTTTGCTAAATTGAGTCACCAGCAGAACTTAGGTAAACAGACAGAGGTATTGAGGTCTATGACATCATCATCTGTGCCCCAAGTCCTTTCCTCATCCTCAGCAAGGGTACTAAGCCCTCTGCTGAGACCACATTGTCCTATCTGTCTCACTGTCTTCAGAATGACAGGCTTAATAACAATTATGTCTGCCAGACCATGCACTCAGGTAGCAAGAAAGCTGCAATACATCATGAATACTTCTACACACCACTATACTTCAGTGAGACATTTTGAAGTCAAGTATTCTTCTGTAGGAAAGGAAGTCATCTGTTATACCTTTATTTCAGAAGCAACATCCTAGTTTCTGACTAAGTTTGTTTTGCTACCCTCCCTCCCCTTCACAGGGACACCAAAGGAGTAGAAATTCCTGCACCAACAATTCATACTTAGCACAAGCTCATGAAGTTGCCTCTGGCCCTGCTAAATTCCAACTTTCAGTATTTAGATTGTCAGCTAATGATTTTTATTTTATTTTTAAGATCACTGGTGTTTTAGAAAGAACTCAAACAAATGCTGAACATGTTACTTTTCTCTGAAATGAAAGTCTTTGATTTCAGTATATATTACTCATTCACAATTATCAGAAGGCTGTAGGAAAGGCAGTTAGAAGAGACTTAATTTTTGTGCAGATATTTTGTTTGTTTTTAATTTCAGTGTTCTTTTCTTCTCACAACTCTCCATTAGTATTATGTATAACTTCATGGTTGGATGGAAAAATTGTAGATAAAGGCATGTGAAATGCCAGTTGTCATGTATATCTATTCTACTTACTGAGTACAAGACAAAGCTCCAAGTGAAAGTTTGAAAATTAGGTATTATCTCTGTTATTCAGTATCGAACAATAACAGGTTCTTCATATTGCAAGATAAGCACAAAAAAAATACCTGGGAAGCTCTTTATCAGTGAATAGTACTCGAAGAACAATACATGCATGTTTGGATAGAAATGAGTGATTACATTTTGACTAAAATTAAGAAAAAGAGCTGCTCTCAAATCCCTTAAAAAAAAGAAAAAAAAAAGATAAATTTATTCTCCCAACAAAAACAGTTTAATCATATATGCTGTCTAATGTTGTTTTGTGGTTACAATGACCACTTTGCAAAGAACAGACTTCTTTGATAAATAACTCTACAGATTAAATACTGCTTCTCTGCAGAGCTTGTTAGTCATATCTTGATGTGTCACTGATGGCTCAGAGAGATAAAGAGAAAAATAAGGGAAACATGGTTGATCAAACAGGTAGCTCTTCTGAAAAGTAAGTTGACTTATGCAAAATTCTACACACATATACAGTTACTCAAAGATGTACATACACAGGCAGTCATACTAAATCTATTAATGTGAAACCAGTTTCCAATACAACACAACACATGCTTACATTTGAAATAATAGAAGAAAGAAACTCAGCTGTCCTACCTCACAAGGTATTCTATTTGCAATGTACAGTATTATATAAGAATACCATGTATGGTTAAATAAACATAAATCTGAGAAAATTTACCCAGGTGCGGAAAAATAGCTATTTGAAGACTTCAATTTTTCATCTTTGTCAAAGTGAAGTCAGTAGAAAAAGCAGGCACTGCTCTGAAAGGAGATAACACCTGAAAAGGCATCCATTCTGTACGAAGCATAGTATTCCACTTTTGTTGTGAACTCACTGATATGTGTGCAATCCAGTTAGGCTTGAATTTAAAGGAGGGGTGGTATTAGAAAGAGAAACTAGGGTGAGGGGTCAAAGCCCTTCTAGCTTTTTATTCTGAGATTTGAGATGGCTACAGATAAGCTAAAATTTCCTTGCTTCTCTCATGAAAGAGGTACAAACACTTGTGGTGTGTGGGGAGACCAGTGATCCAAAACATGGTTATTAATGCCAGCTCAGAAAAAAATAAACATTCTGCTGCTGATTCAGCAGCTCTAATTTAAAGCATACAAGTAAACCAAATACTCATTAACTTCTGTATGTCTTAAATTTTTGAAATCCAAATTAATTGGTTAATAGCTTACCAAACTGGAGTTTTAAACCTTCACACTGGTTGGGTACATTAAGCGTGTATATACATATATATATGTCTTTGTTCCTTGGGAAAGCAAGTTTTTAAGAATAGATTGAAATGTCTTATTTTCTTAGTCTATTTTGAATATAACTTATTTGAAAAAAGATTTTTCCAACTCACCCACTGAAACATTCCAAACTAGACATCCCATTCCCATACTGCATATCATGAAGCACATATATAGATCGTCATATATCAAAATTAGAGAGTAATGAATCATAGCAAGTTGAAATTTTGGATGGCTCACTTTCCATCTATGTGGCTGGGAAAATAGGACTGAGCACTGAAAAGATTGCTGTTTTCTCTGGCTTCTTTTGTGCTAAAGACAGAAAAGAGTTATCAAACACTGGGAACATCTTGATTCAATTTCTTCCTGTATTTACATATGGACCTTCTTTCTGGTCTTAATCTATGCTCCAGATGTTCTACTGGTGCTGTTTCTCCCTCCAGACAGTGCTTTTCTTCCTTTCCACCGGACATTATTATTCCTTCTTCATGTAGCTAACAGCTGCAGCTCAAGTACCAGCCCCTCCACACACCCAAGAGGTTGCAAGCATGTTAGACATTTCTGGCTGAACTCAGCTTTTTGTCTGCTTGCCTCCTACTATTGCGAGCACATGTCTAAGATCTTCTTAAGCCCTGTTCACAGGCTCCCAGGGTTGCATGGCAGGTCATTGCAGAAGTCAAGTACTTAAATATTGCCTTAATCCACAAGGATAATATTCCCCATTTTAAGTCATAGCCAAAATGCTAAAATAGAAAAATGAGAAATAATGACAACCTACCAACTATTGTTGAACCTCAGATCTATTTTTTGAGTGAAAGTTCTAGCCTGGCTTTCTTTTCTACAGATCAACTCAACCATCCCCTGATGCAAACATAACAGTTTTAAAAGCACAGTGGTGTGTCACTCAGTGATTCATCATCCTGCAAGTCAGAACTAGAATAATCATTCCCTAAACAGGGAAGTACCACCATGTAATATAGGAAAAGCTGACATTTAAAAATGTACAGGGAAAGATGCTTTTTCAAAGATTTACTAGTCAATACCCCCCAGAGAAGTTGCTTAAATAAAACTGTAGATTTTAAATCTATGCTAAATGCTTGCCCTGAGGCCTTATTCCAATCTCATTGATGCTGTTGGAAGCAGAATCCACTGAGGCAGAAACAGAAGGCTGGAGTAGCTAAACTTCAGCTGTGCTAAAATTTACAGCCTTTTGCAGTCTCTTGCTACTGCAGAATGAATGAGGCCAATCAAGTCTGGACTTTCCCTGCTCCTTTTGCTGTCAATTTTCTCCTTACTTTATGCCAAAATATTTTCTGCATGCTAACATCTGCTGAGTCTCTTACATACCCTGTTTCTAGTGCTGGAGGTTATGAACTTAGAAGGTTTGACAAATAAAATACATCAAAAGCATGAGAGTATCTTCCTTCATGCTAAGAGCAACAGTTCAGTCTCACAGGATACTAACAATCTCTGTGTGGGTCAACATAACGTTTCCTATGCCATGTGCTCTTAATACCTTCTGCATTACTTGATTTCTGTCATGAAGCATTACTCTTTATATCCTTCTTTCTTTTTTTTTTAATCTTATCTAAAGATGTTCTCATTATCCATATAAATGCCTGTTTTTCTGAACTCTATGTCTCAGTGAAATCTTAAGGCAGTGGGTTTGACTGATTAATTATGCATTGTACAAGAAGATAATCCCTTTTATCAGTTTGAATTTATTTTCTTTCAGTTTCATCTACTGTCTTGTTATTCTTGTCTCCTGACACAGGGCAAGTAAGTTTATCTTGGTTTAAAATCCCTTCGTATCACTGTCCTTCAATGTGCACCATTACTATATTCCCATTACCTGATACAGCAAGGATCTCAATATGTCTTGATCTTTGGATGTAACTGGCTTTCATTTCTTGAGCTTTTTTTTTTTTTTTTCCCAGAGCCCTAAAGGCTTTGTAATAGATACATAGGCCCTGGTTAACTGGATTATCACTGTGTTTCTAATAAAGATGTTCCACAGATATTGAGAAGCAATCCAAAGAACTCAGGGTCAAGGACTACCAGCTAAAATCTATTGTTTCTACACTGACCTCTGGTAAGTGTTCAGCACTCTGCATATTAACTTGATTTCTGAAAGCCTTGCTCATTCAATGTTGAAGTATATGTTGCCAATCATCTCTAATTAGCTCTTCTCTGCACTACTCTTTTTTTTTTCCTTCTCTCTTCTAATGTAGAAGATTTTGCAACATTCATTTTCTTCGCTGTTCTTTTGCCCTTTGCTTAAATGCTCTGCAAGCACAGAGAAACCATAAGGCCTTAGGGCAGCTTAGAGACTACCTCCCTTCCAGAAAACTTGGCACAGCATTTCAGCATCGCAGATAATGCACACCTACCTGTGTAGCGATCCCTCCTTCATCCTTAGGGGTCATATAACCTTATTGTGCTATGCTTTTGTTTTTCCCAGTGAGAAGATGAGCAGACTGATTACACGAAAGCACAAACCTGATGTACACTCATAAAAGGCATTTCCTTTATCAGTGGAGACTTGAAACTGGTATACAAACCTCCATGTAGTAAGGCTAACCTTAAGCTGTCAGGAGAACCAGCAATGTCTATTTGACACCATTTCACTGATTATGTTTAGACCGCAGTTTGAGCAGAGCTCAGTTAAGTAGTGCACAGAACAGTCTGGTTTAAAACTCATTCTGTACTTCTTCTCACCTATTGGTCTCAGCAGCTGCCTAATGTAGCTACATTTCCAGGTGTCTAACCTCAGTAAGAACATCTAGAAATGGTGAGAAGGGCTGTACAGAGAAAATCTATCTCAAGGACAAAGAGTTCTGGATTTTATCACCACAAAAGGAAAGCAGAGGGCAGCCTGTCTTAGTCAGCTGTCTATGCAATGGACAGTCAAGCTCTTGGAAAGATTCTAGTGGACGAAAGCACAAAATAAAATTTAAACATTTTGATGGCTTGAATTTGAATCTAAATTGAATTTAGTATAATTAGGAAAAAAAAATCTTAAAACCCTAAAGTTTTAGTGTTCTTAGGTCCTGTATGAATATTATACAATTTTACCTCCGTATTGTTTTGCCATATCATAAATGCAGTCTTTGACTGTATTCAACAACATCCTTGCGATATAGAACAGTGAAGGAGAAAACTGGTAGCATCTTATTATTGCAGGGTAGATCACTTCCTCCTGATATTAGCCTTGTGCCTTAACACCAGATATGTTCATCTGACCACGTGATTGTGGTGGAGGGGAAGGAAGCACAGAAAAGTACATGACAAAATAGCAAATCCTTGCTCTATTGAAACCGTCTTGCTGGGGTTTAATTAGAGGATTTCAGGAAGCCCCAGATTAGTAAATGGAAATCTTTGTGATTTGCCTTGGTAATTATTGGAATGAAATTTCAGGAGCTAATTCCCAAGGGAAAGTGCATCTGTGCACTTCAAATTAGCTGCTTATATGCTTAGTTAGATTCTTTACATGCCTTCCAAACCATGCTGACATATTTAAAATGTATTGGCAGATTTAAAAGGAGGGGATCTTTGGCAGATTACCTTGGCAGAAATTTCCCCACATTCTTGTGGAGTGTTTCTCTCCTCCTAGAAAAGATATCCCTAGGGAATTCAGCTCGTTCTCTTGAGATATCTGCCTAAGTCCTAAGAAATCAAAATTAGAATAAAAGTGTCTTATTCTAGATCCTCAGTCTCTCATGAAACAGTATACACCTGGCATTCCTGGCTGTGTTCCCAAGGTGGTGTAATTTGAACCCCATATATGAGTAGCAGGGTGCCACAGTTTAAGGTTTCATGTCCTGTGACCTCATAGGACTAACAAATGGAGTAAATACTAGCAGAAAAATGGGAGGCATTAGATTCTGAAGGCACAAACATTGTGCTTCCAGCTATAACCACCTTCAGGTATCAGATTATGAAGATATGGATTCTCTTTTAAGCTGTTGTATTTGGAAAACTTTACAGCTTCCCTTATGTTTCCAAGCTAGGGCTTTACAATTAGGGGTATTTAGAAGTCTTCTGATAAGGTTGGTGCACTCTTTTCAAGTTTTAAAATCCTTCCCTATTCTTTTACTTATTTGTGAAGTTACTATGAAGTACTAATTCTCTAGTATTTATTCCAGGTTTATGCCAGTATGAAGCTCTGGAAAAAAGCATAATTTGCCTGTCTGAAAAGTTACACATACTTTAAACACACTTCTTCAGAACACTTTTGCAGTTGCTATGGTGTTTCCATGTGAAGCCACCAGCAATTAGAGTGTTGACAAAATCGAACATTCAATTGCCCAGGTGCACAGGTATCCAGTGCCATTTGCTGTACCTCAGGGTCTTCCAGCAGCCTCTCCAGAAGGGCATGAGTCTCTTGTAGTCCAGTACTGTGTATTTGCCAGGCCTCTACATCTAACTTGGATTTATTTATGCCATTTTAATGTTGTAAAATGTTTACTTTGAGTTGATGGAATGCCTTACTGAGCATCACTGGAAGCTGGGTTCTGAACTCCTTCTAAGGCCTTTTTCAGGTGTTATGCCTTCACAAATCTCCACCAAAATCTGTATATTCCATGGCCCCCTGTTTTCCATATAGGCACAACTAAATATTGCTGTGTTCCATATCCCACAGGAAGTGTAAGGAACATGAGCATTCCTGGCTGCAGTCCTAGTACAGCTCAGTCTCAGTCTTGAATTCATAAATAAAAATCCCATGCAAATTAGCCCATTTATTTGCAGTCAGGATGATGCTGGCACTTGTCATAATCATGTATTCTACATTTATTTCTATCTCTCAGTTAGCTTTTTTTTTCTACTATTCATATTTTTGTCTCCTGTTATTTATTATCATAGGAAGTAACTCAGCTTGTCCATTACTGTGGCCAAAGCTGCAACATTCAAATAAATCAGTTGCCTCATCTTCTCTTCCATTTTTGAAAAAGAAAAGAAAACAAAAAATAAAAGATCTTCTGATCTTCATTCTATTCCAGGAAGGAGGGCTAGTCTCTCTAACTTGGTGGAAGTGAGGCGGATTGTTTTTTCTTTTTGTTCGCCACTTCAAGATGCCATTAATAACCATTTTGATTCAGATGACATTTCAATGAAGTATAAGGAAAAGCATTGATATATGGATAGTCCCAATGCAACTGGAGAAGCCCACACAGACTGAAATTTTGCTTTTAGCTAACACACATGGTAAAATGATAGTAGTTATATCATTGTACTTTAAAATGCTTCATGATCATTATCCAGCCATTTTATGCAGAGTGAAAATCTGAGTGAAATACCTCAACCCATTTCCTAGAGTGTCAATGACAAGTCACGGGTCAGAGATTAAATTGACATAGTACAATTTGGTCCTGTGGACTGAGATACAAGAAGTGTATTCTTAAAAAGAAACAGTTTCTTAAAAAGTGTGTTCCTTTTAAACTTCATTTTCCAGAAACATAAACAGTGTTTGATTGTGTCTAAGACTGAGGGGTGCCCCTTTTTTCTTTTTCCTTTCACAGATCAGTTTAAAAAATTCAGCTCCTGGCCAAAGTGAAGTACTGTGTTCATAGCAGTCAAAGCAGAAACACATTGGTGGGAGGCAATGCATCAAGTCTATGAAATCACACCTCAGCTAAGATGATGGCATAAAAAAAGGCTCATCTGAGCAAAAGGACAGGAAATTGGTCTAGGGACACAAACTCCATTGTGCTCACAATAATCCCACTCTTTAGCCTTGAACACTTGATTTACTATCCCTCCTTCACTTTTCCCATATCAGAAAAGTTCATGTTTGCAAAGCATTTGGAAGCTAAAAGGGGTAATAGAAAAGTTCTGTATTACCATCATCAGTCTTCTCCTGATACCTAAACTAGAAAACCAGAATTTTCTACAGAATATATTTTTTTAATTCAAAACTGGTAGCCTGTAATGGACTGTGCTTTTTATTAGATAATGAAAAATACCTGAAGTAAAATGGGAGATAAAAGTCTTCAGTCAAATAAAAAAATAACAATAAAAAGCAAAAGTGATAGCATTTAGCATAAAGAGCAAATCTGTGGGGGAAGAAAAAAAATAACCAAAAAGAAACAAAAAAAAAACCCTCATAAAACTAAAAAAAAAACCCCACACCCCAAACCCCCCAAAAACAATAACAAAAAAACCCAAGAAACAAATTTAGAGGCAAATCAGGCAGTTTAGGCAGTAATCAGTACATGCTGTGTATAAATGCAAGGCTATGCTGGCTCTATTTTATGAAGGACAAAATTGTAGTATGCATTTTCATTGTTTGACTTAATTGCTATTTTGAAAATGGCTTCCTTATCACTGAAAGCTAAGGGAATGAGAACATGATTGTAGACCTTTGTTCTTTTATTGAAAGGTTTATGTTGCTAACCTTCAAATACTGGGTGATATATGGGTTCAGATCTTTACTGGCAAATTTCAGGCTCTCTAAACTCTAAAAGTTAGAATGCAGGTAAAACAGCAAATGCAACTCACCAAATTTCTCAGCACGAGGGGAACTTAAATAAAAAAACATCAGAAGTGGATATCAAATGGCTGTGACCTATAACTATCACTGACAGCTAAGAATGGACTTTATCTGTGTGTGCTTTGTCTGACACGTAGAAACTGCTAACCAGGCAGACAAAAGAACAGTGGCATATAAAGAAAATATTCCAGGGAGATTATATTTCAGATGTGAAAGACAAGATAATTTATGGTACGCATTAGAGGTATTAGAGACATTGTTTTTCTAGGTAGGCAAAAATGTGACATCCTCTTTAACAGACAAAAGCCACGGAGAACTGATGCATTTGAGAAACTCCAACCCTTGTAAATTCATATTAGATCAGACTGAGAAAGTAAATGAAGCCAAGCTATAAGCGGTCTTAAAAATAAAATGAGCAAGTAAAGCAGTAAGATCAAGTAAAGGTCAGATTTTATGGCAAAAATCAAGGATTAAATCATGGAAGCTGTCATCATTGACACTATCATATATTTCCTTTTTAATACAAAGCTTGGTCATGGACTGTGTTTCTGTGGTAACAGGAAAGGTTGACATTAGAATTATGATGTAAATGAATGGATCCTCACATACCTTCTGATTCACAGTCAGTGAAGGATGCACATAAGGAACTTAGATGTACCTTCTCTGAGAATATAATTAAAAAGAACAAAGAAGAAAGGGTCTATGCAGTGACAGAGGGTTCTGCACACTTTGACAGGATAGCAATAATGAGAGCAAAGTAAGCTGTTCTAAGCATGCTTTCCCTTTCATTTCTGTATACCCATCTTCTCCCTTTACTTCCTGTTCTGCCAGCTTTTAAAGATTGTATTGTTAGGCCTAAAATATTATAAATAAAGTTTAATTAGACAACTTGACACAAAGAATGAAATATTGTTTCCTGGTGAAAATGTCTCCTTTTAATTCAAATTTCTCCATAAACATAAGTGTATCAATGACTATATTTAATGTAAAGTCCATTGCTATACAAGTGATGACAAAATGTCCTTGAAAGTATAATGACGTTGGAAATGCCTAATGGACCAACACAAAGATGATGCTGGTTTTCACTTGTAAAATCCACCTTTATATGCTTGAATTAACTTTTATTTGTTTGCATCTCTCCTTTCAAGCCAGCTATTATGTGCCAAAAAGTAATTCTGAATGAATGACAATGTGGGGTTCCATACCTGTTGTCTCTCAGTGACTTCCAGATCAAATGCATATGGTTTACAAGTCCAAAGACGATTTTCTCGCTGCCAGAGCTGTACATTCAATCTGGGATCAGAAAATTAAGCATTGTTCTTTCTGGGCCCGTGTGAAAAGTTCACAACAAAATGCCAAACACATCAAATGCATTTTCATTTGATCTTTCTTCCATGGTCTTTTTCTCAATTAGAATTGCAAAGATGTTATTTTTTTTCACATCAAGACTCAGCAGTGGTACACCACTTAAAGTAGAAAATAAGAATAATCCTGAAATTCGTTGTTTCGAAATGCAAGATAGAGGAAAATCTACCCTCGTATTTTTACTGTGAAAGATCCAATGAAAACTATTTTCACACAAATGAAACAAACTGACAAAAAGGAAAAACCACACACAGAATACTTCATAAAAAAGCATTAAATGTTTTCTATTTTAAGTTGGCGGGTTTTTGTGTTTTGTTTTTGGGAATTTCTTTGTTATTTATGTTTTTATATTGTTTATAAAAAATCATTCCCTCATTGTTTTAACAAAGTCTCTTCAACCAGAGTTTAGATTAAATTTTGGCATAGGATTAACTTTCATCACTATTCTAAATATAGCAAATCTGTATATATAACATCTGTTTTGGCAAGCCCCAAAGACCCTCTACCATATGTCGCAGTGAAGAAATATGGTATTTTCAATTATTATCTCTACATTGTCTTCCTGACAGAGGAGTGTGAAGTGTGGGACCCTCAGCTATGGTTGCAAAAGGCCCTGTCCAGAAGCCTCTTCTGTTAAGGAAGCCTTTTGAACACAGTTCAGTGAAGCCCTGTAGAGATATAGCAATTAGTCTATTATGAAAAAGTTGGAGATTTTAAGTCTGTATCTTAAATAAGTCTGTCATAGACCAGGACTAGAAGGGCATACAGAAATAAATGTGAATACAGTAAGCATGCACTCGTTTTACTTTTAATTGTCCTTCCAACTTTTATTTTTCAAACTCTGTAGACCTTTTTCAATAAAAGAGGAATTTCAACATTTACTTTCATATGAAGTTTTAGATGAATTAGTTTTAGCCATGTTCACACCTTGTGGTTTGCTTTCGTCTACTAGTTCAAGAAGTCAAAATTTAGTCTCATATACTAATGTACAGGCAAATTATTTCATACTTGCACATGAAAGAAGCCATCTCAGCTTTGTTTACGTGCACCACAGAGAACAAATGAATCGAAGCAAAATCACAAAACTTGGGAAAACAATTACTGCCATGCAACAGAATTGGCTGGTATGTGCAACATAAACATATAGAATAAAAGGATATTACAAAAGAAATACATTGAAGAAATTCAGATAATGACCATAGTGGAGTTGATCACAAGATCATTTCCAGAATTCCATGAACCAGAAGAAAAATATCTTAAATTTATCTAATTCATAATTCATCATGAAGGGTTCATTTTGAAGATGAGACATTCTTCGTTTGTTGCCCAGAGAAGTTGCAGAAGCTCTATCCCTGGAAGCGTTCAAAGCCAGATTGGACAGGGCCCTGAACAACTTGATGGAGTGAATGGTGTCCCTGCCCATTGCAGGGGATTAGAGTTAGATGATTCTATGATCCTATGATTCTCACCATTTGAATGCTTTTTTCAGAATAAACAAATGTATACATAGCTCATGAGGGTGTGATACATGAAGTCTTCAGGAAAAACTGGCACAAGTTTTTTTCTGCGTGAGACATTTCCATTTTCAACATTATTATTTGCTTAATAATATCAAAAAACATCAACAACTATAGCAACTAGCAGTGAGTTACAGAAATTGCACAGTTGTCAGAGAACCCCGGGATGATAAAGAGAAAATCTTAAATGACTCCCGTGATAGGCATGTTACACAGAATCAACTTGACATAGACTCACCATACAGTATTTCATCCCTATTTATCAGTGTGGATTAGACTAGAAGAATAAGGAACATCTCTTGCACAGATCCTGAAACTGCTTGGTACAATCAGACTTACAATCAAACTTATAAAAATGATCCTCACAACTTGCACTAACTCTAAGTTTTTGCTTCTCCGTAACAGGCATCTTTAAGAGGGCAGTCAAAAATATCTTCTCACCATGCTTACATTCATTTTATCTCAGTTAAGTTACACATAGAGATGTGATAAAAAAATCACCGTCTATTTATATGCAAGTTGAAGAAACATGCTTTGACCATGTACTCTAAAAGCAGCAGATGCCATCTGTAATTGAAATTATATAAATCTATTCTGTGGAGGAACAACTAAGAAGCATTTCTAGGAGCAATTCTGATGACATTTCAAAATTAAAGAATGTGAGGTCTCTGATTTATTGTAAGGTTGTTCTACTATCTCAGTGAAAAATAGAGTAAATGTGTATTTGTATTTATTTGATCGATATATTACAACTGTACCTGTATATTTTTAACAGGTTGATTAAAATTTTTTGGAAAACCCAAAAAGACACCAAGTTTAAGTGTTGCATGATTTTGCCAATTAAACATAATTCAAAGTTATCAACCTCTACTGCATAAAACAAGAACCAATGAAATCCTGGTGTTTTCTAAAAGGAGATGGGTGAAATTATAATCTTACCACAAAATTTGCTTTCCGTGCAAATTGCATTTTCCAAATAGTTAATTTCAGGATCCTTGAAGCAAACACATCCACACTGGGAGGAAGGGAGGATAAGTTTCAAAGCTAAGAATTCAGTAAGGAAAAAATTGTCTATGTTCCCTCTTTTGGACTGAAAAATCTCCCATTTATATGTCCATGATATTTTAACAAAGGTTTATACCACTTTCATTATCACTGCATGGAAGTACCTAATACCAGTTTGGTGTTTCCCACATTGGATCCTTCATAGTCCCTAAGATATTAGAAAATATTGAAATAACAAGGAAAAATAGCCTTCCACTTCTGTATGTATTGCAAGTAAGTAAGAAAAAAATGAAGAAAAGTAATGAGTACAAAAAAAGTTGACAGTAATGGTTTCAAATAAATTTAGTTTCATTTCCAGTTTTTCTAAAAAGTATTGAAAGTCTTTTTGCATTACTAGAGACTAAGAATCACTGTATCAAGCAACAAATTATTTCTCAAGAAGAGCGGGCTCAAGATATTTCAGTTGTTCATATTACTACCAGAACTTGGTGACTGTGAACAATGTCAGCATTTTACCACACTGATCATCGCAGGTCTATCATTTGAATGATGTGCTGTTTTCAGATGAACAGGGAGTAATATGAGGTAGGACACCATGTGACTGGCAAAGTCATTGCGTGGCAAAGCAGCCTTCAGAATTAAAATGATAAACTCCTCACCACATGCAAATAAGAGATGGTAATCCTGGCTTCTGCTGGAAGTTGATCATCCAACAATAACAAGAGCTAGAACCCTGGATATCCACACAAATATCAAATACCAGACTGGCAGGTATGCCAGATCTCCTCTAGCCAGGATCATATAACTTGTTTTAATCCAGAGTGATTCTGAGCCAGATGCTTTGCTATAACTTCTGCCAAACCCAGGGGAAAAAAAATAAAAAAGCCTCAAACATTGATTTGGAAGATTTTGGGACATGAGGCCAGAAGGTTTATCTGCACAGGGACAAAACACTGTAACTTCATCTTTATTCTGAGCACAATCCTGGTTTCCTTTGCTTATGAAGAAAAAGGAGAACATGCTGAAGATTATTAGGAACTTTCAAGAACTATATTTTAAAGAGAAATGTTCAGCACTATAATTTGAGGTTTTCCATGTGCTAAGTCAGTAAAACCATGTCAGACCAGTCCTGTTGATTTCCTATAGGCAAAACATTCTAGAGGTACCAGGGAAAATGTCTCTAGCCTCCAAAGAAGCAAATTGTTTATGAGAGCATTTCTCATCAGTGATTACTGGAAAACCAAAATTTTCACACCAGATGTCAGAGTTCCAAAACCAAGGTTTCTTAAGATCTAATAAAATCCCAAATTTTTTTTTCCTAGAGGAATCTTGAGAACACGTTGTGGTTTTAAGCAAAATTATGTTATTAAAAAGAGGAAAAGGGAGATATTTTGTTAGCTTGCTTAATGCACAGTTTGAAAGCTATCACGGTAAAATGCAATATTTGTCACTACGTTTCAAAATTGTGGCATGAAATTTTAATTCCAAGTTAGAAACAATTTTAAAGTACCTTAAACTGCCTAGAAAATTGCAGCAAAAGTTTGATATGAGGGAAATTAAAATATTTAGAGTCAGAAAATGTAAACAAATACCCATATGCCCAGAGTCACTGAGGGTATCCCCGTTCAGTCTTGAGGAGGGCTTTCCCTGGGATGGTCCCAGAACTCAAGGCAATATACACAATATATGAAGTATAAAAATCACTGAGAGTTTCTTCTTAAGTATAGAAACTAAAAGACAAATCTATGTGGAGAAGAAACTTAGAAGCCCCCAAGGTACAAACACAAAATCTATTCTCAGTATGATGCACACCTTGGTTTCCACATAAGATTCAAAAGATATCTTCTTAGAGATGAAGACCTCCATCTATTTGGACAGGGATTTATGAAAACCTGTTTAATATACTTCTTCCTTCCAGTAAATACATATTTCTTTCCAGGAAAAAAAAAATAAAAAAGAAAAAAGTCCTCTTGGAAAATTACATACCAAATCTAGTTCTTAAATTCCATCTTTTTCAAGCTGTTTCCCAGACTGACAAGAAGGTCAGTGATGCGCTGAGTGTTGCTACACTAAAGATTACAGAAAAGTGCACTAAAAGTGCTATGACTGTTAGCACCTTGATGGCTTCAAATCACATTATGGTATTGAAGAGTTTCTGTTAGCACTGAGCTCAGAATTTCACCCACAAGCTTTTCCTCAGCAAGTGTGCTATGGATTCAGAACACAGCTCTGATGTTAGGTTCTTCCAGGACCCCAGACAGAGTGCAATGTTCAAAAGTAAATTTTCAAAATATATTATTTGTCCCAAAATACCTTGTTCTGCTTGTTCAGAGTCAGAATGCCCAACCTGAATCCAATCAATTTTTTCACAATGTAACTGACAATTTTTCCCACAATCAAGAAAGACTCCAATCAGTAAGTGAATAGATTCATTTAGGGTTAACCAAAAAGTACGGCACCCAAGAATTTTTCTGATTGGGATTCTGTGGATGTTCTGACAGGGCCGGATGCATGCCAATTCTTGAAATGATTGAAAAACTCCTTATGACTCCAGATTCCTGCCTTTGTGACATTAAATAAAGAAAGTATAAAACACAACTCTGTCCATATTTTAAGGAAAGCGGGGACATAGCATTGTTAATTACATCAAAGAGGCTGTTTAAAGTTCACCAGACAATGGCCAAAGTGAGCTGTCAGAGGAAAGAAAGAAACAGAGAATAAATTTTTTATAAAAATTAGAAATAATAATATAAGCACACATGCTACAAGACAAACAAAAGTCATGAAATTACTTGCAAAGCATAGTGTTTCTTGCCAACGTTTTCTTTCCAATTTCTCATTGCAGTCTTCAACATCCTCTGAGGGGAAGAGGAAGGGCAGGTACCTATCTTTTCGCTCTTGTCACCAGCACCAGGACTCGAGGAAACAGCATGAATCTGAATCAGGGGAGGTTTAGGTTAGGTATCACAAAAAAGTTTTTCACCCAGAGGGTGGTTGGGCACTGGAACGGGCTCCCCAGGAAAGTGATCACAGCACCAAGGCTGTGTTGAGTTCAAGAGGCATTTGGACAACACTCTCAGGCACATGATGTGACTCTTGGGGTGTCCAGTGCAGGACCAGAGGTTTGACTCAGTGATCCTGATGAGTCCCTTCCAAATCAGCATCTACAGTTCCATGATTCTGTGATTCAATTGCTGTGTTATGAGAGCCTTATGCTTCTGTCTGGTAAGGCAGTGTTACATCTAAGTAAAACTGAATGTGCTGATTGAATGCTGTTCTTGTCCCTCAGCATCTGACTTTATATTGAAAAGTGACACTGCTCCCTATGTTATACTTCTTTATTACTACTGATGTGGCTTCCTAAGTCAAAGTCTGCAATGTTTTCAAAGGAACACCCAAATCTCAATTTCAAAAGCCAAGCAGTTCTAAAATTTTACTCGCTTTAGGTGATCAGCTCTTTATAATATTTATTCAAAATGTGTGTCCTAGAAAAAGGTAGTAGTGGTGGAGTTATAAAAAAGGAGGTTGCATATCTGGGGGTAGTTGATTCCATATTGAAATAATTCATCACAAGTTACTCAGAGGAACATCTTCTATTCATTATCCAGTAATTTTTCATCTAGTCAGAGTAGCTATTCAAAGTGCAATAAAATAATTTTATAATTCCAATAATTTGTGTGGCTGGGTTGGGGGAATAAAAATAAATAAAAATAAAATGCTGCAGCATCTTTATTTCAGTTTGCTCAAAGCATTTTTTTTTCAGAATTTCATTTTGACTTCTAACATGAAAGAAATCAGTTATTACATCTCCTTTCTCAAGAACTAAGCTCTTAATGCTCCAATTTTGTGGGGGTTTGAACTACCTTTTAAATTTGAGTATTTTGTTCTATTTTAAATAATTTTGTCTGAGACTAAGACACCGGTGAGAAATTTTGTGTAGACCTAGATCAAGGTTCCAGAATTCAATTATGATAACAATTTCCTTAAATCTCTGCAGAAATCCAAAGGTTGCTCTTCCAAAATGACAAATAGGTGTGCTTATATATATATATATATCAGTAAATATGTCTGTATATGCATATATTTCTATATCTGTATTTGTATGTGTATACATACATATAAAGGAAATATTTGTGCTTCAATTAATAGAAAAATGTGATTGTGACCTGTAAACATGCAGTTTGACATAACAGTTTCACTCTAAATGTTACAATTAAAAGTTCATTCTGAAGCTGGTGGACAATGAATTTAGAGTATTGGGGTTTTTGTGGGGTTTTTTACCCTGTCTCTTTTGCTGTATTACAGTTTTGACAAGTGCTGGATCTATATTTATTACAGACATTTTGAAAACATTTGCTCATGCCTTCAATCAATTCTTGTCCTTAGCAAATATTTCCTGTGGTTATTTCAATGTTTAATTTGTTCATGTGTTTTTCAAATTGGTGGGATCAGGCCAATCAATCTTTCTCTGGAACTTTTTTGTGTGCATAAAAGGTGTATTTCACTGTATGATTGATTACCAATGACTAATAAAAACAATAAACCATCCAAAACTGAGAAAAATAATGTTGGAGTAAATATTCTCTACATAATGTACGTGTTAATATTCATTCATTTCAATCAATTTCAAGGAACCTTTCTACCCCAGTCACCACCAGTTGAACTTGTCATCCTCATAAATATGCAAAAAATAACTCTTTTAATCATCTTCTTTCTCCTCACCATACTTCTCTTGTAATGCACCAGATATTCTTTGCAAATGTCACCAACATTTCACCTGAAAACCTAACCCTCCCTTTTCCATGTACTCAGATTCTATCTTACTGCTCAGTCAACATCACAATAACTATATTTTACAGCAAAGCAGACTTCCTGTGTTCTAATCAAGAGCAGAATAAACATTTCTCAAAATTATCAACATGGTATTGGTATGCAACATCATTTGATTTTTCAGCTAATTTCACTTCATGATTGCGAGCTGATCAAGAAGAGAATAGAAAACAATTTTCAAACAAGATGGTGACTAATGCTGTTTAGAACTAAATCAGGTTCTGGGTCAGTCCCTGGTGTGCACAGCGTTAGTAGTCCTGCATGGCTGCATACTTCATCTTAAGTCAATCATTTTCTCATTTAAGTGAAAATACTTGAAACTGACTGCTGCTTTATAAATTATTCCACATTTCAAGATAAAATGTCATAATATTATTTTAAACTCAAAGAGCATGGGGCCACATACTATGTATAGCATCAATTAGCAGATTACAGATTACCAGATAACATGAGGTGATATGTGAATAGAAGAAGAATGCAGTATTGGCACAGCCCAGCACAGCAAACTCTGACATCTGTTTGGCAATATTTTGCACGTGTAAATTCTGCAGCTCTGTCTGTCTGTGTTTAATGAACTTGTCTGAAAATTCAGAGCACCTAACTGAGAGATTATCTAAACTAACAGCACAGCAGCAGTCTGTTTTAATTTAGGCTGTCTGCAAGCTACTGCTATGAAAATTAACAACTCTTAAGTGTGTTAAATAATCCCTGGCCTTCGTAATAATTGAACAGGCTGAAAGAAGTCTTACAACTAATATTATCTTGTTGTCAAACACCAGCTGACTTTTTTCCCCTTGTATATTGATTTGGAGAATTAAGCTGCCTCTATGTAGATATGTCAGCCTGGAAGGATTTTAAGGACAGCTAGCAAAATCCTAAGGCTACCAGTTTTAAGTTAGCAATGTCAAATAAGACATTAATTCATAGTAACAGGCAGACCCTATGTTTTTGCCTCCTGAGCAATTCCAAGGGAGGGCAGACAGGGCACAAATTAATTGTTTTTCTGCCTATCTATAAGGCTTTGGGCCAAAGGGTGGTGGCTGAGAAATGAAGACAGATTCAGCTGTATGAGGTTGATAACAATGCTCTGCAGCCCCAAAATATATGTTTTGTATGTTTTGCCATAAATTGTTGTAGAATCATAGAACATGCTGAATGGGAAGGGACCCATCAGGATCACTGAGTGACTTTTTGCCCTATGCAGGACAACACAAGAATCACACCATGTGTCTGAGAGTGTTGTCCAAACACTTTGCAAACTCAGACAGGTTTGGTGCTGTGATCACTTCCCTAAGTAGCCTGTTCCAGCACCCAATCACCTTCTGGATGAAAAATCTTTTTCCTGATATTTATCTTATACCACTCCTAACGCAGATTCATGCCATTTCCTTGGGTTCTGCCACTGGTCATGAGAGTGAGGAGATCAGTACCTACCCCTCTGCTTTCCATCATGAAGATGTTGAATAATGCAATGAGATCTCCTCTGTTTCCTCTTCTCCACGCTGAACAAACCAAGTAGGAGACTTCTCCTCCTAGTAATCCTTTCTCTAATCAACTAACTGCCCTGCCCTGACTTATTAAAATAGCCATTGTATGTGCTGGAGTCAGAGAAAGAGTGCCATTCTGGCATCAATGCATGTTTGCTTAGCACTTACTTGGCAAAATGTTACCACTTAAAACCGGGGAGCAAGTTCATGCTCAGAAGAGATGGGAGAAGAGAACAAGAGGAAGTGACCACTGGCAACGGAGGTTATCATAAAACCTTATTAACATCATAAAATCTTATTAACATCACCTTATTAACATTATTGCAATAATGCCAAGAAACCTCGTTTGAGGCGTCTTGTGGTGCCAGGCAGAGAAACACATGAGCATAAGACATGGCTCGAAAAGTCTTTCTCCACTCTGGACAAAAATGCTATCAAACTCTGGAAGGAATGATGTGGATGGTGTTCCACTGTTTCTCAGCTCCTCCAAGCTCAAAGAACTATAAACTTTCCCAGGCATGTATAATCTCATTTTTCTGCAATAACCTCTGATTGATGGCCAGTCTTGTTTTGTGGTGACAGCAAAGAGTCAGGAGGCGATGTTGATTTTGGGAGAACTGGAGCTCAGGTGACTGTATTTCCTGTTTCTTTGGCACTGAGAAAAACTATTCGCTTGCTTTTTCAGAACTTTGATTTTTAATTCTCTGGTAAGGTATCTAGAGACTGGAACAGCCATTAATTATAACTTTTCTGGTTCATGGAACAGAAAATATCCAATAAATGTGTGCATTGTCATGGGATAAGGAGTAGTTGAAGAGCTTGACTCCTGGAATATAAATAGAGATGTGGACGGATAGGTCACCGCAGGCAGGTGGAAGAGATCCATCATTGCCAGGTAGTTTCCTAGATCACTTCTGTAGTTATCATCAGGCAAAGACTATTACAAATTGATTGTGCTGACGTCTGAGCTCTTGCTATGGGGTCTGACCATGAGCAGAGAGATCTTGGAAAATTCTGTTTTCTACAATTTCAGTTCAACAACATTTCATATAAAAAATGTTTTGTTTCTATGCTCAGCAGGGAAGTTAGATGGAAATTTTGTACTTTAAAGTATTTCACCTTATATCATCTCTGTGCAAATATGACTGAAAACAACATTCCACATATTTTGAAATATTTTATCCTGAATATAAATAAAACAAAAGGCACAAATCTCTAAGTTTAATTCACCATATATTATCTTTAGGAAAGTAAACATACTATTACCCTATAGATACAACAGGTCATTTAGGGAACTAATTGAAAATGTGCAGGTTGCAGAAATGTAACCATCCCACGAGTAAAATTTAGTGACTTCACTTGCATGACTGGCATAACTAATTTTTTTTTTTTTAATAAAGAATACATATTTAATGGTTTCAGTGTGTGGTTATTTTTTCATGCAAATATGAACGTTGATATCTTTATGGAGAAATTCATCTATCTAGTGCATCAGATAAGGTTATACAGTGGCCAGACTCAAGGGAAAAGAAGTATATTTCATTTGAGCTGAAAAAATATAGTGTGTTCTAAGAGAATATAGTCAACATTTTTCTTCTTTTTCTTGACATGAAACTTTCAAAGTAGATGTTATTTTTTCACATAATACAGCTATTTCTCCTACCAACAATTTCAACAAACAGAAAACATTGAAGTGAACACTATTTTTATTCATTCTGATTAAATCTTTTTTGGTAGCTCTGTGCTGTATAACACTTTTTAACATTTAAAGGTTTGAACTCAACTAGCTTCATTTTGTCTGTCTGGTTTTTATTTTGTTCATGGATTTATTGTCAGAGAAAAGTTCTCCCCATTCTCACTGCATAGCCTGAGTTGGATGAATGTTCATAAGTCATTACAGAGGGATTGCATTTTTCAAGGAAAGACAGTAAAGGAAAAAACCCAACTATATATTGGCTATTCTCTCTATAAATGAAGAAGTGGCAAAATAATTTGTTGGTATGTCCATACAGAGGTAGACAAGGAGAAATTAATGACATGAGCCAAAGACTGAAGTATGTTCCTAATTGCTATGAGACCACTGTGTTTGATGTAACATGCACAGCAGAACACTGCAAAGTCATATGCCTTGAATGTCTGAAGCAAGGTGTCCTTCTGCTGGGAGACAAGAATTCCTCATCGAAGTGTCCTGCAGCTGTCTGCAACAGAATCTCTTGTCTGATTCACTCATTGATTAGTAAAGACCAAACCTAGAAAGAGAAACCGAACCAAAGACAGCACATTCTTCTTCGTGATTGAAAACACTGAATTTGTCACATGTCACACATGTCAGTTTAAGGCTACTTCATGTACAATCCTTGTATTCTATTTCTCCAACCATTATTGAACAGTTAAACTCTTTTATTTCATCAGACCATGCTCAAACAAAAATAAGTGTTCTTAGGAGAGTAATAGGAAAACATATACATGAAGACTGATCTGGCATGAATTTTTATGACATTTAACATCTAAGTAAAATACTACTCCTGTGTTTATGACTCTGTCCTTGAATTAAATACAACCTCCATGCTCATTATTTCCCTTCAACCAGTTTTGCCATCAGAAGAGGAATATCATCTATCCATTTAGGATTGTTAAGGAAAATCCTCTTCATTAAAACAAATCAGAATGAAGCTGGTATAAGGAAAAACACTCTCATTATGACAAAAGTGAAGGTTGTGAACAGCTACCCAAAGGGACTCTGGAATATTCTTCACCAGACATATTTATACTTACTTAAATGAAGGTTGCATTCCTTTGAAAATAACAACAGTTGTATTTTTTTAATGCCTCCTCTTGGCTTTATTTTTGACTGCCTCCTAGATATTCCTAATCTCCAGTCTTCCTGTTCTGTGGAGAATGGGCATTCTGATTTCTTGATCTTCACTGGTGGGTGGCAATTCTTATAATTACACTGCACCTCCCAGACTGTCATCAATGCATACATAAGAATAAAAGTTATGTCATATGATTGTAAATAGAAATATTTACCAATGCCCATGTTCTTAATTTGTATGAATGAGTTTAAAGAAGGTTTCCTGTGGAGCAAATACAAACTGAAGTAATTCATGACTGTAATCATTAGTCCTAGAGTAACTATTATAAAGATCCTCCAAAACCTTTAATTTGAGCTACACATTCCAAACCTTTTAAGTTGGCATATGCATTCTAGAATAAATTCTGTACTTGTACCAATTAATGAAAAAATTGCTTTGATAAAGTTAGTACTGATGGATAGTAATTTAATTCAGGAGGAAAAACACAAATTCCTTTTATTTCAACCTAAAAACATCTAAATACACATTCATAAAAGTACCTTTTTAATTTTAGGAGTTGTAGTATGAAATATAAGTGATCTTCCAAAACTGTGAGATAAATAAAAATAATGAAAAACAATCACAAGACAGATAGTGATTGTACAAATTTTTAAAGTTCTGATCTTGCACAAGTCAATATTCTGCAGCGCTAAGGACTCTAGTTTTGATATTTGAATATTAAAAGATTAGCATCAGTAGCATTCTCACCCTTGGTACTATTCTTTAAAATGCATGTTGTACTTGTAAGAAAATATAAATAGCAATCTTCCAACAACAGCACAGCTAGGCACGGGCCACTAACTATATTACAATGTAAAAGTCTGACCTATTCTCCAGGAAAAGGTACTTGAACATTAATCTGGTTGAGCAACTTAAACAATGAAGCATTTGCATTTTTCTAATGATACTGAGGTAAGTTCAGATCAAAGAGAAAGGAGAAAGCTATTTTCTTATTTTTTTCCCCCACCCCTATTGGTATATTAAGCAAATACATTCAAAGAAAATCTGATTGCAATCACTGGCATATTAGAAATACACTTTTCCTATTAGTAAAGTAACCTGCTGCTGCCAGCAGCTCTCAGAAGAGGAAGTGTCACAGTAACATAGGTTTCATGCTTGTTATTTGTTTCCTGAAGAGTATCATCTAGTGCAATTTCGTGTCAGGGATAATATAACTGATATGTTAATAAAGCACTGACATTCAGAGATTCATCTGGAATCTCTTTACAGTGTTCTATCCTTACATTTTTAGATATTTGGTCTTATTACTCCAGTTTAAAGGTCACAATGTTAAAATATTAATTAGTGAACCATCAACACAAAGAAAGACATTACAGAAAGACTTTGACTCTATGACTTGTGTAAAAACATTCTTTATGATCTACCTTCAAAATTTACTTTGGTAACTATCCTTCTCAACTTTCNTATATAATTAAGAGGATTTTTTGTTCTGTTTTGGTTGACAGTATTCTTATAATCTAGTATACATCTTCTGAGAAGACTCATAAAATCTGATTTTAATCTATGATGATAATTTTTGAGCTCCTACATATTTTTCAGAATATTGTAATTCTATCACCTAATTTTTTCCCCCTGAATATCTTCCTAGACAATTTGGGAAAAAAAATAGTTGGTGATATTTTCTTTAGTGATGTGGAAGTAAGCAGGATTTTAAAAATGGCTGTATTCATTGTATAAAAGCACATGAGTTCTGACACACTATTCTTTACAGATATATCTGAACAATGCTTATGTCCGCTGCTTGCCTTACCGAAGACAATAAAAGAACTCTAGGAACATTAGAGAGAAAAACTTGTGATGAAGAGGCAACGGAAAAAAGGTAAATGTTGATTCAAACAAATCATTGTGAAATAAAGTATGTCACTTTATTTTGAATCAATTTAATTCAATTACTTAATGAGGCATAGCAGAGGAAGTCACTCACGCGAATGATTCCATTGTTTTAAAATATTGGAAACAGTGAGGGGGAAATACAATATATTAGGATTTTTAAATTGAAGAAGGAAAATACGAGATAAGATATAGGATACTGAAAAGTCACTTTTTATGTGAGGACCTGGGCAAGTAAGAGGTCAGCCTTATCTCATATCTTACTGCCTTTGTGTCTTTCAGTTTTGTCTCCAGGAACCATTTGCTTTTACAATGAAAGTGATTTAGTTTCAGTTTTTCTTACCTTGCTTTGGCTAATGTCCTGCATGTGACAGTAGCTTAGCTTATCAGAAAGGCTAAGCAAGGACTCATTCTGCTATGATGACTAATAGCTCATACAGGCATGCATTGGAAGTCCAGAAATGATGGAGAACAGAACAAGCAGCGGTGGAAATATATTGCAGGAGGGGGGAAAAACCCACCTCAATTATTTTCCAAAGAAAAGAAACAAATGCATCCCCTGATATTCGCCTAGCTGCATATCAAAAAACATATATGAAATGTTAAACTATTGTTACAATTTGGGAAGCATGAAAATTGCAAAAGCTGCAAGCTGAAAATGCTACAGATAACAGAGAAACACAATTTAGTGGATTTTCACTCTTTTTACTAATAACTGACAAAGGATGCTTTGATCAAGCAGATTCTGTTGACAGAGACTTTCCACAGCAGACAGAAGCTCTTATCTTCAAGCTATGAAACACAAAAAACGTTCATAAAGATCACTTTGAATGCCATTTTCTCTGTATTATGTAAGTTTAGGGATTACTGAGCACAAAAAGGTGTGCGATGAAAGATACAAGACTTGGAAGATATTCTAGTGCACAGTAATTCACTGCATTTATTACCATTAAATTCCACATTCTGCTGGTAAACATTGTTCCCTATTTAGCAGATGTGTAAATGGTTCTAACAATCTTCATAAGCAAAAATTCTGCTCCAACAAATGGATTAACCTTAAAAAATCACAGACTTTCAACATTAGATACAATAGTTCCTTCCCCTCTTAAACTCAAACCCTTCTTCTGTAGTATTACAACATATTTAGCATGAATTTCCTTAACTTACTAAATAGAGAGTGAGGGTCTGTTGCTGGGGAAAAGCTTCTTAAGAGCACACTGCCTTACTTGCATTTTCAGAACATCTTGGTAAACCAATTAAACCAGCTTTTATTTTAGACATTTGTTAATGCTTTCAGTGCTTTTTCCAACAGCATAAAATTCTTTAACTAACCCTTCAATATTGAGTATCCCATTATAATTTTACAGTTGGCCTTCCAAACACATTGAAGAACTTGATGGGGTTATGAATCACAGATTATTTGTCTCTCTGTAGACTAATCTATCAAAAAGATTGAGATCGGATCTGTGTCTGAAAGGCTGGTGTTGATTCAAATTCAGTGGCAAATTAAACTTGGAGAGTGTAGTTACGTTTACACACATGTCCATACTTTTCCTACAGCTGAGGTTTAATTACTCCTAAGTCATTGCAGTTTTCAGAGCAGTGTATTAAAGCTCAATCAGTAATCTACATAAATCTACCGTATTTTGTATGGATGTATCATTTGGAATCAATACTAGACCATAGGGCTTGCAACTGTCTTATTCATGATGGTACTCACTGAAAACCAGAATATCTCTTGTATCTTATCTTTAGGACAAAGATATCTATATCAGGATTGCTTCACACATGTTGCCAGTCTTATAATAAACTGACATTGGGCACACAACACCTTATGAAATACAGTATAGATATAACAGCTTTCCTAGAAGAATGAAACTCTTTATGAAAACAGATGCAGTTTATTTTGTACTTTAGTCTGTAGTTGCCTTGTAACACAGCCTACGTTTTTTCACTGCCACAGTGATCATTTCATCTCTTCACAGAACTATTATTTTTGACTATTCATCATTTCAGTTTTGTCAATACTCTCATTTGATGACCATTCCTAAAATTATTAGCTACTTTAACGTTCCATCTGATTTTTCTTTTAAGCAATGCCAATAATGTAACTGATGATTCCTTTGAGTATTAATTTCTCTACCAATGCACAGACCATCAGATTCACTCCTTCCTTGAGATTCTGCTGTCATCAGTCACCTTAGTCTACCAAATAAGTCAATTTACATAATGGGAAAATTAAAAAAAAACCCTGAAGTCAGAAAAGAGCTCGTTGTATTCAAAAGCTACAATGAGTATTTTATTAGTGTACCTCACAGACTTCAGCTGGGTTATGTTCTCAGAGTAGGTCAAAGAAATGTTTGTTATGCCATCCTCATTTGTTTAAACCACCCATAAAACCTTATAAAGTCCTTGAATGTTTTTCTCTGTGTGTTTCTACAGGTGGTTTGAGGTTATTACCTTAGAATTAATATATTTCTGTGGATTAAAGTAAATGACCAGTAAATACCTCTACCTAAGTAGAAGTAAATTCTTGACAAGAAATAAAAATCACACTCTTCCTTATTGAGTTAGGTTGTAGAAGGTTTAGAGTCAACAGCATATGAAAAACTAGCGAAATTCCCTTTTAACTCTCTAGATATGATTCAAATTCAGCTGAATTTAAGGAAAATTTCCCATCAAGTGTTGTAGGCTTTCAGAAAGGCTCTAATTTGTGAAGAATTGTTGCAATTGTATATTAACCCATCATAGTTTAACTTTTAAATCAGAATATAATTTTTGGCATTGGCCATGCATATGGGGCAGTATAATGTGTTCCTTGGAAGGTGCAGTATTTGTCCTTTCTTTGATATTCTTTTGTGTACTGTGTGTCTTTTCAAATAATGGTGAGAAGACAAGCCTCCAAAATCAAAACCAATGAACACTGGAGGAAAGTGGGGTGACTCCCAGGAGAAAATACATGGCCTTTAATGTATTTCTAGGAAGAAATAATCAGATCCTCCCTGCTTCCTAATTCTGAAACTGTCTACAAGATAAGGTCTCCAATTTGAGAATCAAGTCTCTTCAGCCGCAGATGTGTGAAGTTGGTGCAGTCAACAGAAGCTAACTTCTGCATTCGCTTTCTTAAAATAACTCTATTTTTTCACTACCTTCAAAACTACACACCCAATGAATGCAAAAGACCTTCATGTCTTTTTTCATGCAACCCCATTTCTCCCATTTTAGCTATAGTCCTTTTATCTTCTTGCATTCCTGAAAGTTGATAGTAAAAATACTTCAATGTATAACAGATGTGCACATGTACATTGCATTATTAAACATAGTCCATACTCTCAAAAATGTGATTTTTTTCTGTTCTCAGTTTTTGCAAGTGAACTTTCATGACTGGAAAATCTGTTGTACCACTTTCAAATGTGTCAGGTGTTCATGGAAGGAGGATTGTAGTGTTGTGCATTTTACAGGCATTAGTAAACAACTCAATAAGTGTCCCTATGGCCAGATCTGACTTTCTTTCTACAGTCCCATTGAAATTATGGGGATTTTTTCAGAACGCTCATGAATCTCCTGATTGAAAGAAATAAAGTAAAAAACTCAGAAAGATAACAAGATTCCCTATTCAGATCCCTAAAATATCTAAGTAGCTAAGATTAAGGAACAGTGAAACTCTCATTAGGGGAGATATATTTCAACATGGTCTTTTACAAAACTCATAAATCATGGAGTGCTAACTAGATGGATTAAAGAAATGGAAATATGATAGACTGTTTAACTGAATGACTATCTAATTGTCATAAACATGTAACCCAAAATTGCTTAAGATATATTCCTAAAGAAAAAATTATTTCTTTTGTAAGCAAGCCTAGAGTAATCTCTTCAATGTCTTTACTGTCTGCAGAGCAACTGGAGAATGGGTCAGAATGTGCCAAATTAAGAGCAGATGTTACACTTTCACTAAAAGTTTTTTTATGGTAAATTTGGTAGCCCAAACTGTAACCAGGAAACAAACATGACACAAATTTCAAACAGTGAAGATTACTGAAGACTCACAAGATTTGTACAGATTTTAGTGAAAACAAAAATATGAAAAGTGAGTATTTCTGGTGGATTATCTTGGTTCAGTTCTCATTGGTTTTTCATCTTACACAACTACCTACAATTCCAATACATTTAAAAGTATAATAAAATGCTGAAACTTGTTATTTTATTGTTTGTTTCTTCATCTTGGCTGCATTAATTAGACATTGGAATTTCCCATATAAAATATCAGTAAAAACATAAACATAGTCAAAATATGAAATAGAGAGACAGTTTGACTTCTATTCCAAATTCTAGGAGGAGTGAGAGATGAATTTGACTGATTCATATCCAGATTGTGCCTAGAAGTTTTTGTTTTGACAAATACAGTCTAGTGGGATTAAAAAAAAAAAAACACACAGGAGATTAACTAGTAGAATTTTCAATCCTTTCCAGTGAAAAATGCAACCATGCCTATGTAAGTCACTGCAAGAAGAAGTGGAATACAGCTTCTCTCCCAGAGCTCCTGAGACATACCTGTTAGCATGGGACTGTGATCATGGCAAAAAAGTTGCACCATGAAATAGACTGGAAATAGATCACACAAACATGTAGCTATGCAACTTCAGAAGCAGCATTTTCAGATGTTTTGCCACCTTGGAGTGCTGCTCTACAAGCAGGTGACTGAAAACAGGTCTTTCAGTAAAGACTGAAAACTCTGATGCCCCCATCCGTATCAATAAAACAGTGCTAGTGATATGAATACCTTTTGCACAGTACCATATGATGATAGCATCATAGACTGCTCTGGCTTGGAAGAGACCTTAAAGACTCTTCTAGTTCCAACTCCGCTGCCATGGATACCTTCACTGGATCAAGTTTATCAGAGCTCCATCCAGGCTGGCACTGAGCAGTTCCAGGAACGGAGCATCCACAGCTTCTCTGAGTAACATGTTCTAGTGCCCTACCACCTTCACAGTAAAGAATTTCTTCCTAATATCTAATCTAAACCTACTTTCACTTAGTTAAAATGAGGTATATACTTCCACCATACAGAATGACTTCTAGTTTTGACAGAACTGTTTTAAACCAGCACTAAACATGAAAGTCATTAACTAGACTTTGCAGTTGTTAGCACTGGCAATACAATATGAATGGAAGCGTTTAAATTACTGTTCGTGTTACTCCACAGGATTATGTAGGTCAGTCTGACCTGTCTATGCTGCTCTAGTAAATGTGCAGCAACCCTAATAGGCTTGAAAAATTCTAAGGTATAGAATAGGTCAAAGATACGCAGAGAGTCAAACTTGATCACAGCAAACCTAACTGGTCTGTGAATAAAATTGTTTTAACTAGCTGGTTACAAAGCCAGTTTAATCCTTGTATTCTTTTCATTGTATCAATGTAAAACCATCAGAACCTATTGGTGAATTTGACCCCTAATTTTTTTTGCTGTTCATGTACTTGTGTAAGGTTGATAACTGCAGTTTCATGTACATCAGTCAGTTAAGCCCAAAACTCTCACTGACATTAGCAACAGTTTTATGTGAGAACAACTCTATGTTGTTACACTATTGATGATTCAGAAGTTTTGATCACTACAGTTATTTTTTTTCCTTCTTAAAAAAAAAGATGAGGGAGCACAGAAGGAAGCTGAACTCTAACAGAGTTTGTACTGATTTTGGCTGGCGTAATTTTCTTCATTGTAGCTGGTATGAGACTATGCTCTGGATTTGAGAACAAAACATTATTGATTACACAGGGATGCTTTCCTTATTGTTGAGCACGGCTTGCACAGAGTCAAGACCTTTTCTGCATCTTGCATCACTCCACCAGTAAGAACACCGAACTGGGAGGGGACACAGCCAGCATAGCTGACCCCAACCAGCCCAAGGGACATTCAATACTATGTGTTAGCATATATAGCATGGGGAGACGTTCAGAGAGATTAAGTTTGTCATTTCAAGGCATAGTTACACATGCTGAAGCCTGGCTTTCCTGGGGTTGGCTTAAAACTTTTTCCTAACCATGGAAAGTGGTGAATGAATTGCTTGTTTTGCTTTGTTTCCTTACATGTTTTTTTCTTTAATTATTAAGTTGTTTTTACCTCAACTCAGGAGTTTTCCCTTTTACCCTCTTTATTTTCTCTCCTTTCCCACCAGGGGGAATGAGCAACCGGCTGGGTGGAGTTTAGATCACAAGTGGGGTTAACCTACAACAGTTTTCCTAAATGAAAATAAAAACAACATACTACTTCTTTCTGCAGTTAGGTCTAGTTAGAATTCACAAGGTTTGTGGGAAAGATGTAGGGGAAAGTGGTTAAGATTCAAAAAATTATTAACAATACAATGATTTCTGTTCTGAATACTGATATTGTCTGTGTGTTCCATTCCACGAACTACACAAATGGCCTTGCTTCATACCTGATTCCTTTGATATTTTTATTGGTCAAATCTCGGGGGGGGGGGGG
>WBMV01006092.1:580360-850796 GCA_013396655.1 Campylorhamphus procurvoides
CGCGGGGCGGGGGGAGTGGAAAGGAAAAAAACCACAAAATTCAAACCAAACTAACCCACACAATTTTTAGTCAGCTGATTTTACATCTTTGCATCAATTTCTACTACATTTTAGTTAACACCAGTACAGACCATGTACCTTATACCAATAAACTGTGTGTTGACACTGCCTTTTATCATGTATGTGCTTTAGGGAAAAAATAAAACTAGAAAGATTGTTGTATTAGTTAGCTAATTTGTATAACACTTTGAAGATGAAAATTACTATATATGTGCAGAGTATTATTATTTTTTATTTCATCATCTGCTATGGCTATTTGTTCAATTAGCTAATTACAAATGAATAACCAGGGAGTGCATGTGGCATTATCACCTATTTTACGACAATTTATTTTTTTCTCGTGTCATTTGACTAAAATTAACTTTGGGATATCTCATCAATGGCAATCCCCATAAGAAAATGTCTAAACAATTAAAAAAAAAAAAAAAGAAATAGAACACCTTGAGGCTGAAGAAAGATTCAGAAAAGAGCACAGATCTTAAACCATGCCTGTTATTTCTGCTTGTAAAGTCTGTTCCTGCCTGCACTGGTTTTTATAAGAAACTTCCTGTCTTCACATTTGCTAAATACAAAATATAAAAGTTACTTGACCTGTACCACATTAGTTATACAGATAACAAGTAACACATTGCCACAAGTTTTTCTCCACAAGGGATTAACATCAAGGTGAAATATTGGCTCCTTAACAAGTAAAGAAAATTTTACCTGGTGTTATACATGTGTTAATATTTAATCCAGATGTCCATATTGAGCTGTCATATCCAATGCTTTCCTTTGATACTAGTGGTCCCAAAGCACTATTAATTTAGCAGAAAAATGGAGAAAATTGGAAAGTTTTCACTGACCATCTTACTTTTACTCCTCTTCAACTATGTCCTGTCAAGATCCATCTAAAGACCTCTCTTCTATGCTGTATATCTGCACCTGAGGTGTGAACTGAGCTGACTGAATATTTTGATGGTATGTAAGCCTAGATCACTAGATCTGCCTCTAGTGTTTAAAACAGTATTTAGGTCAGTAAAGAAACAGATGAAAGACAGGTGAAAAATTTTATGTAATGCACAAAGTTAAAATAAGCAAATTATTTTGAGGATAATTACAATTGCTATACAGAAGTTTTCCTTTTCTCTCCTAAACTCTCCATCACTTACTGAAAAGGCTTCAGAAAAACAGGACATATTTTCTCTTAATTCTTCTGAAGTATGGTTCTATTCTGCAAGATACTAGAAACAAGAAATGAGTAAGATCATTTATATTTGTTTTCTGATTTCAAGACAGACTTTTTTCTGTGACTGCAAATTGCTACGAAATTGCTATACATTCAACTTCTGTGTGGTTTTGTATCCTGCTACATACAAAAAGATTGTGTGCTATTAATTGTTGATAAACAAAACATACAGTGAACAAAAAGATGCAATGGAGTAAAAATTAATATTTATTTTTTGTTTCTCTGTAGGCAGCAAAAAAAAATAATAGTATTTCTGATTTACAACCTTAAGGGGAGTTAAAATAAGCACACTTATTTAAGGAACACCTTTCACAGACTGGGTAATATTTTAAAAACATTGTTTTATTTTTTTTCCTAGTAAAAAAAGGACTAGCAGTTAATTGTTTACAGAAGTCAAGTATCCAGAGTATTTTTCTCTCTTTATCCATTTCCCTTTTTTCTGCAGTCTGTTTTCATAACACAATAATTACAGGGGCTTGTCACTGGTAAAATACTATGATTTCATCACAACAAGAGAAATCCAACAGAGATGAACTGTGAAGAAAAACATAGAGAAAAATACAGGTCATCCATCTCTAATAGTCATAATAACACTAATAGTTTAAAAAATATCTAGTTTTCAACTTCATGTGGAAGGGGCTTTTTATCAGTCAGTGCTTACAGATTTATTTGCTATAAATAAATTTTTAGCTGGTTACTAGATATGCATTAAATATCTGACCTCCTAAATAGAACCAGAAATGCAGGTTAGTTTTCCTTTTTCTTCTTGCTTTGGCAGTCTAAACAACCTTCTTGTTGTATGAGCCAGAAAGAGATCAGACTCTGAAATGCTGGCAGTGCCCTGTGTTCTGCAGGTGGAAATACCACACAGTGAAATGGAAAAACAGAGATGTGAAATGTCCCTATCTTTAGCTGAAAAAATAATAGTCTGAAATCAAACACTATTTGCCACAATGAACTGTCTTTCTCTCTGACTGAAGAATCCTTAAATAAAATCATCTTAAATGCATGGAGAAAATAATTGGTAAATACTAAAAAAATAAATAAATAAATGAAGACAAAAGTAAACAGGACTCTAAATCTATTCTGGAAGCTGGGAGAGGAAGAAAAAAATGAAAAAAAAAAGCCTATAAATCACAGCTAAAAGGCTTTGGGATAAATCTCACCTGAAAATTGAAGGTGGAAATTAACCCTTATTAAGACAAAAAAAAATGAGGGAACCTTAGCCTTAGCTTCATAACATAGCCTTTTTGGAGTATCCTGAAGGTGAGCCTTTCTTGCTGCATTGTGTATCCAAGAATCCACAAGCTCTCCAGCTCCTCTTGAGCTCTGGTTCACTTTTAAAGAAATTTCACTGAATATTCTGAGGTGGAAGGGACCCCCAAAAATCATCAAGTCTAACTCTTAAGTGAATGGCCCATACAGTTCATGTGTGTTGACCTTGTTGTTGTTTCCTTCTTGTCACAAACGAGCAATTTGAATCACTATCAAAAGCATTAGCAAAAATGGTTTTAATATCAATTTTTAAAAATTCACCTTAACAAAGTTTAATGGCAGGTTCCACTCTATTACTTGCTGCATAGATGAAACATACAAAGAAAAATGAAGTTAGAATCTATTTAGAATTTTTTACAGAGAGACTGTTGATACTAAAGGATAAGGGAGACCCCTCCACTGACTCATGAGGTTTAAAGTGGACCACTTTGCTTCTCAAACTTCTCATGGAGCCTAGGTGTGTCTAGGTCCAATCTTAGTCTCTGACTTGTTCAACAGTTTATGTCTAAAGGAATTGACTACATAGATATTATTATTATTGATTTAGCATGATATGAGTGACTGTTGTTAATAAGGGTCTCTGCCTTGGGTAAGGATGGATCTCAGTCTCAGGCAAGGAATCTTCAGACTTGAAAGGCATCCTGGTTCAAGGGGAACATGTCTGGCATGCAGTCCAGTTGCAGTTTAGAGAGAACTCAAATTGGACTCATCTAAATATCTGATGTTAGTAGAAAGGTGCATCTGCCAGGAGGAGGAACCTTGTGAGGCAATAGCTCAAAAGGTCACCACTATGCAGCCAAGCTGTCCAGTTTGGAGAGCCTAAAAGAGGCTCACTTAGGCTGCTGTGTTTATGGGGTGAAGGGATTGACCCATAGTCAACTGCACAGTGGAATAGCTATGCATGGGACTACTTGTACGGACAATTTTCTTTGTTCCTTGGCAAATAAATCTTGGAAAAACCACCCATTATTCATGTGTTAATCATTTGATCTGTGTCCAAGCTTATATGCATCAGTGCTCACTGGGTCACCCTGCTCCATTGTGGGTTTCCTGGACTTCTTGGCCCAGCTATGACTCAGGCCTTTGCCTCCTTTGGACACTGTATGAACTCCTGATGGTTTCTTTAGGGGTATCAAGTGCATCCATCATCACACCTCTAAAGTCCTCAGTAACTTAAGACAGAACACCAGCTCTGCAGGTAATCATTATGTATTACCTGTGTCTTTAGGGGCACATTGTGGTGGTGTAGAGTACACAGCAACTGTGTAGGGGTTTTGAAAATAATATCACTCTCTATTGTCCTTCAGAACTCTCAAAATCTTCAAATTCAAATCCCCCGCTTACAAACCCAGCGAAATCATAAGATTTTCATACTATGTCCTTTATTAATTTTTCCCTTCTTCTTTTATAAAAATGTGAATAGATGGGTGCTTGTATTTGATTCTTATAAGACAGAACATCAATCTTACCAGAAATATTGGAGATTTATTTAGTTATTTTAAATTCAGAAACACAGCAAGTAGGAAAACCCATGAATATTTTTAACTTCCATTGGAGAAAGCAGACACCAGCAGTGCTAACATAAAAAAGGACAATAGAACAGGGCCCAAGAATTTCAGCAGCCTAGGAGTGTTTTCAGATAATTGCCTGGAAAATATGTGGGTTTCATAAATCATTGATAAGGATCAAATGCTCGGCTCCCTTCCTGTTACAGATTCCCAAGCAGATAAGGTCCACCACTCAGAAAATACCAGGTGTTCAAAATACAGGGTCAATTTCCCTCATTTCATGAAGTTCTAATAGAATTTGTTTCCACTTTTAGTGTGGCCTATTTTGTTTCACTGTTTCACTTATTGAAGGTTTGACAAGCAGTTGAATTCCTAGTGGTGACTATCCCACAGTCTTCTTAGTAGACAGCAGTGTTGATTGAAAACAAATTTCCAGCCTCAGAACCTTGAAGGAATAGTGTGGACAAATCTGGTAAAAAAGGAGTGCCCATTGGGACAAGAGAAAAAGTGTACATTAATGTTTCTGGGCTAAAGGGAGGACAACTGACTACTGACAGATTAGCTGTAAAATGGACCAACTCAGAAGGCAGCTGCAGAATTATTTTGGAGGACATTTTTCCCTCTTTTTCACACACAAAGGGCATTCAAAGCTGTGTTTTGGGGGTTCTGGCAGAGGAGCTCTAAGTGATTACTAGCATCAATGAAAATGAAGGAAAATAGCCAAGCTATCTCTTTCAGGTTGTAATACAGTGCTCTGAACTCCTCCTTTCTCCCTCTCCCCCAGCTTCCCGGATGTATCTATTGCTTTCTATGCCTGCTTTATGAGGAATATGTTTGGTCCCTGAATCCCACCTTCATCTGACGTCTAAAGGAAACAAAGTGAACTTTATTCTGAGAGTCTTTTGGACTCTCCCACACTCAAGTAAGGAGCTATATGCAGTTTCAAAAGACCTATCCTTTCCTGATAGCAGGCAGACCTTGTCACTTTGAATTAAATTGCTATGAGAGCTTCCATTTGGGTTTAAAAGACAATTTTTTTTTCCACAAAAAAGCCTAAGCTAAAAATTAAAACTCAGTTCCAACTCCTATAAATTCAGTCATTACCCAAACGGTAGGTGCAGCACAGAGAAAGGTGCCTAAGCAACACTGGAGTTTGTAAAAGAACTGTGTTCTTCCAACTATAACTAAGACTTAACCCTTACACTGCATAACATTATGGATCATAGCCTATTAGATAAAACAAAGTACATTGTCTACTCCCCTCTGAGCTATACCTATTTTCTTTGGGTTTTCACTTGCTTTAGCAACATCCAACTAGGGATGAGGTGCTCACATTTCTGCCTGAATAAAACCAAAGTTGGCTGACTGCAATTCTAAGAGCTCACAGGTACAGAAAAACTGCACACCTGTGTTGGTATGATGAGATCTTGTGGTAGGAACCAAGCCTTCACATCATCATGGGCAAGTCCTGCCTGACCAATCTAGTGGCCTTCTGTGATGGAGTGACTAAATCAGTGGAAACAGGAAAACCTGCAAATGTCATTTATCTGGACTTTTGTACAGCCTTTGACACAGTTCCCCCGCAATATTCTTATCTCTAAATTGGAGAGATATTGTTTTGATGGGTGGACTGTTAGATCGAGAAGGAATTGGTTGTATGGTCACATCCAGAGATTAGTGGTCAATGCTTCAGAGTCCCAATGGACATCAGTGACAAGTGGTGTCCCTCAGGAGTCCATACTGAGACCAATGTTATTGCATATTTTTATTAATTACACAGATGAAGGGGTGGAGTTCACCCTCTGCAAACTTGCAGATGACATCAAGCTCAGTGGTGCTGCTGACATACCAGAAGGATGGGTTGCCATCCAGAGAGACCTGGACAAGCTCAAGAAGTGGCCTCATAGGAATCTTATGAGATTTAACAAGACCAAGTACAAGGTTTTTGCACTTGGATTGGGGCAATCCCCAGTACAGACTGGCGGATGCACACATCGAGAGCAGCTCTGCCAAAATGAACTTGGGAGTACTGGTGGATGAGAGGCTGGATATGAGCCAGCAATGTGTGCCTGCAGCCCAGAAAGCCAATTTAGGGCAGCATCAAAAGGAGCATCACCAGCAGGTTGAGGGAGGTGATTACACTCCTCTATTAGACTCTGGTGAGACCCAACTCGGAGTGCTGCATCCAGTTCTGGGGCCCCAACACAGGAATGACAATCTATTAGAGTGAGTCCAGAGGAGGGCCAGCAAGATGATTAGAGAGGTGGAGCACTTCTCATATGAGGAAAAGCTAGGAAAATTAAGGTTGTCCAGCCTGGGGAAGAGAAGGCTTTGAGGGGACCTAATTGTGGCTTTACAGTACCTAAAAGGAGCCTAAAAGAAAGAAGGAGAGATTTACAAGGGTGTGCAGTGACAGGACAAGGGAGAATGGCTTCAAAATGAGAGAAAGTTTAGATTAGATATTCAGAAGAAATTCTTTACTGTGAGGGTGGTGAAGCACTGGAGCAGGTTGCCCAGAGAAGTTTTGGATGCCCCATCCTTGGAATTGTTCAAGTCCAGATTGGATTGGATGCTGAGCAACCTGGTCTAGTAAAAGGTGCCCCTGCCTATAACAGGGTTGTTCTTTAAAGTCCTTTCCATCCCAAGCCATTCTATGATTCAATGATCTTAAGAAGCACCTCTGCTTCATATGGGTTTACAGCCCTGTAAATGGGTGAAATGAGTGTGAATGGGTGGAAAAAGCAAATGATATTTTTGTTTTTCAGATAGAGAATTGAGATACAAGACAATATCTATTCTGACAGACCTCTGTCTTCCAAAATTGGCCTCAGGAATCCAAATCTCCTGACTTCATACATAGTGATTTGTGACCACATGTCTGTTTAGTCACATGGTAACTGGTAATACTTTCCTGAGTTGCAAGTTCTAGAGAACATGCCATTACTGGTACTTGCATTACAGGCATCCTGATCTCTGCCTCAGTTTAGGTTGTATCACACAAACTAACTGAGGCCTCAACATGTTCTGCCTCTACCACAGATGATGCCATAGAACCTCTGGGATCTCAGGCCATTTTGATCTAATGTTGTGATGTGTCCACAATAGTGCAAGGAAAACATCAGTGAGGTAGGCTAGTAAATGGCAAATGCCAAGACTATTTCCTCCAGAAGTCATATTAGCTTTGACCTGAGACCAAGGAACTTTGTGTTTGCCAGGCAAGGGTGAACATTAACAGGAATACTTTTTGTGTGCTTAAGATACAACAATGTCAGTGGGTCTTCTTGCCAACTGTTTGCAGTATGTTCAACCCTGGTCACTCTGTTCACTCTGTTCCCTCAATCCTCTTCCAATCCCTGCACAGTGCACAAGTGAAAACAAGGCAGCAAACTAGCCTGGACTTTTCTCCATAAAGCACTAGAACTCCATTGTAAAAGACCTGACAGTGTAAATTTAACTGCTGGATAGGTTTGAACCTGACTGAAGCACATACATATGCAATCAAGAGCAGACAACTCCAAGACACATGGAAAGTGTGTGGCAAAATGAAGCTCTTCTTTTTTTAACATAAATCCTATGTTATGACTGAACTTACTGCATTTCTAGAGATACATCATCTTCTCCTTTCTTCTTTCGTATCATTATTGACAGCAGAATTTTGTTTAAAATATCTATAGGAGCTAAGGCTACATCTACAGATATGTCAGAATTAAATACCTTCATAAATTTGGGCCTCTGTTCTCAAACCTATTGTCTCCATTGTGCTTTCTCTTCACACACTGTGTATCTCTATGACAAATGATTATGGCTGTGATTTGAACATTGACTGATGTGTACAAGCAGGGCAGAGGGGAACAGAAGGGTATAGGGAGCATATATTCAATTTGAAAAAAAATCTGCCATAAAATACATAATAATTTTCAAGTAAAAAGGACATCTTCATTTTCTAAATGAGCCTTTTATAATGATAGGCAGTAATGGAAGAATAAGTCCATTATTCATTTATAACAGAATTAACATAACAAAGCTGCTAAATGTGAGAGTTCAGAAAGCTCTGATTAATAAATTAAATCTTATATTTTACAATAGGTCTCATTTTTGTGAATAATTTCTATAAGAAACTGTCTTAATAATCTCAATGTTCTTCTTCAGAAAATTTAACTCTTTATGAGCTACCCAGAGCAGAGATCAAGAAGAATTTCATGTTCTGTAGATGGGTGCAAATAAATTTTTATTTTGAATACTGATTGCATTGTAGAGGGGAAAGGGAAAAGCTGGATGCAGAAGCAGAGACTCCACCAGCAGCCATGAAGTGCATAAGGGTACATCACACTGGTGTTAATAGCTAAGCAGCACAATTTAAATTAATCTGAATATTAAATAACATGAAGGAAAAAAGAATTATCAACTTTCACCTTTGAGAAAAGTAGGCTGAATAGAGATTTATTTTTTTAAATCTCTTTCGTAATTTTTCTTTCTGTAAGTTACTTTCCAGTGTGGACACAGTCTCTTAAACTTGCCTGGTCTTTACTAGATAGACTCTACAGCACAATTAAAAGCCTTTGCTTTTCTGAAAAAGATCTGTTCCAGATGAAACACTTTCCATATCAAGTCATTGCTTTGTTGTCTTGTGAAGACAAGTAAGGCATCATTCTCAATCTCCTTGCCTTAGAAAAAATCCTTTTACTGTCTTCTTTTTTTAGGCTTCAGTGAATCTAGCCTTTTTTATCTGAATAACCCATAAAAGGGTTTTATTCAGGTTTGGTTTTTTAGTAGCATTGTCCCTATGTAGTTGTAAGCAATGTCATATGATGTATGGCATCATTCCATGTTCTACTTCTGTATTAAGAATTCTATATAGTAGCCTTTCTCTTTTTACAAGAACACACTAATGAAACCAGTACTTTCTGATTCCATTCCTCTTTCCACCCATAATTGACCTCTGATGCTGTTATTTCCCTCCATACAGGTCTAATGGGAATGGACAAATCTTTCTGATTACTTTTGGAGGGCCAAAAAGGATGCTTACAATAGGAATCTTGAGATAAAACGTTATTCAAAATGAAGCAGAGAATGGTGAATTCTGCTCAGGCAAACCATGCACCACACAATGCCTGATGCGACTTTCTCCAGTCTGCTTTTGAAATCTTTGGAGAGAGGATTAATAATGTAGCAATATAACAAGGAAGGCAGAAAAGAGAAAATAATGATGATATTTGGAGTTTCACCTTGAACAATGTGAATGCCACTTTTACTGAGGTCATCAGAGCATTCATGGTGTGGTCTGATGGGGGAATGGAAAAAAATAAAGCCTGGGAGGCATGGGCTGACCTCCTCAGTTTTGGAGTCCAGCCATTGCACAATGACAGAAAGCCTCAGCCATTGGGGATTGTGTCCTTCCTTTGGATAATGCAAATGGAATGTTCTTCTCTGGTCTACTGCCTACATATCAACAGCAAAACAACTGAAAGCCTTTCTTTGGGTTGTCAGAGCAATGAAGTCTCATTTCTAATATTACTGATCTTTGTTCCTTCACCTGTGGACTTTTCTGGTATGTTCAAGTTGTCTGTTCTCATCACACTTTTATTCTGTAAATCTAAAAGACAATGTACTGCTTTGTTAAATGGCATAGGACAGGAGGGGAAAAATAATCGTACACAAAAATAACAGTATGCATCTAGACTGCACAGCAGTTCTTCACAAATTACTCTCACTTCAAATGCAAGCCAGAAGCAGCAGATCTTTAAAAGGAAAGCATTTGACAGATTACATTCCCTAATAAGCCTCATATTGCAAAACAGAGGGGAAGGCAGTTTTAGAAAACTGTTCCTAATTCATGTTTTATTACAAATTAATGATGCAAACAGGAAAACAGAAACTCCGTTACTTATTTGCATTAGAATTCTTCCATCAATGAGCATTCAGTTTGAGTTTTGTGATTCCTACTACTCTTGTTTTGGTTAAATTTATGATTTATATCTTCATTATTTTGGTTTAATTTATGGTTTCTTTTTATCTAGAGTGGTTTAGAAAGAGCTGTGCAAGCTTGGTGAAATCTATTTGGTAACAGCTGTGGTGGGGGAAGCCAGCTCCTCTACTGTCCCACGGCCTCCTGGCGTCTGGAGGGGATTGCGAAATCCCCACGTGGTCAGGAGTAAAGAGGTGTAGCAACCAGAGATTGAGTGGTCATAGAAAAGCCTTTAATTACCGGTGTCCAGGGCATTTAAGCACTTCGGGTGGGGTTTGGGAGGTAGGATGTGATTGGGTAAGGGTTCAGGGGGAGTGGTGTGGTTGGGGGGGCACAGGGGCCAATAAGGGAGCAGGAGGGCCAAGACCCAGTGGGAACCCGGGGATAGGGATTGACAGGTGATACATCCAATAAGGTCAGGAGGGGGGCAAGGCTGGATACCCGGGAAAAAGGAACACTCTTTTCACATGTGTGCACGGGGTTTCTAGGGGTTACAATCTAAACAGGGGGAAACCCGCACATAAAAGACGCATGTAATGCTGAATTATAAAGTCTCTGGTCCTTTGGAAGTTTTCACAGGGCTGGTCCTGTCTCCAGGGGCTTCCTTTTCCACGATGTATAGTCTGGATAATTCTCTGTCTCTGCTCCACATATGCTGTGGCAGAAGTAATTCTCAACAATTTGGCAAAGCAAGACTGTCTTTACAGAAAAATTAACAAGGTTTACCAAGCTTAATAGCCCAAGGGTTATATCATTTAAATCTTTCTCTTATGCTCAATGAAAAAATAAAGAAAAGCCCTTAGAAATTACTTCTTTGGCAGTCAGCACCAGCCTCTATTGAATTGTTCGTCCCTTTGCCGTTGCTGCTGCTCACAAGGAACAACAACAATGAAAAAATATCCATGTTTGGCAAGATCATTTAAGGTCCTATTCATGTTCTTCCTCACTTCATCCCTACTGTCCTAGTACTTCTCTCAACTGTTCTCACCTTTTTATATTCATAGAAGACACCTTTCTTTTCCAGCTCAGCCCTAGCCACAAACCAGCGATTTGGTGGCAGTGGTTGACTTATCAGTTTGGAAGACCTGTTGAATCTTTTCCAGACTTAACAATTCTATGATTCTCATGCTTGCAAGGATGGCAACTTTCACTGTGCATAAATGTTTGTTCTATGCAAACATTGTGCATCTACGTTTCTGTATGATTGTGCATTTTCAAGCCTTCACTGTGAACCTACAGGCAAAAACAGCAGAATGCCATGGGATTTAAGGACATCAGTTTGCTGGACTGTGAAGCAGTGAAGAAGCCAACACTTATTTGTGGATTTATTCAAGAAAGCAGAATTTTCTATATTTATACTTTTACCTCACTGTTCAAAATTCTAGCATAGCAACATTTCTGTTTTGGTAATGACTCAAGATCTGCCTATATATTCTTTAATTACTCTCTGTATGTCATTTGTTCTTTAGACCCAGAAGGCCTGTTCTTGTCTGTTGGACAAAGTATTTAACATGAAGTGTTTCATCAAAGAGTAGACTAGTCAGGGCTCACAGTCATAAAATAAAAGGTAGAGTCTGGTGGAATGTCATGGGTTCTTTGTCCTTTCCAAAATAGCTGACAAATTAAAAACAATGAAGCATAAGCTGAGACACATGACACTTCTGAGGAGAGTAACATGAGATCCACAGTGGGTCCATCAATCTCATCTAGCCAGAGATGAAACTCCATGTATAACAGGACCTCATCTAGTTTCTATTTTTTTCTTTTGCTTTGTTTTGTGGACTTTCAATAAAATAAAATTCATCATTACAATAAAAATGAGAACATGAAAAATGAAGTTTTAGTGGTGTTCGAAATTATGTATGTTAAAAAATTACATAAATATTTTGCAGTGATTTCTTTATTCCAAATATGAAAAACTAATAAAAAAATCTTACTTGAGTTCTGTTTTCTTTTGAGTGTTATATGTGTAGCCACAGTTGTTTCTAAGCACAAGGACAATACAGAAAAGAGCAACCTTTGTAATTCCTACTTTCCAGGTGAACCACAGTCCTGTGAAGCCATGCTATCAGCTAAAGGTGTCTCAGAGCAGCTTCATCTACAGTTCCTTCTTATAGCATGGGACATCACTGCCACACTCTTAGTGAAGCAGTGAAGAAGAAACACGACAGACTAAGGTTCATTGGCCATAACAATATCTCATCCTTGGCTTCAGGCTCCAGTCCCCCAGCTGAGCACCACAGCAGGTGCTGAAAGCAATGTGGTAAGTCTATAACTGAGTCATGTCTGTATCCTTCTGATGGCTTAAAGCATCAGACAAGAGGTTAGTGCAGGTTTTTGTTGGAGAATTCAGGTCTCTGCTCAATCAGCTATTTAGTTTATAGTGGGAGATGAATGGTAGTTATGTGATGCATGACTCTTTTTCTTCTCTTCTTGAGACATTAGCATGCCTGTGGGAGGAGAGATGTCTATCAGTTAGTAAGGTAAGATGTCAGTCTGCCAGCCTGACAGGAGTAAAGAAATAAAATAATAATAGTAATAAAAAAATTAAAAAGAAAAAAAAAAGGAAGGAAAAAAAAAAGCTTTTAATCTTCATGATTGAAAGCTTTGGAAAAGCTGCCCCTGTGGTAAGTGTATATGGATGCAGGTATTGCCTAGGAACCAGAGGCAATGTCCTGGCCTCCTGTCAGACAGCATTTCAACATAGCCTGAGGTTTTAAAACCTTGGAACAACAGATATCATTTAAGGGCTAACTTCGAAGTTAAACTTCTGAACTTGCCCAACTTGTGTTAGGAATTAATCTAATACAAAGCCCAAGGCTGTGAGAACAAGAAAGTGTACTGTTTCCATTTCTCTCTCAACATCAAGAAGAGTTTAGCCTTATAATCTTATTTAAAGTGTTGCCTTTGACTAGCCATGTGCTTAACAGGATCATCACACTGTAGATTCCAAATCAAATAGCATCCAACAAATTTATCACAGTGCTTGTCTCTCACAACTAACAGTCTACCCTCTTCAAATTCCAGGCATGATCAGGCAAATCAAAAGCACTACCAGAAACAAGAAGAAAATTAGGAACATTCTGTAAAAGCAATATATTTAAATGCAATTCCCAAAGTAGCCCTTAAAAATAAGCACCATAGCTCCATAACCAGTATATTAAGGAAATCAAAGCAGTGGAATCCCATTTTGTACAGACCTACTTAGGATGGTCAGTAGGATTGTTTGGCTCATCTTCAGGATTTTTGAATGCTTTCTGCATTAATAAAAAGGCCCACAATGAATATGAAATAGTGAATAAGAAGGAATGTTTTCTTGGGAGAATGATTTCATGCTGTTTAACTCTGAAAACTCCTTAAACTACTCAATGCTAGAATCTAGCATGACATGTCAGAAGGAGGTTTACTCCACATTTAGTATCCCTGTGTAGAGGACTTGCCACTGACTATGCTGAAAATTTGGGTGATGTATGAAGTGGGCCTTGGCAGGATTATTCCCTTTTTTATGTTCCATTTTTCTGTATTAATAGACCTTATTCATGATTTTTATGTTTTTTAAGTCAATCCTTTTGTAAATTTCACATCCAGTAAATTTTCAACATACAAGAGTACTTCCAGCAGAAAAACTGATTACTTTTCCTCATAGTAGGAAGAGTAACAATTTCATAGGAATGATGGCAGGTTTTCCTGAATGATAGAAAAGGTTAGACATTTTTTACAATAAGCAGGTTATCCTAGATAATGAAAAGGTTTAGGCATTTGTTACAATAAATCTAATCATGTTTTGTAGTTATATCTTGCTTATATAGGCATATGTTCCATAGTACCTTAAAAGCTTCTAAAGAGTTTATAATACAGAATACAAGTGCTGAGTTTGAAATGTACTGCAGTGTCTTTAAGACTTTTCTGGTATTATTGCCTCAGAACACATGGAAAGTGCAGAAAGTATATGAAATGGGCAGAACTATAAAGCTCTCAGAAGTTGCACCCTGAGGCATGTAGCTCCAAAACCACTTGACACGTCAGAATAAGTGTAAAAGCAGCCAGTTTACAGCAAACCGTATTAACTACATGTAAAGATTTCAAAAATACTGTGTAAAAATAGCAAGCCTATCATTAGATTAGCTGAAAATACACTTTAAAAAAGGTGTAGATGTTTGAAAAACAAATCTAGAGTAATTACACTGCCAAGGATGCCTAATTGAAATAGCAGGAGGCTTAAAATGGTAGCTTCCTTTCCATTCATCTCAGGAGAGCCACTAATTTACACTTATGTCACTGTCAGTATTGCTAACTTCAAGCTTTCAAAATTAATGAGTCAGCCCAAAAGAAGTTTTATCATTCACCTAAAAATCATTAAGTTAAATAAAGGTGAGTGGCTCATCCATCCTTTTCCATCTCCCACTCTGTAAACTGTCTGTCTTTGTTTGTTTTCAGGAACTCTTTTCCTAACTCTGTAGACCAGAAAGTTGTGCACTTTAAACGAAAACTAGGCAATGTCTTGCACCCCATTAGGTTTCAGGCACAGGAAACAGAGAAAAAACTGTATACTGTAGTCTCTGTGATTCAAACAGTTTCTATTTTAATTTTGATGTAAGAAGAGACTAAAAGTCTCATGACTGTGAGTGTTCACTTAGGTATCATGAATAAAGGCCCTTTGGCAGATACCAACATTCATTTTCCCCTTTTGAAAAAGAGTGTCAGAATAGTACCTGAACTGTAGAAAGTCCCTTAGAAGTCAGAATGGGATAATATGTTGCAGTTATACTCACATTAAGAACACCTCACTCATTTTTCAGTTTTGATGTAGAAAGAGGGAATTATGGTAAACTTTGTTAATTTCTTCATCTCTTTAGTTTCCTCTTATCCTCTTTTTCATCAGCATATTCAAGAAGAGTTAGTGCATTCAGTTCAGCCTAGACATCACAGAAATTGTGACTGCACTAGATATGTGAAGTAATGCAAGGCAGTGAATATTGGCCCCTTTGGTTTTAGCACAGCATTGAACATAGTATCTAAGTCTGGATATTATGGTCTAGATGGATAAACTACAGACAGCTGGATTGCCAGGCTCGACAGTTTAGGTTCGGTACTCTACCTGCAGACTGTTTGCAGGTGGAGTACCAGAGGGATCTCTGTTGGGACTTCTCCTGTTCAATATCTTTATCAATGACCTGGAGAAGGAGGTGGAGTGCACCCTCATTAAGTCTGCAGATGACCCCAAACTGAGCAGTGCAGTCAATGTGTACAAGGGCAGAGTTGCCTTTCAGAGGAATCTATACAGGCTGGAGGAACAGGCTAATAAGGAACTGATGAAGGATAAATGCAAGGTTCTGCACATTGGGCAGAGTAATACCCTGCGACAGTACGGCCTGGGAACCGGCCAGCTGTGGAGTAGTTCTGGTGAACAGTGTCTGGAAGTGTTGGTGAACAGTGGACTAAACAAGAGCCAGCATTGTGCCCTGACAGGCAGGATTTCCGCATCCTGGGCTGTGCTAATCAGTGGATAACAAGGGTATCACTGAAAGCAATTATTTACTCAACATTTGTTAGACCATATCAGAACACTGTATCCAGGTTTGAGTACAAGAAAATTATTGATAAAGTGGAGTAACAAAACAGGTTGTCCAGTGAAGCTGTGAAATCTCCACCTTTAGAGGTTTTTGAGGACTGACATGGAGAAAATGCTGAGCAATCTGGTGTGACCTCACAGCTGACTGTGCTTTGAGCAGAAGATTGAAATATCTGACTCTTTGACATTTCTTTGAACCACAATGATTTTATGGTTGCTATTAAATTTATTTTCTAACCAACATTAAGCACAATTTCCTGGGTGAAAGGCAACATTTGTTTGGCTGAAGAACAAGTGGCAAAACTACAGAATATCAAAGAGAATTTCAATCTAGTGACCTGATGAAATCTTGATCCCTCAGAATTCAAACAATTCATGTCAAAAAGACAGTTTCTTATCTTCAGCTAAAAGAGGGTTTTGTATTAACCATTCAAATGTAATTATTTTGTCCAAACTTAAATTAAAAGTTTCCGTGCCTCAAAGCAAGTCAGTTTTACCAGCTTTATGAACATTAAAAATATTTTGATTTGCTAGTAAACTGAAAAAACATTTACACATATTCATTGAAGAAACATTTGTTTTGGGCTGTATCTTAAGTCTTCATTGTTCCAAGAGATCACAATGTGGTTTATTTTCTTTATTACAGGGAAGTGATATGATAATGAAAATTGTGTGTATTGAAAGGGGGATCCAAAGTGTCACCAAGACACCCTTTTTCCTTCTTCCTCTTCTGTTATTGTGATAGGTTCCTCTGTGTGTGTGCGCATATTTAAACAAACAAAAATATGTTCTTATTTCTTCTGCTGTCCTTTGTTAGCAAGTTATCTGAGGTATGATGACATGATCACTTTCAAAAAACAACATCAGGTGGATTATTTTGAGCTCAAAGTATTAACTCCATCTCCTGGTTCTAGTAATAGAAACAGGAAGTTTCCAGTCACTGAAGACTGATGTTTCTACAGGACAGCAGAAATTTTGTCTCTTCTTATTAAACAAAAATAATCCTAAAAGTAGTTCAGACTCAATAAGTAGGGTTTATAAAGAGTGGTTCAAGCAGTTAATATACAAGGTAGGATTTGAGAATGGGAGGAGAAGCAGGAGTGAAATATGATACTCTTTTTTTTTTTTTGAAAAATAAAGTAGCAGAAAAGGAAGTGTATCAAAGTGAACAAATGAATGTAGTCTAACACCTGGTTCATACAAATGTCTAGAAATTTTAATCAGGAACATTTTCAGGATGTGTGTCCCAAAGCTGCTAATTTTTTCCAGGAATACAAACACAAAGAAACCACCAGTGAGGTTTTTGCACAAGTTGCCCTGAAAATATCAGTCAAAAGAGGAAAATGGTGATCACTTAAGAGCAATAGTGTTGATGTGCCATCTGGAAAAGGAAATTTTGAAAAAGGAAGAAGATACATAAAAACACAAAATGTCTTGCTCAATAGTATAAATACAAACTCAATGGTACCAGAAAGTATGTTCACTTTTAGCTTCCATGAGACTGATTTCTACTCCCAGAAAGCGTTTCCCTTACACTTAAGATACATTACCTGAATCAAGGGCAAGAGACTTTGTTCATGAGTGGAAACTGGAGAAACAACATCTACAGCAGCATCAGCAAGAAACAACTTCACATTCAAAGAACAAGTCAAATCCTTAATTGTGAAATTCATGAAGTGGCAACTTTGAGATGCAGATCAATCAAAGGCAGGATTGATACAAGGGCAGGTATAGATTCCTCCATTTTCATTCACTGGATAGTATGTATATATTGCATTTTACTGCAATTGTTTCTAAGCCCAGGAACCTTATGATTCATTGGCAGAGGCTACACTGTGTCAGCTGAAGTAGAGTCTTTCTCCGCCCGTAGAATCTGCATCAAGCTTCTCTTAGCAGAAATGTCTCCTTGCATATCTGACAGGTTATTCTGTAACTATAGTCTTAAAAAAAAAACAAAAAAAACAACAAACAAAAAAACCAAAACAAAAACAAATCCACCATAAATAAAAAAAAAACAGGTTTCTTTTCTGAGACAGACATGCTCTGTTTTCTGCCATACATAAGAACATTACTAGAATGTTAGCTAATATTAGCAACTACTCAAAATACCTTTACATAAATTGATCCTTCACTGATTTCTTCTGACTTGTTTGGAAGGCCAAGTGTCTTTTTTATCACTGGCAATATTGCTGAAGGAAGAATTACAAGGAAGTCAAGCCAGCTTTCTAAAACTGAGCACAGCAAACATACCCAGGTTATGTGCTTAACCCTGTAACTCAGAGCAGCAAGCAGGCAAGTGAGAGACTAAATAAAATTAAGACTGCAGCAGAGGAAACTGTGCTGCAGCAGTCAAACACACTTCCAGTGTTGTGTGCTGGGTATACAGATATTTCAGATTACAAGATAGAGGGAGATGTCCTTTTTCAGGGTCCTCTTCTAGGGACACATGGTTTGTGAAGGAACAGCTGCTGTAAAAAGAAACACAGACAAACATGAAGATAAGTGCTCATTGTATTTCTCCTCTCTGATTTCTTCTGTTGGATTACTTGGGAGTGATCACCAACTTCCATATCTTCATATGGCAAAATCAGAAGCACTGTCAACTTGGATTGATGGACCACTTACTGCAAGCATCACAAGTAGTTGTAAGGAGTATATATTTTGACTTCTTATTCAATCTAACCTTGCTTTCATAGTGCCAAGATAATATTCTATAAAACTTTAATGTTATAATGAGTAAGTAAAACTTATGAAGCAGGAATATGGGATAGTTTTTTGTAACACTCATTTTTATTTCCTACAGTAAATAAATGGCTATTCATTTGAAAGTGTCGGAGATAACTAACAGGAGACACTTATTTAAACATCTTCTCATTTTCTACATGTGAAAAGCAATGATGATTGGTATTTAGTATTTATGAGTCTGGGAATCTCTTACTGTGTTAATGTAGTTGTAGTTCTCATAAATTTGTATCTTTAACACTTGGAACATTTGTATGTTTTGGTGAACACAGTGGTAATGTAATGTGGAAGGCAGTGCAGTCCTGTTGCTGTATCCTTGAATGAGTGATGTAATTCCTGTGTGGCCTTCAGCAAAGCAATCCTTCTTCCTCTGTGGTGGGCAGTCTTTGCTTTCACAGAGGTCCCTGGAAGAGAGGTACCATGCATTAGCTCTTTATTTTTTATTGTTCTGAGAATATCCTCAGTAGCTTTACCCATCTCTTTAGAACAGCTGGTTGAAAGTGATTCTTCCCTTTCGTCACAGATTTCATAGAATATTCTGAGTTGTAAGAGATCTACAAGGATCATTGAGTCCAACTCTAAAATGAATGTCCCATATGGGGATCAAACCCACAACCCCAGTGTTATTGGCATCATGCTCTAACCAGCTAAGCTAATCTCACCTATTTCCACTGCTCAAGAACTCTCAAAAGCTATAATTGTTCTACCTACTACTTGGCTGTCCTGTAAAGACATAAATAAGGAAATCTTTTTCCCACTGAAGATATGTTAAGGTTGTTTCCCTTCTGACCTTCACGTGGTGCATGTCACTCTGAAAGAGGAATGAGAGGTGAAAATCTAAGTTTGCTTTTTATTTCATGTAAAGTCAATCTCATGAGTGTTGTCCTTGCAATCTCCCAAGAGTGCCTGTAGGAGTTCAGATTCCTCTTTAGAGGAGGCTAATGTTGCTGAGGAACTTTGACATTGCAGATAAATGATTCTATGTAAGGGTGAATAGCTGATTTATTTCCTGCAGTATTAGATTGAAATTTGTAAGAATGGCGTATCTATGGACTTTTATAGACTGTTATTTGCAGCCATAGTTTTCTGATGGCCAATTCTGCTAAAACAGAAAAGATGATGATATGAAGGGAAAAGGAAAAGATAATATAACTTGGAAATTCTTAAGTATTGAGGGGCTAGAAAGTGGTGAGACATTAGCAGTCACTTGACCTTCAAGTGAGCAATGGAGGTGTTTATTGCATAAAATAGTAGCTCTTTGGGAGAGTTCCAGAAGGAAGATGAGTGGGTCAATTTACTGCTTGGCTCCTGTCTGTCTCTGCTACGTTTCCTCACTCTCCACAGATCCTAATAAGGCTAACCAGGTTCAGACAGAGAGAAGAGTCTTGTCTGAACTTATATCTAATTCAATGTTACCCCATTAGATCTGTATTCTGCCTTGATGATAGCCATTTTATAATCTCCCAATCAAAAGTGAAACAAAACCCCACAATAAGCACACAGTTATTTCCACTGAGCCAAGACGTGATATTTCTATCATTCATCATTGAGGTTATGAAACCCATTAAGAATTCTTTATGTTTGTTTTTTTTATTTATCTTTTCTGTCTGTTTGCTTTTTATTCAATATTAGCGCATGAAAATAAGTAAAAACAGGTAGTTTGTAAGCAATTTGAATCTCATATAATTAATCTATTAAATCTATTAATAAAATATTAAATATTAGATCTATTAAATCTAAACATTAAATCTATTAAATTTTAAAAAACCCCTGGGGTTTAGTTTTAAAGTGAGAAAGATTACCAAAAGATATTGCAAGTGTTTCTGAAACTATCCTGCTTACAATCAAAATTGTATAATCCGCACATTGTGGTTTCCGCAAGTGAGGTCAGGGTTTGCAAGACATTCACTTTGACTTATTCAAAAACATTAGCTTAAATTTTGAAGACACATATAATATTTTGAAAAATTAGTATGTTGTTGTGGTTTAACTCCATCTGGCAGTTGTAAGTAAGTACCATGGAGCCACTGACCACCCTCCCTGTGGGGGACCGGGGGTGGGGGAGCTGGGGAGAGGGGTAGAATCAACCCATGGGTTGAGATAAAAACATTTTAATAATTGAAACAAAGTAAAATATAGCAATAATGCTAATTATTCTAATAATATTATTAATAATAATAGTAATAAAAAGCAGTAGGAGAAAGTAATTAAACCCAAGAAAAACCAGTTGATACACAATACAATTGCTCATCACCTGCTGATCAATGGGCAGCCTGTCTCCCAGTAGCAATCAGCAGCTCCCAGTCAAGTCCCCCCATTTTATATACTGTGCACAACATTCTGTATGGCCAGTTCAGGTCAGCTGTCTTGGCCATGCTCCCTCCCAACTTCCTGTCCAGCTCCTCATTGGCAGAGCAAGGGAAACTGAAAAATCTTGGACTTAGGTTAAGCACTGTTTAACAATAACTAATATGTGAATGTTATCAAAATTATTCTCATACTAAATCCAAAACACAGAACTGCGTCATCTATGAAGAAGAAAATCAGCTCCCTACCAGGTGAAACCAGGACATACATTAAGGACTTTTACCAGCCACAAGCAATTTACAAACAGAAGTATGGATGAGATCTGTCAAATAAGTTATTATCACTCTTAATAACCAGTCATAATAATATAAATACCTTCAAGTGTGTTCATGTTTTGGAAGTGGATTCCTCTAATTATAACTTTTTCTCAATGCAATTGTCTGTAGTAATCAGAGGTTTTTAAGGAGCTAAAAGCATTTCTGACCTTTTAATAAGGATGAGATTTTTTGCGAATACATTTACCAAGAGTGGAACAAAAAAATCGTAGAGAAGACAGGGATCCTGAACTGACTCTTACTATTATAAAACTAAGTGAATGTACTTTACTTTGAAACAAATAGGAGTATATAACTGAACTTTACTAATTCCTGTCCTCACAGTTAATTCCTCACCTGACCAGTTAACCACAAGAGTGTACGTTCTGAGTTCACAAACAGTTTCCCTACAGGTATGGTGTCTACTCAGCTGGTTTACCATGTCAGGACATGGACTTTGTAGTCATATATATGTCCAGAAGAGATATCCTTGTCATGTGGAATGCTGGGAAGTGTCCTCAACTCCCATAAGACATAATTATTTCCCAACAAACTAATAACCGGAGGAAGAATTTTTCAAGCCAGTTATTATGACAATACAAGAATAAGAATTTTGCTGGAGAAAGAGCAGAATAAAGATAAAGGAAACTGAAGCATATAATTAAAAAAATATATTCTTTTATCAAATGATCATTCTTACTTTTTCTTGATGTAGCATCACACCAGGTGTCAATTCTACAAAAATGCTATATATTCCTGGTTTCCAACTAAAATTATATATTCCTCATTGCATGACATACTTTCAAAAAAAAGCTGAATAAACCTGAGTAAAGTACTGGATTTCAGTTGCAGCTCTCCAGTAATGGGTATCTGACCTTACCTACTCAGCAAAATATAGCACGTCCAGTGTAAAAGCTCTATGGTGTTTTTTATACAAGTCAAGTTACTGAGCAAGCTTAACAGGTATGCTCTGGTTACCTTACAACACAAAGGAAGCCCAAGTTGTGGAAGTTGTGTCAATGGCTTTCTAAATACCTTGAACTATCTGGTCATGGTAGATGCCATCTCACTTCAAAATGAGTCGCTGAGGAGCTGCTACCACCTAATGGGCCAGTGACATGTACAGGTGAAGTTCTTTCATTTCTGACTCCAAAACTAGATGGAGATAAAGGCTTTGGCATTCTGCAGAGCATGCACATTGATTCTGTTGATCAGGAATGAGCTGTATCTGTTCTTCAGTGTCTCTGATATACCAGTCTGCTCTGTTGCAGAACCGCAAAAAATTCAGTGCCTGCTGGGGAATGCCAATGTCTGTTTTGGTCTCCAAAAACACACATATGTCACATGCCAGGGGCTCCAGGGTGCCAGCCTGGACCAGTTGGTTCTATGGCTCTGACTAGACTGACAAATTTCAAGATGAGAGCAGTGAATTGGTATCAGTAATGTGGGCAGACCAAAGCTTGGTATGCTATGCAAAAGCTATGGCCATATCTAGTTAATAATTTATCTTGCTTATTTCCATGTGATATCAAAAGTAAGAAGGTAGTATACAGATAGTTTTAATAGATAATTAAGGAAATTGCCTAAGTATACCAGAACCTCCTCCATTGTCAAGCAAATTGCTTTACCATGCATTAGTTTTGCATCCTTTATTTGTTATCTTCTACCATGCAGTGCTGGAACATTCATTTCCACTGAGAAATGCAATTTTACTACAGTCAAAATAATGTACTTGTCCATTTTGATGCTCAATGCAATAGGAAAGAAAGACTAAAACTTTATTATTTCCTTGATTCATTTGAATAAAGTCAAAAGGCATTATTTTAATGAAGTGGAAATATGCTTTCTGATTCAGAGTTTGATTTGAATAGTGTAGGGAAATGTGTGGCTTAAGTAGGGATGCTGGATTAAATGTTAAGCACATTACCATTTCTTACATGTGGAAATAGAGAGTTCCTTGAAAGACTTGACAGGACCATTTTCTATTGTTTAAGGCACTCAAAATCAAAATGCTTCCCAAAGTCATGTGATGTCACCAATAATTCTTTTCAGAAAAATTACAATGATGTTGTAATGTTTCAGTTTTACATTTCAGCATTGAAGCATTTGACAGTCTTCATTTAGAAATCATTCATTTGATTAGTATTAATTTTCTATCCTTAATAATACAGTAGTATTTCTTAAACTGTGATAAAAGCAGCCAAAGGGAATGAACATTTTGTTTAATTACAAGTTTTCTCAGGTTCTTTTCATAATAAAAAATTCACTCATATTTACATTATTTTTGATATATTTTTACCTGTTCTGTTCTATTTTGTCTTACTGAATAAAAATAACTGATATTATTGAAATGAAAATAATTCATCCTTGCTAAATTAGGTATTTTAATTAAAATAAACATCTCATTTCAGTTTTTGGAAACCCTTTCCTGTCATAAGACGGTTTTTGTGTTGGGTTTTTTCGTGGGTTTATTTTTTTTTCTGTGATCATAATCCCTTCTTTAGTTTGAATGCTCAGATTTTCTATGGAAAGGGGATTCAATTTTCTGACCAGCATAATAACTGTTGGTAGAATACGAACATATGCTTTACAGGTACATAAAAGTAGCATTTTTAAGTTGTTGCCATTTATTGTTTCTTTCCAACTTACATGTTGCCTTGTCAACATCCTGTCAGGTCCAATGGCAACAACTGGGTGCAGTTTAACACACAACACATGAAGACAAGGTGTAGAAGAAGTGACTAAAATCTGTGTTATTCTGTTTTAAGGCAGCTACCCACTCACTGTTATTTCTGGTAACCCATGTCAGAAATGCTTACCACCCAGCTAACTCAGAGATTGGTGGGTCTCCTTATTCTCTGTGACTGAAACTAATTTGAGTTCTTTGTCCGTTTTCAGAGTCCTACTTTCATTTCAGAGGGGAAATACAAAATCCCTGGGCTCAGTGGGTGCCTCCTGCTCTGGAGTACATGTGGTGGGAGAGAGTCTGTGCTGGGGGATCTGCCCATGCCCCCTCCCATGAGGAAGTCTGCTGGAGCTGCACAAAGAACTTTATGAGTCATTTGGGAAGAAATTTTCCTGGAATAACTTTAAACATTATCTGCCTGCCTTCATTTTATATAGAAAGCTCATGCTTCCTCAGATAACTTTCCTAGCACTGAAAACTAAAACAAACTTATTTTTCAGCTTATCACATCCTAACCTCTTAAACCTCTGTTAAGTCACAAATATCCTCCATTCTGTGACCTAGCCTGCAATATTTTCCACAATTTGTCTTTTCAGGGTAATTTAAATAATTGCCTAGTCAATCTGAGCAACCTATTCTAAGTTTAGATCAGTATTATTTTGGTCCATATAATTAATTCAAAGGAAAACAGGTCCCTCACTCCTAGTTTCTAAGAAACCTTTTCTGGTAATTCATATTGACAGCACTGAGTTGTGACATTTATTGGGGAGGTGAAGCTGACCAGCTGCAGGGCTCCTGACTGATTTACTCAGCCAACAAGCTGCTCATGATTCCAGCCAAGTATTGACTTTTCTTTCCCTTCCCTCCCGCATAGTTGGAGAGAAAATATTGAGGCATTTTTTATTTCTACATTTTTATTTTTATCGTCATACTGAAAGTTAAAAAATGGACAACTGGCTATATCTTCCCTTTAAAATTTACTTTCTTAATGCAAAAGAATCTCAATTATGTTTCAAGGAAAGAAAATCAGCATGGAATTTAAACTAGTTGAAATATAAAATAAATGAGCAGACTTTATCTAATGTTATTGGAATCATTTACTTCAATAGTAATGAGCTTCAGTCTCATAAACAATCTGCCTTCAGTCAAATGACCTTTGTTATGAAAAAACTATAACAATTCCACCTTAGCTCATTTTCATTTTTCAAGTTCAGAAGCACAAACCGTGCTTCAAGTACTCTTGGATTTTGTGTATTTTTAAAGCCAAGATACTAACTGAAGTCAAGGATAGATAACTTACTATATTTCTCTAGTTTTTTGTAATTTTTGAGTACCTTCTTTCTGGACTAACATGCCTGAGCCAGAATCAAACTTAAGGAAAACATGACTATTTCTAGAACCGACATTTTCAAGCCCTAGAGAATTACTGAATCATTCATTCTTGGCACTGATACATTATGTCCATAATTGTTCTGCTTGAGGAGGTGACATTTCCAGAATGGCAGTTCAGCGTTGCAAAGGACAGAACACTGTTGAGAAGATAAGTGAAAGGTGACAAGACCATGCAGCTGCCAAAGAACAGGAGCCCTTCAGCACATATACACCAAGTTCAAGTGTTGTAGTCTTGATGGACATTTAAGCCAACCTACATTGATAATGCTCATAGCTGATGTCTGCGATAGGCATTGCCTGGTATTAGCACAAGGGCCATTACTGAAGCCTTTAAACATGCAGAAGGGCATCCAGTTATGGCTGAGAAGAGCACAAACAAGTAGGGAAGACAGGTGAGGAAAAGTGGGGGGCAAAATGAATTGACATAAACAAGCCAGAGGGGGGCTTCTGATGGATAGGAAAAATAAATTGTCACATTTATCATGAGAATGTTGGGACAGATAAAATGTTCACCGGCACAAGCATTCTCACTTTGTTACGACTGAAATTGAACATAGAATTTACTGAAACTTGAATGTTTCCGTTAAAACTATGAAACCAGTTCTTGCACTAGGAATCAGCACACTCAAAGTAATCCTAAAAGTTAATCTAAAGATATGAAGCATGTACAACCACATATGCTGCACATACCATCCTGCTTAGTATATTAGCCCATGGAAAATAAAAAGCATATGTACCTACACTCATTTTTTCGTGTGTGAAGAGGATTGCATTACGACACTGCTATATACAATGCAGCCATGTTTGAAGAATGTGTGTATTTCCGAAGAAAAGAGTACATTTTAAATCTGTGCTCAAAGCAGGTTCTTTAACAAGAAAATATATTAAGTTGCCTGTTTGAAGTGTTGTGGCTTCTTCAAATGTAGCTGTGAAAAACGCCTTTTGTCATTCCTCCCCAATGCATTATGTTGTGACAAGGCAGTCATGTTACATAACATGATGTGGTTGATACCAAATAGCATGTGAAAGAGTTGATCTCTTTTCCTTTCAGCATGAGTATCCTGAGCTGCAAGTGGCTGGACTTTGAAGGGTCTTTTCTTTCTCTTTAAAGAGAAGGAACAAAGGAATGCTCTGTTTGAAAGCCCTTTCATGAAGGCTGTCCTTAGAAATATCACTAATATTTTGTTTACATCTGTTAGAGGAAAAGTATCTTCACCTTTGAAATATGCACATTGTTACTGGTTCCCTCTTTCCAATGTCTCATTGAGAACAGATTTTTATTAGGGCCTATAAAATAGGCTTTGAGAAACTTAATCATGTAATCCTGTATGGCTCATGTCATCCCATGGTGAGGTGCACACTGCACTGTCAGTGACCCACTGGCTTGACCCAGTTACTTCTCAGTGCTGAGAGCAGCAGAAGGCAAGGAGGAAGGAGGGCGCTGAGAAGTCACTAGGAGAGGAGGCTGCAGCAGGACGTAGGAGGCTGAAAAACGGGAGTTCTTTCCCTCTCCCACAATGTATTTCTGAACTTGTTGCTGTTTTGGGCCCGCTGAATCCAGTGTGTTGAGAGAGATGTATCTTTTCAGAAGTTATCTGAGGAATTACTTAATCTGCCATAAATTAAACCACCACATTTTAATCCAACAATGATGTAATCCAGAGACAGCATTGGACCCCAGTGTAATTGTTGCTAGTTAAATGCCCTCAGAAACCAGGTTAACTGCAGATTTACTGTCTAGAAAACACTCTCTAACAAAGAACAGTTACAAAAAGACAAACAAACAAACAAACAAACAAAAAACACCAACCCCCCTCCCAAAAAAACAACAAATACCCCAAACCAAAACAACAACAAAAAACCACATCATCAACAAAAAACCACTTGGTCTTTTAGTTAAAGTCTCCCAACCAATAAACCCAATTCCTCCATTTTCCTGAGAAGCAAGTCTTCACTGTATTTTACTGATCTCACTGAAACTGTTTTCATATTCACAGATCAACAGAAGCAGCTCAGAAAATGCTGTACAAGAAAAAAGAAAACATTAAAAAATATAAGGCAGAAATTCAGGAAACTTTACAGTATTTTCATATTTATATTTAATAAATATATAAACAATGTCCATCTCATTAATGAATTTGTACAGTACAGTGATAATATCTGCAGAACTCTCCCTGAAACTTTAACAACCAGACTACAAACAGTGACAGGTCTTCAATTACATGTTAATTCTATCAGTGACACACAGTTTTAGTCATAGACTTCAGTCTGAGTGAATAGCAAACATAGATTTAAAAAGTACTCATCAGAGGGAAAATAAAATAACTCCAAACATTCAACTTAATGTCAAATATCTCATAACAGGATTGTTTATAAAATGAAATGTTATGAACTGATAAGTTAATAGATATTTGCTTTCATTTATTATACTTCTCACAACTCTAGAAAGTGAGGTTGTTTTTATTTTTTCACTCACCAAAATCCATGAGTTGGAGTAAAAGAGGATATTAAGGCCTTAAATTACACTGTTGTAGGAAGATTGAGATGATTTTCTTAGATCACTCCAAGATCTTCCTAGAGCTATGTCCTACACCTGATAAAACTCAAGAGTTTATGAATCACAGAACTGATAAGAGACATCATGGTCTATATTTCTGAGTGTGTCCGTGAGAAAATGGTTATAAATTCTAACTGTCTCTAGGGAATAGGTCTTTATAATATGCACTAACAATTTTTCAGATTTTTAACTATGTATTTACGCAGTGAAATGTTTCATTCATTCCTCAGCTGTCATGTGTCCACTGTACTCCTTCAGCAGTCCTGCCTACATCTCTCTCCTATTGTAATTTATTAGTGAATCAAATAACAATGAATGCATGTGTCTGTTTTAGCAGCAGACCACCCAAAAAAATGTAAGCCTCTTGTTTGGCAATAACACATTTAGCACTCTGGCACATCTTTTTTCAAATATAAGTCTTACTTCTGGACTGAGGTCTAGGAGCCAATATTGGTCCTGTCTCCATACCAGTCCAGTCTGTAGAGGATTAACTGTATTTGTCAAGACTCTGGGGATCCCTTAGTCGTTCTTTGTTCAGATAATATAGAGTACTTGAACAGTGAAATCAAGAAGAATTAATGATAACCATGACATATAAGCATTATCTAAACAGCCTAGGAACAGAAAGAGTGCAGGTTTATATAAGTTGTCTTGGTTAAGTATGTAAATGTTGTAAAATCATGTCTATTCTGTTGTGGGTCCACTCATTTAGGAATTAGAGAACTTCCCCTTTTGGACAGTGATAAATGAAAAGTTGCTTCTTGTGAAGAAAAACTTGAAAACATCGAAATTGTTTGTATATTCAAATGATCTGCAGGGTCAAAGAGGCTTGAGTTTCCCTAATCTCTATGACTGAAGTTTAACTAAAGGCCATTCTGTACATATTTGGAAGTTGTGTATTTATTTGGAATATTAACTGAGACTTAAGACAGGAAGAATAAAAAATGCCTTCATTCAAAGATAATAAAGCTTAGCTGTTCAATTTTCATAACACTTAAAAAAACTAGAATTGTATAGCAGAGCCTTAACTGATTGTGAAATATACAATTGCAGCATGAATAACATGGTCAAAATGGAGTTTCAAAGCAGGACACTGGAGAGGATGACTGAGCTAGGATGTAAATATCACAAAGAGAAATAATGACATTGCAGGGTCTCCCAGACATTATAATTCATGACTTTGATTCAATTAAAATAATTTTGTAGCTTTCTAAGTGCAAAAGGGCACTGAAAGACAGTAAAGCTATGAAACTTGGCTTCACAGACGGCTGGTTTGTTCTATAAGATAGCAAGAGGTCTACAGAAAACTTTCAAAATTACTTCCTGGTAAGTCAAAATTTGAAGAGCTGGTAACAAGGTGAAGAGGATAATCATACAAATTAGTGCCAGGCAGGTGGCTTAGGAAAACAATCACTCATTTGAACTACTTGGGTTTTTTTTTTTTCAGAGTCTAAACAAATTAGTTCTTCTGCAGAAAATAGTCAGATTTTGAAACTGTGTCTTCCAGTGATAGATTCATCCATGGCTTCCTGCCCAGTACATCACATTTAAGATACTGAAGACCAGACTCTAACCACATGAATGCACAGATAATAAAGTAAATAAGGATGAGGCCTCAGAGATTGCAGTCTGTTTTGGAGGGGGACCAAATACTTTGCTGAAATTTATCTAGAGATAAACTTCCATCATGATGAGCTTTCTGTCCTCCCTCTCTTCCCAGTATGTTACATTTCTTTGTGCCCCATCCCTCCCATCCATAAGATGGGACTTGAATGACCATCTTAGTTGTTGTCACTGTTCTTTAGGACTTTCCAGGAGCATTATTGGTAAGCAAAGTCAAAATATAATTGCAAGGTTTATACCATAGATATTTAAATATTAAGGCTGCATAAAGAAAAGATACTTATGTCTGTAAATGTATATATATGTATATATTTATAGAAATAAATACAGAAACATAGTAAATGCATGTGTGTGACTGTTCACATTATTAAAGAAGAGACACAGCATATATGATACTTGATGATGTCAGGAGAGTGCTGTGTCACTCAGTTGCCCATGCCTCTCTCTAACTGTTGAATCAGGTGCTAGGCAGTTTGCCATTCATAGTGTTTAATGTTTCCTGTAAATGTGCAGGAAATAATTGTTTGAAGTTCCGAAGGAAACAGTATTGACGTTCACAGAGATGGAACAAACTACTTGATGAAAGAAATCATTTTCAAGGAAGAGTCCTATGGGAGAAAGAGAGCCTGTTTATTTACACAAAGATCAAAGCAACTTTCATATGAATTGATGCTAAATATTTAGTACTTGAGTGACTAGCAAAGAACACTCTAAACTTCTAAAGGAAAGAAAAAAAAATGGGAGACAAATTCTTATATATATATATATATACAGAGAGAGAGAGAGAGAGAGAGACTCTTGGTAAAACGTTTTTTATTATTTGGATTACAGTAGTGTCTAGGGTCCAGCTTGAGATCAGAGACCCACTCTGTCATACTGCATGCAAATACTTAGAAAAATACAGTCTGTTTTCTGACAAGCTTATCATGAAAACAGGCAAAGGTCAAGAAGGAGAACAGATTCTAATTCAATTTGTTTGAGTTTTTGTTATAACTTCAAAAAGATGTACATAAAATAAAATTGTCATTAATTACTGCAAGCAATGGAAATTGTTTAATGTGCAAACCAATTATTAACAAAAGATGCAATATACTGCTCCTATTGAAACTTTCCTTAGATTACCTACCTATATTCTCCTTTTCTCCTTCATCCAAACCAAATTTAACTACAAAAGTCAAAATCAGAGCTGAGTTGTCCTTATGCAATTGCACAGTATCACAGTGACAGAGGACATTCAGTCACAGAGTGATCAAGCAAAAAAGTGCTATGAAAAATGAGGAGTCCAGGGGTAGACATCCATCCACCAAGGAAAATCATCTCCTTGTGGGTTGCCAGCAACCTCAGCCTCACCCAAAATAGCTGCCTCTAGCTGGAAGAAATCTCAGTCTCCCTCTTTAACGGTGAGTCCTGAAGTTTGAGGAGGAACTATGCCAAAACTGATGAATATATCTGAGTGTCAGGATTTCTGCAGCTAGGGATGGAGAGGGCTGGGAAATACATCAATGGCAGGTATTTCTTCCCAGCCTCTAATGCTCTCTAATGCTGTAAGACCTCCCTCTAGAAATCAGCACAGTGCTAACACACGTCAGTGACTCTGGGACCATGGTTAAACTGGAGCCAGGCTAAATTCACAGTTCCTCAAATCAGAAAAGCTTTGTCCTCCTATGTATGCTCCTGAATAGTCCTCCTTTCTGTAATACTTTTCCCAGTAGCACATTAAATGTGCATCTGTCAGATTCAGTTTGTTCTCTCTCTTGTACTTTATTACTACCAATATAAAATAATATATGATGAGTAGGAAGAGTAGGGCAGTTGGCTGCATTGAGTAAATAAAGTGAAAAATTGAAAACAACCTGTAACAGACACTTATGAAAAACTCTCATTTGTTTGCTATTCCTTCACATATTCAAAGTAGATTCTTCAAGCTGCAGTCACTTAGTACAGTATTCATTAGTCTTTTTGGGTTTGTTTTTTTTTTCTTTGCTCAAAGAGGAATTATTTTGTTTTAAACATAAATAATGAAGATTTTTCTCTCTCTGAAGAAGTTTGTAGTAAGTATAGTAAGTATGTTATAATAAGAACTATACTATCTCAAAGAAACAAAAAGGCACCACTGCTTTAAATTCCTAACATTGGGAAACCAGGAAAAAGTTTAAAATAAAATCCACAGTGTACCAATCCTTGTAGAAAATTTCAGACACTGAGCTATAGTGAGCTCAGGAGAACTGACTCCCTTCTTTGCAGTGCCTAGTGGAGGTTATGTGCTCATTGGCACCAGCAGCTAGAGACTTGAAAAGTGTCTGCATTAATTCATTGTGTGACCTCAGATGGGCTCATTTGCCTGCCACAGCAGAGCTGATCCCTCTGAGATACTTGACCACTTAAATATGAAAAATTCTGAGCACAGAAGTTCTAGTCCAACCCCCTTGCCATGGGGAAGAACATGAAGAATTTTCAATTTCTTCCCTTGAGAGCTCAGACTCATTGATTTTATTGTCAAAAAGATTTCCTTGAAATCAATCCACTTTTCCTCTTTTCAGTTTTATGTCATTTTGCCAGTTAACATTGCACTTTCTGGAAACTAGTCTAAAGTTTTGCTAATCAGCAGTTTAGTTACACATATTAGAGCTTCTTGCAACATTTTAAAATTTACCTTTTTTTTTCTTTTTTTTTTAATAAAAGTTAATTGGTGCCAAAATTTTTCACAAATTTCAACATAAGTTTTGATGGTAGGATTTTTGAGGTCATGAGTGAAATCTGTGGCAACCCTAAAAAAGGCATATATATATAGAGAGAGAAATTAGAAAACTAGCCTTTTTACTACAGAAATGCATGTACCTTTTTGAAGAAATATATATTATCCTTGTTTTGAACTCAGATTACAATAAAATCCTTAACAGATCTAACAAAATCATATTGTAAGTCCTTAACCAATCATTATGTGTGTATGTTAAGACAATGTAGTTGTGTCCTCAAATTGTTTCTGATCAGAAATCCATGCATAAAAGTACATATTCTAATGGTCTGTCTATTGTGGAGATGATACAATTCAATATTTTCATAAATGATCTAAAACGAAGAGAGAACATGTTTAGTAAGTTTACAGATAACATTTCCTGGGAGGAACCAAAGGAATGTTAGAGAACAAGGACAGAATTCAAGATGATCTTAATAAATGAGAAATATAGACAGAAAATATTACAAGATTTAGTAGTTGTAAATGCAAGATGTCATACTTCACTATGATGAATTAACCATGTAAATACAAGATGAAGAATAGCTGTCTAGAGACAGTTCTATAAAAAAAGAAATGAAGGATTGTAAGGGGTCACAAAGTGAACATGAGTCAAAAGTGTCCTGCTGTTGTGAAAAAGGCAAATGCCTCAGAATATGTACAGCAGGATGTATAAGACTATGACTGGAAGGAAATGTGAAGTAACCCCTCTGATTTGTTCAGTGTTTTTTTCAACACTATGGCCTTAGATAGAATATTGTGTCTAGTCCTGGGCAGTAGAGGAGATGTAGAGAGTCCAGGAAAAAAAAAAAAAAAAAGAAACATGAGAGGTTTAAAAATATGGCCTATGGGCAAAGACTCAGGGAAATGAGTAGTTTAATTCAGAGTGGAGAAGATTAAAGGATGGAGTTTGCTTTAAATAACAGTTAAACAAACAAAAAGGATGAGGCAATTTCTTGACATTCTTTTCTGGTCCTAGGACTTCATGATTCCTGGCCACTGAAGTAAAAGGACTATAGTACTGTGGAGCAGAGATATCAGTTAGAAATACATAGTACCTCAAAGATAAAAACTAGAGACATCTTTACATTTCCATATTTCTTATTGTAGGAACTTAAGGAGAGAAAAAAGTGTAGCTGAGCCAGAAAGATACAACATCATTAACAGCACACAGTCTATGTAATTCACTGGATAAGGGCATTGACTTGTAATGGATTATCTATAACGTTACTCTCACTCCAAAAAGCATAGAATCAATCACTGAATGGTTTGTGTTGGAAGGCACCTTAAAGATCATCTAGTTCCCACATCCCTATCATGGGCAGGGACACCTTTTCACTAGACCAGGTTGTTCAAAGCCCCATCCAGCCTGGCCTTGAACATGACACTGCAAAAATATCTTGAGATTTTTAATAATCATTTTGCAATTTAACGAAAAGTTATTCAAGGTATAGCTTCTACACAAATAAAATTTCAATCAAAGGAATTTGTTAGACCTTATAGGAATTTTAATGCTTGTTGCCTGTAAAATAACAATTGGGGTTTTTTTAAACACAAAATCATAAGAGAATATTAGATTCCCTAAAACAATACTGAATGATTGTGTGCTATACTTTTTAACACATGTATCTCTATAAAATCCTTGACTTTTCTCTTTATTAAATAGGTTACTTTTGTGAACCCCAAAATGGAAAAAGTTAATTGGGGATGAAGTGTCGGAATTAGGTACTGACAAACACATAGGTTAAAATCACTGCAAAATGAGAAACTCGATATAGGTCTTAATTATAGTTAATTTTTGCTTCTGTGTTTAATACAGTTTCTGTGAAACCCAAAGGAAAAGATATTCATCTTCTTTCATCCTAGAAGAAGGAGCTGCCTAAAAGGAAAACTGCTGAGAGCACAAAGCGGTGACACAGCATTTGAGCTGTTCTATAGAAGCAACATACAGAGACTGCACCACTCATCAAGCTGCACAGATTCTTCCTTTGCAAACTGTGCTCTTTTCCCCAGCTGCCAAAATAGTAAGGAAAATTAGTTCAAACCATATGAGTCTCCTATTGAATTTGCTCAAGTGGGCAGTACTTGCTAACACTTTGAGGCAGAAGAGGACAATACAGACAACCCAGAACAAAAGGGAGAGCATAAAACTAGAAAATCCTAGAAGTTGTGGTCTTTTGGATTCTCACCCCAGGAGCTACACTGAACACTGATAGTGTTGTACCCAGAAAACCTCATGCAATATTTCCTGTCCCCAGCTTCATTTCTGAAGCATGCAAGCTAAGACCCATGTTCGTCTTCCTATGAGGTGTTGGGACAAGGAAAGGATAGCCTAGGGTTGTGTGTCACTATCAGGTTCCATTGACATCAAACTGAAAAGGTGCAAGGCTACCTAAATAGGAAAAGACTTCCCCAGCTCAAAAAAAAAAGCTTAGTGGATACCAAAAAGCTTTTGATAAATAGAACAGGACACCAGGCAGCAATAAAAAGAGAAGAGTTTCCATTTTAGAAAAATCAAAATTCTTATCAACCACCCACCATGTGCTATAATTTAAAAGCTTTTGAGCAAAAAGCATCACTTTACTCCTAAAAGGTTTCAAATGCTGCAGTATGTAGACCAAAAAGTCCTGATTAGCTGTGGCAGATGAGTCAGCAGAGAAACAGTTCACAATGCAGTGCAGGCCTTACATTTTGACATAAGGGCTCCCCAAAGTCGTTCCAAAGAAAAGAAAAAAGAAAAAAAAAGAAAAAGACAAAAAGAAAAAGAGAAATAAAAAGAGAAAGAAGGAAAGAAAAGAAAGAAAGAAAGAAAGAAAGAAAGAAAGAAAGAAAGAAAGAAAGAAAGAAAGAAAGAAAGAAAGAAAGAAAGAAAGAAAGAAAGAAAGAAAGAAAGAAAGAGAAAGAAAAAGGAAAGTGGGGCATCACGAATTTAACCTTGAAAATAATGCAAGGGAAAGGATATGAAAATGGAAGACGTTGCATTCTTCATCATTATATATTTTGTGGAAGTTTTAGATTTAACATACAAAATTTAGTCATTGCTGTCACAAGGGATTCACCAAGATGTCTGTGTACTGGATTGTCCTGATATATTTTAGGTCAAAAGTTACTATTGCAGCCAGGGAGGGTAATGCCTTAATATTACATACTATGGCAAAAGCTCTTTTCTGTCTTTTGAGAGAAACAAAATGTTGTGTAAATACAGTAACAGATGTGCAGTAGTGCTGGGTGACTACACACTGTGCATCTATCTGTGACTCTACATCTATAAACCTAAATAAACAAAAATAGTTTGATTCAAGGTTTGAATTCAATAGTTTGATTGTTGAATGTGTTCAACAAAACACATTCCAGAAACATGCTGGTTCTGCAACACTGAGGTACAGTTAGCTTTCTTCTTTCAGATCATAATGAAGCTTAGCTCCCAGAGCAAAAGTTGGGAAGGGAAAAACAAAGATGTATAAAAAAGAGGTTTGGACAGTTCTAGATCCCAAGACATTCTAGCAAAAGTCAAAACTCTGTTATTAATATTCTGAGTTTCTATAGAATTCAATGAGCATTCCAGACAAGATTACCATCTGGTTTAGAAGTGAGATAGTTTTCCTTAATCTGTCAAAATTTGAAGAGTTCCTGTGAAATGTGAGAACCAACCAATTCTACTGCATTACTAAGGATGGCTGCATGATGGCAAAAATTTTACAGCCCCCTCTTGTAGGCACTGTTACACTTCCCAGTGCAACAACCAGCTGTAGAGGTGAATTGGGTCAGGGTGTTTCATGGAAGAATTGCATAACAGAAGCAGCAGCTTATTGCAGAGAAAAAGTTAAATGACAAGCCTACCCTCCTATGAGGGTTATAAAGGCATGAGGTAACAGTCCCACTTTCTCTTTAGATAGGATCTTTCTCTTTACTGAGCCCCACAGCAGCATCAGCACAAGGAAAAGATAATATGACAGCAAAGCTTTCACCCTGCCTGGTTAATACCAACAACAGCTTCTGTCTTTTTGCACTGAGTTGCATATGCCTAAATTCTGAAAAATTGCCTTCTTTTTTTCTTTCTATCCTGGGCCTGAAGTGAACAAATAAGTTATGAATAATTAACACTCAAGCCTATTTAAATTTCAAAGATAGTGGAAGTCTCTCATTTTCTAGACTGGTACACACTGTTTTGATTCCAAAATGTTTGTTAAATCAGAAGAGGTGGGATTTTTTCCCTGTACTTTTTAGAATGTGATCAAAGACTAAGAAGGTACTAGGATGAAGAAGCAGTTTCCAGAACAGGTTTTCACCACTGTGGGTCAAATCATGCTCCTTTTCTAGTATAAGAATCTGATCTTTCAGTTGTTACTAATATGGCTCAGGACCTATGAATATAAATAGAAATGCTACATGAGTTCACAGTATACTGTTAAAACCCTCTCAGTCATTTCACACGATGAGAAGTTTCTAACCACACTGCTAAATTTTGTACAGTCCTTTACACACTCTTATTTTCATTAGACACATATTTTACTGTCTTATAATTGTACTGCATCTAAGCACAGAACCATAGGGAGACAGGTAGATAAAAAATGCAGATTGTACTGAGAAAAATTTTTCAGCAGGTTTTAAACCAGACAGTACTCTGTGTGCTTTATTTTGCAGCTGCATGCAGTAACTGTAGACCATCATAGTGCACAGATGGAAGTGCAAGTTTGAGGGCTATTGAGCATGTGGATTTTCCCAGTGTGTCACAATTAGAGAAACATCTGTGCTAAATAACTTCAAGCTGATCCACAGCAAAAATTGGCAATGTTCAATAACTCTCAATATCCTCTTTTTCCCCTGTGGTGAGACGGCCTAGTGATTGTGAGTTGGACAATAGCATAAAACATGTAGCTTCATTATTTCAGGGCCTGTTTAGAGATTCCTCCCATGGTATATTACCTAAAAAATCCATATGTTTTTCTTTACTTAGGTCTACAGACCCTGAGTTTCAGAGATGCCACAAGCCTGCAGCTATCATTGACTTGCATTAGAGGTGTGGATATGTACATTCCCTGAAAATTGAGTCCTGTGGGGATATTTTTAATTGATTTTGATTTGCACAGGGAAGGGAAACAGTCTGGGTGGCAAAATCATAAGAGAACAGAAGGGAAACAGAGGCAGTTTGCCTGTAGGAAAAGATTAAAAACTATGAACACATTTGATATTTATATTATATTTATATGTTATATCTATAACAGCATAGAAAACATTCATCACTTTGTTTCTTTCTTCTAGAGAAGATAGGGAAAATAGTATATCCCTGAAAAACTAATACAGAACAGAAAACTTTCCCAAATAACCTAAATTATATAATCACAGAATCATCAATATATTTAGAACATGTGACAGTTTAGGAAACTTCACTGTTCATTATCTATGACTGAGCTGTGACACAGTTTCTCAACCTGTGTTCTTCTGCAGCATTGGAACCCTGAGGATTTTTGGATGTAAATGTATTACTCAAATATAGCACATTACCAATTCCTTATTCACTGCTACAGAATCACTTTCCAATCCTTGTTGTCTTTAACTTCATTTAAAAAAGCACTCCAATATAGTCATCACGTTTTTCTCACTCCATCCCAGTAATAGAAATAGAAAGATTCATATATTTTTTAGCCTCAGCCCAGTAGACAATTTCTGCCTAATGCAGATATTTCCATGCATTGTTCAATGTCACTCGGACATTCCAAGTGTCCATGTCACTTTTCCTCAGAAGCTGTGACCCTTCTTTAATGAAATAGACTTAGCAGTAGGATTCCTTACCTTTTATCTAGTTTGGATTTTATTTTCCTCAGTTCCATCACAATTTCTTCTAAGAATACTATTATTTGACTAAATATTTCCTTAACTGCTTTGATGTTGAGACTCTTGAAATATTAGCAATCTAGTGACATGCATCTTATCTGACATTCAGCCAACTTAAACAGTGTTCATTCTTTCATCTTTATAAACCAGTCTCCAGTTCTCCATAATTACTGCTACCTGTTTTTAAATTCTTCCTGGTTAATCTCTGACTTTCTGTGTACTGAGCTGAAGCTACTATAATATTCTAACTACCATCACATCTGAACTACAGAAGAACTATAATCTTCTTGGTTTATGATATGACTCCTCAGGGGGAACAGCTAAAATCTTACTGGCTTTTTATGCAGCTTTATCTCTTTGCCAGCTCTTGCATAATTTTTTGCAGTTCAATATATATCCATCCTAGGGTGGATATTTGGCTAGTTGATATCTGAATATGGGTTTTCTTTCTCTCTTGTTTCAAAGATGTCAAGATTGTAAGCAGATACACTGTACAAAAGCAAACAAACAAAAAACAACAACAAAAAAAGGAAAACAACAAAACAATAGCACATCTATCCCCAGTGCACACCCACCTGAAATCATCCAACAGACCCTCTCCCAGAGTTTCTCTCTGCCAACTCTAACAACTGCCAAGTTGTCAAATAATTCTACTATTGTGTCCCCATAGCAACAAGCTTTCAGGCCTGAGTGACAGTATTTCCATACTGTCAACTGGAAAATGTCCCAAATAACTCTAGGAGCACCTGGAGTTTTCTTGCCGTGCAAATATCTTTTTCTTTTACCCTCACAGTTCTTCATATATTAAAGGGAAGTTATTTATACTCATTGCAACGGATGGTATGATGACAGCTGAGCATTTGAAATTTGCTTTAAAATTCTGTAAATCTGTCCTTTCAGTGGATTTTATGTTCCTTTTGAAACAGCTGTGAATTTTAATGCCATATTTAAAATAAATTTAAAAAACTAGTAACGTATCAAGATCTTGATAACTGAACAGACAAATATATAATGTATTATGTGACATATTTTTCATGCTTTTAAAGTCATTGAGAAATATAAGAGAAATGCAAAATAACTGATGAAGATGTTTTGTTTAAGAAGGAACACATTTTTAACTGATTTATATCTAATATGTCACTCTACTGTATGTCATTACTAATCTTCCAGAGTAACAGTATTTTGATCATACAGAATGATTGTGCATGTATACTAACAGGCAAGGTAGGTGAGAAACAAAAGCAAAAAAAATCCCACCAGTCTAAGTGAATTGGATGAAATTTATACCCCTGAAAATCTGGCATTCATGTCAAATTTTAACAGTATTTTTCAGTTAGATTATTTAATCTCTTTGACTCTTGAAATTGTCTCCCAGTCCATTTATCATGGCCATCTAAAGTCATAACTGAAAGAGTAACTGGATGTTCCTGAAGCATGTGGAAACTACCTTTATCAACACCACTACAACATTCAGATAATCACCCTGAGTTACCATGTAGGTAAGAGAGAACAGAAGCTAGTTTACTGTCTTTTAAACAAGATGTAAATCCACAAAATAAGTGATATTTGAGTGAATGGTGAAGTCAGTCCCATTAGTCTTGCCAAATGCAGGTTTTGTGCCTAGTTCTATCACCCAGGTTACCAACATAGTTTCAACAATTTTTTTCTTACTTGTGACCTGGACAGTAACACCACTATATTCTTTTATATGGTTGCTGTGCTCCGTATCAAGGCTTTCGATAATGAGTGACAGCTCATCCTATTAATTACATATTGCTGATTTTGTGGGCTTAAGACAGATATGATGCTTGATTAGATTGATGCTAATTACATTGTTCTTTAAGAGGCTCTACTGAATAAGGGATTGAATGTCCAAAATATACCAATATGAATAACAAAAATTCACAAATTAAAAGCTCATTCTGAAAATTAAGACCCCATATATACAGGTTAGCTAAATGCATATGGTAAGGACAGAGATGTAAGAAATTCATCATTTATTAAATAATCAGCATACTTTTAATCTGAGAATAGTGGAGGAAATAATTAATAAAGTCTATTTCAAGGAGAGAGATCAATTTTATTGCAAATATTAATTAAAAAATATAAATATTTTTGGGCCCAGTCTTGTAGACCCTAAATAATAAACTAAAGTACATTTCATTCATACATTATATCCTAGCTGTTCCAGCGAGCTATGTATATATTACAGAGTATTGTTTTACTGTAAGGGGGAATCTTTTTATCTGAGGTCTGAAAAAGCACTGGGTTGAGGGTGATGCCTAAAATCCTGGAAAATAGGCACTCAGACAGACATCAATTGGAGAAAGATAGACAATACCTTTATTCGGGAGATCGGAGACTCCGTGCCTCCGCTGGCCCCACCAAAACACGCGTGGATCAACGCCGAGGGTCCCCACACCCGAGACGACAATGAAGACCCAGCCCTCAGTAGGGTTAACCTTTTTATACCCTTTTACCCAATTAACATATGAAATATCCATAACCAATCAATATTTCTAATTTCCCCGGTGGTCCACCCCTCAGGGTCCCGGGCCATGCCCCCCTGGACCCCCTCCAACGGTTTCTGGGCTCCCCTATTGTTTTGGCTTCAAGTTATCTTGCAGGTGGCTCTGAAAAACACCATGGCCTTCAAAGAGCCCCAGAATATGTGAGAAAGTCCCTTTAGTAACTCTAAACACCCCAATATCTGAAAGCCTGAAAAACATCGTGGCCTTCAAAGAGCTCAGGAATGCTGAGAAAATCCTCTCAGCAGCTCCAAACATCCCTTAATATGTGAGCAAGAAACCTGTACCTCTAAAATCCCAAAAATCCACAAAATTCACCCCAAACCTTAGGCATCAAGGGAATCATTGGGTTCCACGATGAGACACTTCCTTTAGCATTGTTTCTGTTTGAATAAATACAAAATACAATTAACACCAAAACAACTGAGATGGTTAGGTTATAAGCACAAGCTGACAGCAAAACTTGCCTGCCTGACAGGAAAAGTGTTGGGGGTTGTGGGTACAGGCAAACTGGCATAGTGGACAAGAAGCACAATACTCCTTGAGCACAGGAGTACAATGCTGAAAGACATAACCTGATAGTGACATGGGCCATCCCTGTCCTCACAGGCAAGCCTGTCCTTACCCTCACACAAGTGCACAGCAACAGACTGTGCATCATCAAAGATTCTCAACACTCTATCCTGATATATAAATTGCAGAAGCCCAAAAATCTGCAAAATCTACACTTGCCACAGGAAGAACAAAGGAGGAATGAACATCAAATATTCTACAACATTAAAAAAATATCCATAGAATCATAGCTTAGGTTCAAAAGGATTTCTAAGATCATTCAGTCCAAGCATTAATCCAGCATGGCCAAGTCCACCTCTAAAGAATGTTCCAAAGTGCCACAAGTTCATATATTCCATGCAAAGGTCTCATGCCTGGGTTTTGTTGTTATGCTATTCTTTTCCCTACCCATCTTAGTGGTCAGAATGTTATAATTTTTAAATGCATGAAAGCAGTTGTTTCAAGCAGGAGATGGGTTCCGCTGTACATAATACTATGATTTATGGCCTGACTCCCTAATATTTTCTTTTTCTGTACAGCTGGGCTCAGATCACCTCAGCCCACTGCCTGCTGACTGGTTGCTGCATTTAAGCTATATAAGGGTTACTATACTGGAGTGTAATATAGCAAATGAGTGCACCAGAATCCCACTGAGGCAGCATGTAGCCTGCGGGTACTAATGGTTCATCAAGAAGACCTTAAAGCCTGCTTAATGCCAAAGACCAAAGATCTTTATATTTCTTTCTGCCATTTTGCAATTCATTGCTGAATTGAAGTCAGAGAATGAAGGATTTTATCCTCATGTAGAAAATTAAAAAATGAACAAGTGGATATTATGTGTTTCTTTATAATACAATATGATTCATGCCTTATCCTACATTCTAGCCAATATTTCTTTGATTTAGAGCCTGGATAGCTATAAGCCATCAGTACAAAGTAATCTGCTACACAAGAATTTATAGGACAAATCCCTTAAGGAAGGGTTCAGCCCAAATATCCTACATTTATCTATTTAATCTAGCTAATTTTTCTGTGTCTATATTTATAAGGCTTCAGACACTAGTAGCCAGATGCCACCAGTGTAAGTGCAATTTATTAACAAATTGGGGGGTTTGTTGCTGACAGATACGTTGCTGTCATTAAGGAAATAAGTGTTTTAAGAAATGTTATCAGTGTTGATATATTTTATAAGATTTCAAGTTCATTCACATTCTGACCCATTGCGGTATTTTAATTTGGACTGGCACATTTATCCTTTCAAGTAATAACTGGGGCAGGAGTTTGGGAGGGGCACAGGGAAGGGCAGTACAGATGAAGAGTCCCAGATCATTGCCTTTGCAGCAATATGTCCTATCACACAAGGAACTCCTTTAGATGTTGCACTTGTTAGAGGTATTACTAAAGTAATCAAAAGGTTAATTCAGGAAAAATAAGTGCAGTTTCCTTTCCTTCTTCCCTATTATTCATAGTAGCTATGTAAAATGTTTCCAAATTAGGAATATTTTCTCTGGAACTATACTCCTCATTATTTGCTGGGAATGACTAAGTTCATTATACATCTAGGTTGATATACAGATAGTTGAGAATGGCATTCATAGAAATGAAATATCCACATTTAATCTCACACATAAGAGCTGTTGTTTCACAAGGACAATTCCAATTGCTGTTCCTAATAGTGAAGGTCCTGCTGTGCTGCTTTTGTTTCTGCTATGACGGGACAAGTTCTTGCCTGCAGGCGAGACTGAACTTCCAAAATGATCATGTTATTCTCGGTGTCTAGTGAGCAATGTGGAAAGCATGGGGTTTTGATTTGAGGATGCAGAAGAGCAATAAAGATTTAATGCCTGGAATGAATCACACTGCCACTGGTCAGTCAGCCTTTCTGTGCTCACATATAATTACAAATCATTACATCTTAGTATATTAAAGGAATATTTCTGCATTTGTTGTGTTGATGAAAATTTTGTGATGGCACAAGTTTGTTGTGGTTTTATTGTTTTAGTGAACTGTTGCAAACAAATTCTAGGCCAGACCATATTGCTTCAAACTTGAGCTGACACATTGTGGTTAAATACATGTAATACAAATGCTCTCCGTTTTCTGCCAGAAACTAGGCCATCTAACTGTGCCCTCCAGAGCAGCATCCCAGGCTGCCTTTACCATGCCTCTTCCCAAAAGCTTCAAGAGAGTCACTCTCTACATTCTGTCCCCCAACTGTGTCACATTTATTCCAGATCTTGAAGTAGAAAAAAAACTGATTGCTAAATAACACCATGTAGAAGATAAAATGAGATTTTTACTGTTTTATCTATGCATAAAATGAGATTTTTACTGTTTTATCTATGCACAGTAATGGCATCTTTCTTAAGAATAACAGTGTCACTCCCAGTGGCACTTAATGGCTGTTACATTATGCCATAGAGACTATTATCTTTGTAGATGACTGCTGTTGTTCTGGAGTACTTTTAAGATAACAGTGTAAGGGCACATATTTGTTCAGATTTCTGCTATGAAGCAGTCATAGTCCAGACCCTTCACTATCAGGTGCGTACAATCCAATTTTATATCTGATGCCTACATTTCATTTTTCTCTGAAACTACAGATATTTTACATTTAACTGCTTCTATTTTTGCTTAACTGTTTAATCATTATTTTTCTCCTCACACACTGTATACTAAAGCACGTGCTCAGTCAACCTGAAAAAAATACAGTGGAAGGTGTACCATGGAGCCCCAGCAAAGTGAGGCTTTGGTGGCCTAAAATAATTTACAATAAAACCCAAGGGAGAGTTGTTCATGGTGTTTGTTCTGTGATGCATAGAGGTGCCAGGGCCAATTAGAAACCCCCAAAAAATCGTGGGTTAGTGCTCCTGCAACTCAAGGTAGCAAATTATACTTGCCAAAAGATTTGTTATAGGTGGAGCCATTAGGATACAGCAATGTTATGGATAACCCATCGATGCTGTGCATCTGCTGTACCAGCAGAACCAGTATTTATGCACATAAATCTGGATCATGCAATATTTGTCTATATAGTTCTGGAGTGCATGTTTTCTATTTCCAATACTGTGAAAAAATGATGTCTTAGGACTCAGCATGACTCCCTATGTATGAGTATTTCTCAAAAATCAATGCCCATATTAGCACACATTTCACATTAGTGAAATGCTACATTAATGTTATGGAACTGTGAACTCAGTGCATGGGGTTTTTTTCCTGTGTTACCATGACCTTTAGTAGGTCATGTTATACCATGCTTCCTAATAAGATAAAGTTAAGGTAGCACAAAATATGTTTTCTTTCCTCTAATCTCTTTTCTGGCTTCTTCACCTAAGGACGCAACCTCTATTTCTCTCTGTTCCCTGGCCCATTCCTTTCTGAGCACACCTGACACACATAAAGTTTAATAATTTACAGGTAGAAGGCCTAGTTTGCCAGACTAGAGACATATTCCAATTTCTTTCCACAACTCTAATGAGACAAAGCAGTCAGAAGCTTATTGCTACCACCACATAAAATCAGATTTATGGATGCTTTTTGTCAGGAAGTGGTGCAAGGCAGTTTGAGTGTTCCATTGAATTTCTCCATTCATCTTCCAGAGTAAAGTTTCCCCACCTGCTAATGGAAGAATCACTAATATGAGTACTAGGGGATTTTCCTAATTAAGAAATTAGATAACATGCTGTGCAATCCAACCCAAAAGTGCAAGCCTTACATCTACTACTATTCCCGGAAGACTGCACCTGTGGAGAGAGACCTTTGTGCACTACAGCTCATTCCTGGTTGACACGCTAAGGAAGGGTGGTATGGAACCAGTAATCCTCTAAATGATCTGTCACTGCTAGCAGAGCTCCTGACAGTTCTCCACAGCTGGCAAAGGTTATTCTATACTCTGAAAATGACATCAGACCACACTGTATAGCCCCTCCTTTCCCAGAAAATGAGGAGATGCCCACTAACTTTTCTTTGTTTGCTTTTCTCTGTTTCTGACATGAATTATTCATTGCTTCTTTTCAAACAGTCCGAGATTTTGGATCATTTGAAGATGCCATGTCAGCATTATAATTTCAGAAGGTGCAGCACAAAGGCAAAGGCTACTCAGGTTATATATGGTGGCAGCACATCTAGCTCTAGAAATGGCCAGATTTGAGATACTATATTCTGAACCAGATGGTGCTGTCAGATAGTGCAGAATGACAACTTTTAGAAGATGCAGAAAGGGTAATGTGCCCAAGCAGCAAAGGAACTCTATCTCCACTTGCTACATTTTTTTTTAACTTCAGTTACAGATGGCACAGAAAGGATCATCTCAGGAAGAAAACCAAGACTTCCCCATAGCTGATTTTAACTTAGAAGTATCTGCCAGAACATTTAAAAATTAGGGAAGCAGACCCCTGTTATAAGTGACTGCCTTTGGCTCCCTCACAGGAGAAGGAATAGGGAGTTGGGGATTGTTTGGTTTTTGTTGGGGTTTTTTTAGTCTGGAAAATCACAGAATGGTATTCATTCCAATCGAGCAACATTTCTGAAGTAAAATATGTATTAAAATATGACATGCTTTCTTCTGTAAAAACTGGTTCCAATTTTCAGGTCAAAATATTTTTTCATTTAAAAATATAACTTAGAGTAGAGACAGTAAAATATTTCTAAGAAATCAAATTGAAACAGGTTGTAATTGTCAAAACAAAATTATATCATTGATTCAAGCGATCATACATTACTTCACAATGCTGAATTTTAGTTTGTGGACAATTCTTAAAAAAAGACCTTTTACCATCTTTTGTTGTCAGCAATTACTAGTCATTTTGAAAATACTCCTAAAAAAGTGGATTTTACCCAGTGCTGATTCAAACATGGGGAGTAGACTAATCATTCAAAATGCAGGCTTTGCTTCCCAAATATCTCACAGTTATATTCTGCATTCATCTCATCTAGCACAATAACACTACTAAATGAATTGACATATAATAATGAGGCACAATCTTTTTTTTCTCTTAAAATTTTGGCTTATAACTACAGAGTACATGTGCCAAACTATCTTTTTTCATCTAAACTAATGAAAATTAGCACATCAGTCCATGAAGTGTACACTAAGACTGTGCCAAAAAAACCCCTAACAATACCTGGGACATTTATTTTGGTTGTGACAGCTAAACTCAAGGAAGATGAATTACAATTCAGAGAATCAACACCTTTGTCTGTAAAATTAACCACTGAATTTATAATGAGAAAAAAAAGCTACAAAGATAAAACTCCTACTTAATGCAACATGCTATGTCTTTGCCTGTAGAAATTTATTTAAAACACACAAATAAAAGTCACTTAATTTTGCTGATCTCAGCCATCTGCAACCATGACAAAATTGGCTGGGTGACAACTTCCTAATGAAAAATAGGTGGAGTTTTATCTCTAATGGGAAAACATAAACAAGATATTATTTTATAAATTTAGGACTAAAATACAGTCTTTAATCATTTAATGGAGATGCAGAGGACAGCCAGATAAATTAGAACATTTTTACCTGTTGCAAGCAGCTCAACACTGACTTGTTTTTATTGAGCAATATGACACATACATCTCTTTGAAAAGGATACAAATCTGCTTTTGGGTGGAATGATTAGGAGGGAGGATCACAAATGGGAATCTTAGAAAATAAATGTATGAGTGTAGGGAAAATCAGCATGGTCTACGTGAGCTAATACAGAGGCTGCAGTTAGGAATTCCAGAGCAGTGATCTCAAATCAACCCAGTGTCACCTGTCACCTGCCCATTCTGCAAAAAGTAACAAGGTAATGAAGATACTTGTCTTACATGGAAACGCTTATTAGGACCAAATGCTTAATAAAACCAGACATTTTAAATTATACAGTATAATTAAATATTCCATATAATTTCCAGATAATTTATTATTAGAAACATTTTTGGGTCTAAATTTTCTCAGTCACATAAATAATGTTATGGAACTCCTGATCTCTTCTACTGAATCATTATTTTTGCAGAATTAGAATGGATGGGAGTACTGCTTTCTGTTCCAGAGTGAACAAGCATTCATATGCCTTTTTTGCAAGATTTCTTTCCAAAGCTCATCTACATTCATCTAACTCTAGCAAAAATATGGCATCCACCAACAGCTAGTTTTTGCTTGCTTGTTTATTTTTTCCAAAAAAAGACTTCTTTCTTTTTTTTTAATAAGCAAAGCCAGCAAAAACAGATTTACATTGGCAAAACTACACCTCATAATGGTTCTGCTAGTGTAGCGATGTCAGCCTTGGGAAAAGACTTTTCACAATACTTGCAGGAATGTTGAGAAAACTAAGCCAAGCAACATTTTTAAATGGGCTACATAAATATTTTGAGTTTGTTTTTTACTTCTTTTTGTATGGTAAAAAAATGTACAATTCATCCTGAAATCTACACCAATGCATGCAAGCAAGAAACAAGGAGACCTAGAAGTCACTGTGCAGCAAGAAAACTATGACACAGTTACCTTCACAGAAATCTTGTGAAATGACTCACACAGCTGAGTGCTGCCAGGGATGGCTATAAACACTTCAGAAGGGATAGGCAAGGAGGGAGAGGAAGTGGGGTAGTCTTGTACCATAGAATTATCAACAGCTGGCAGAAGTGCTCACCAAGCCACTTTCCATCATTTATAGCAGTCCTAGCTAACCAGAGAGGTCCAAAACTAGCTTGAGACTAGCCAATGTGATAACTACAAGGAGGACTGGAAGGAGGATATGGAGAACTACAGGCTTGTCAGTCTGACTTTGGTGCCAGACAAGGTCATGGAACAGATCATATTGAGTGCTATTGCAGGACATATACAGGCTGGATAACCAGGGGATCAGATTCAGCTGGGATGGGTTCATGAAACGCGTTTGACCGGCTTGACCAACCTCTTTCTATCACAATACGACCCACTTGGTGGATAAGGGAAAGGCTGCGAATGTTGTCTATCTAAACTTCAGTAAGGCCTCTGACACCATTTCTCTCAGCATCCTCCTGGAGAAACTGACTGCTCATGGATTTGATTGACAGACTCTTTGCTGGGTAAAAAGTTGGGTGGATGGATGGACTGGTGGCAAATGGAGTCACATTTGGTGTCCGGACACCAGTGGTGCTCCACAGGGCTCAATTTGGGGCCACTCCTGTTTAATGATGAATTGGACAGGGGCATCAAGTACACCCTCAGCAAGTTTGCAGATGACATCAAGCTGTGTGGGAATGTCAGCTGGAGAGTAGGAAGGTTCTGCAGAACTGTCTGCACAGGCTAGCTGGATGGGCTGAGATCAACAGCATGAGTACAGGGGCCAAGTGCAAGGGGCCACACTTTGGCCACAATAACCCCATTCAGCACTACTGGCTCAGGGAAGAGTGGCTGGAAAGCTGCCCATCAGAAAAGGACCTAGGGTGTTGGTCAACAGCTGGCAGAATATAAGCTGACCCATATGGCCAAGAAGGCCAATGGCATCCCGGCTTGTGCCAGAAATAGTGTGACCAGTAGAAGGGCTCATCCCTTTAGTAGGCACTTGTGAGGCAAAACCTCAGTTCTTGTGTTCAGTTTTGCACCCCTCACACTGCAACAATGACATTAAGGTGCTGGGGTGTGACACTGGGTGTGTCCAAAGAAGGCCAATGAAGCTGGTGAAGGGTCTGGTGCACAAGTCTTATGAGGGGCAGCTGAGAGAACTGCGGCTGTTTAACCGGGAGAAAAGGAGGCTCTACCTGAACGGAGGCTGTAGCAAGGTAGGGGTCAGCCTCTTCTCCCAAGTAAAGACAAGAGGAAATGGCCTCCTGTTGCACCATGAGAGGTTTAGATTGAATCTTTACAGGAAGGGATTTCAAGCATTGGAGCAGGCTGCTCAAGGAAGTGATTGAGTCATCATTTCTGAAGGAATTTAGGAGAGATACAGATGTGTTACTGCAGCACATGGTTTAGTGGTGAATCTGGCAGTGGTGGGTTAAAGGTTGGACTCAATTATCTCAAAGGTCTTTTACAATCTAAATGATTGTATAGTTCTATTCTATAAGGCAAACGTGGAAATGATATTGAGACTGTACCTGATGTTCCAGGTCTGATATGTAATAATTTATTTTTTTAATATTCAAAGGTACTGCATGAAGACAATTATCCTGCTGAAGGATGAAAGAGTTAATCAATAAATAAACAAAAACTTGTGACAACTTCATTTACCATAGAATAATTGCAGACAGTTGCAAAAAGAGATCTTAAGTCAGGATCAATGATTTGTAAGTTTACCATTACAGACTGCTCTCAAAAGTATGTATGGGAAATCCAGCTTTTGAACTCCTTGCCTTCCATTGTTTTCTCTAATGCCCAAACATGTTTCTTAAAAGCAGTTGCTGACTCCTGATACTATTCTGTTAGCAGATGAGTGCGTACAAGCTCCACTGTTAGGTCCTCTGCCGTTTCACCTGCTAGTTACTGAATCTCTAAGGGCTTCTTCAAATCCAGTCTGGCAGTTTGAAACCCATCACATATAACCCCCATGAAGCTGTAGGTAGTTTCAAAGACTGCATCCCTGGAAAGAGAGTCTACATTGAGATATACATTTTGGACTTGGTAGTAGAGCATTGTAGGGAAAGGTACTGTCTTCTAAAGTAAAATGAGACCAATTCACAAGTGGAAACTTACTGCCTAACAGAAAACAATTTGAATGTTCTGTAAATAATTTCCTTCTAGATATTTCCTCATAATAACTTGTTTGTTTTTCTTTTGGCCCCTCAACCGCCTCCCCTGGGGTGTTGTGTTGTGGTTTTTCTGGGTGTTTTATCCTTTTGACAGAAATAGCTTTGGTTTTACATACAATGTGGGATGTGTTTCCTTCAGCCTTTTGACATCACATCAGTTCCCACAATCTTCTGTAAAATTCAAATTATCAAATATAGAAACAACTCTGTTTCTAAGTACTTCTTCCAGGTACTGGTGTTTCTACAAAGACTCAGGTCCCTCTTCACTAAAGTCAGTCATTTACATAGCTCTGTCAATGACTTCACATCACAGCATTCTCACCCACACAGGATCACCTCAGAAGATCTCAATGGATCAAAATTCCTCAGTGGTCATCTTGTATTGGTAAAGCTTTATAAAGTTGTCGGTCTGAGGGTCAGTAAGTTTCCCCAGACCAAAGTTTATGTTCACAGTTTACAAGAGCAAGAGTGACATGGGTGCTGACAAGTACCAGCAGCATTATTAGCTTGAGCAGATATGCTGTCCAATCCAATTTTAGGCTCTGCAGACCTGCTCAAAATTGCAGTTCATGAAAGGTCAGACCTGTCATTTGTGATCACCACACAAAAAAACAGATTAATGTTTCTGTTCCTATTTTGCTGGATAAGTGTGGCTTCACCCACTTGCTCTTTCCCCTGGAGTGCTAGAACAATCTTCATTAGAGTCATCCAGAAACCTAGGATAGATAAATAGCTTCTATGGGGGTTGTGCCTCCTCCCCTGCCCTGCGCGTTCACCTTTACCATAATGTCATATTCGCAGGGCAAAGAGAGGAACTGGCCTGAGCCTGAAAGCTCTAGTAATACATTTCATTATTCCTATTTGATGTGGCCAAAATCTGCATCAGTTCTGTCAGTCACCAATGAGCAAGAATCATTTTCATTCTGTGTTATGGCCTGTAGCCACAAAAGCTGTGGAAAAGTTTCTTGTGATCTTCCCAGGCCTTTTGGGATTATTCCTTGACTTCTTGTAGTACCTTCTAATTACTAGCTCAAGTCCAGGTTTGAGTAGGCACCCTTGGGCAAACTCACCATCACACATCTAACTACTGTGTCACAGAGCACTCAGTTTTGCTCAAGGAAATCCTCTGTATTGAAATATCTCTATCATGAGGCCCCAGTTAAGGTTAGTACTTTAAAAGGCTCTTAGTCATGTAGACACAAGTACTTGCAGAAACAGAAATTTCCTCTAACCATTTCAGTCCAGATTATTTTCTCAGCCCCCTATGTATTTTTCCAAAAGTGCTTATCAATGCCTAATTTTTTCTAACTTCAACCATTAGACTGAGAGCATTACACTGCTATGGCTGTGTTTAGATTTATCTGACATGTGCCATCAGTGTGGACTGACCCTCTATATTTTTTTATTTTATTTTCTCCCCTGAAGTTCTGCCATTTCTTTATTTCTTCTGTATATTTTTCATTCCTTTCTGATCCCTTTGTTTTATTACAAATGTTTTCCATTTGGGTTGCCTTGTAAATATAGATCACCAAACAAAAGTATCGCAGTGTGCATAGTTTATTGTACTAAATTGACAGCCTTATCTGCTTGTGTATTATCATTACCATTGTTATGTTTGGATAGGACATAATTTCTTTCATTTTTTGAAACACTCAGGAGCACTTTGGAGAACTCATTTTGCCAGTGCAGGTTTCTGTAGAAGAAGGAGAAAGAAAACTGTTTATCTGCTGCATTACGGTTTTGGCCACAGAACACAGCAAAAGGCAGGAAAAAGCTGTACCATGTTGGGGAGGAAACTGAAGGCAAGCTGGACTGGACACCAAGGTGCCTTAGAAGCATAGTTTGTAACATACCTTCAAACATCCCGGACCTTTCATTATAGTTGACTGGTCTGAGGAGAAATCTGTGACCTCCTTTCTACTCTGCCTGAGATTGTTGTCCAAAGAAAACATCTCCAAAACTGCACACTAACTTCAACTAGAACCCTAAGACCCTCCATGAAGGGAGAACACTGGTCATTTTAATGTCCAGCTGTCAGGAGGTGAGTCAGCATGGAAGACACCTGCATCCTTCCTCATGGCTTGTTGTCTTTAAAAGCCCCTACAAGCTTTCAGGAACCTTCAAAAACAGTCAGCCATCAGATCAGCTTAATAATGTAGAAAGCTAGGTTCTGACCATCTACTGTCGCAACAGCCAGGAAAGGTTTCAGACAACCTTTCAGACAATTCAGACAATTCAGAATTTAACATTCAATTCTGACTAGGCAAAACCTTAAGACTGTTGAAAAGCATTAACTACCACATGGCAAGGGCATTGGTAGATGGTCTTTAAACTCCTTTCCAACCAAACCATCCTGTGATGATTCTATATCTTTGAACTAAGGATTTTTTCTTGGCTTTTCCATCTTTGAGACCTTGTCTTATATGCAGTTCTGTGACCTTCATATGACTACAACAATGCTGTCTCTGCCTGGTAACACAGGGACTCCTCAGAATCAAGAAAGGATGTCAGTGCCTACCCCTTTGAGCAATGCTCTGTTTGCAAAAAGCTAAGGCTCAACAACTTGCTCTGCCGTGCTTGCAGAGCATTGTTGTGAGTAGAAAGATGTAGCATAGTTCAGACCATAATGCACAGGGATGCACATCCTGCTTATCGAACAGAAAATCCTTCATAGTTTGTCAAAGACAGAGCAACAAACAGGAATGGTTGAGCTGAAGTCTATATATAATGGATCTAAGAGATATCCTTCTGCCATGCTGAGTCTTGATTACAGCCTAAGTGCTGTCAGAAGGGCCATATGTTCCATTCACAGCATGGCTTATCCTTGTGTAAGCTCAGCAGGAGTGGGCCGTGGCTTGGCAATTTGTCCAAGGCACATCATGAATTGACCAGGATAAAGAGATTAGGGCCCTGATCCTATAGTACCTTCCACCTCATGGAGTGACTTGCACGAGTGTGAAGTGGATATGAATGGATGCTGCTTGGCCTTGATAGTGATTCAGCACAACTTTGGGCTTGTTTTGAAAAGGTGAAAATGACTGTAGAAGCAGCAAATAATCATTGACCTTAATTCCTGCCCTTTTTTTTTCTTTGTGTTTGTGTGTTTCTTCAATGATTTATCTGTTTCTAACTGCTACATTTGAAACAAATTGGAGAGGAGAAGGACAAAGGTGACAACCTCTACTGCAGCCTTTAGTGCATTTGAATCTGCCTTCGAACCCCAGGCACCTGTGGTCACTAAAATCAAGAAGTAACAGGAAAAGCTAATGTTTGTTTACAAACAAAAGAAGATTAATAAAATAATGCACAAAAAAAAAGTGCATTAGAAAATTAATGTTCTCTCGCTCTGCCAGTCTTCTAACGTTATTCACTAGCCCTTTGTCCACTTCCAGTCTCTTTCTGTAATGGTGTTTTTTCTTCAGTGCCTTAGAAAATGGCTTATAGGCTCATAAGTCAGTGGTGCAGCAGTATTTCATGCACAACTTCTGGAATGGAGATCATGCCCAGAGCCCCACTAATTCTTATGCAAATTACTGACTCTGTTTAGAAAGGTCAGTACTGCAAAATGGTCACAAAAATGCAACATCAAGCAAACTTAGTGGAGTTAAGGGTTTGATCATTATTTTTTTTTATTTTTTTTTCAGAGCCCTGTAAAAAATAACCCTGTCTCTGTCACAAAGAGCACACCATTATGATTTGAAATAAAATTTCTATGAGTCAGGTGAGAAGTGGATAATGTACTAATGTTCTTCCATCTAAAAGAGAGGGGGAACAAAACATCAGCATCCCCTTGATCAGTATCCCTCTCAAAGAAACCGAACAAAAGTCTGGTCCCCTGAATCACAGGTATGAATCAGAATTTCACAAATTTTTGGTGGTAATTGGCACCACACTCATTTGTTCAAAAGGCCTCCACAATTAATGCAGACAGAACTAAAGGAAGAAAGTTGACGTGGTATTATATCATGAAGCTTCATCTGTAATAAAATGTCAACTTGGTGTAAGGCATTATAAAATTCTGCCTTTTATCATATTGAGAGGACATTCAGTCTGTGATTTACATTAGACAGAGTCTGATATTACAGCTGTACTGGAGCTTTTAGGAGGGTGGGGGGTTTTTGTTTTGGTTTGGGTTGATTTGTTGGTTTTGTTTTGTTTTGGGGTTTTTGGGGTTTTTTGGGGCAGGGGCAGGAAAGGAAGGGAAAAAAAGGGAAGCAAAAAAAATTAAATTCTCTTTTTGCTTTAACCCAAAATAAAATATGCAACTCAACTATTCAAGTTTTTAATATTAAGAAAAAAGCTGGCTATTTTTTTTTAAATCATTACATCAGATATTTTAAATGGTTGGCTTTTAAAATAAGCATTTTTTCCCATTTTGACTGAAATGACCCCATTTTTTCCCCTGAAGTTTTCATTTTCAATTAATATGTTCCTTAAATTCAGTAATTGTCCATACAAACTTGATAGTTTATATAAAAAAGGGAAAAAGGGCATACGAAGAAAAGCTGCTTTTCTGAGTGGCTGGACAATTTGCCTTTTTAGCTTTCAAAACATCCCTGAAGTAAAAATAAAATGGCAAATAATTTATACCATTTTCAATGCACATACTTAGACTGGACTTCCATTCCTTTTCATCTGCACAAATTTGTGTGTATGTTGTGTGCAGCAAGAAATATCAACCTCTGACAACCAATTTCTTAACGATTCACAAACAGAAGAGAAATTCATCACATACAAGCCTACGTACTCTAATTCAGTCATCTCTAACTTCAGGTATTTGAACACTCTCCTTTCTACTGACAGTTCTGTTATGCTCTGTACTAGTTCAGCTATTGCTTTCTACTCCTCATGGGAGCTCTGCAGTATATTTGAAACAAACCCTTTGGCCTCGAATTTCCTCCATTGCTGTCCCATGCTAGTAGGCTTCTGTAATTTTCAAAGGTGGTCTGGGAAGGAGGTACTTTGGAGTCCGATTTTTGTGTGTGTGCAGAAATGACAAGCACGCCACAACAGTGTTGCTCCGCTTTGAAAAAGAGCCAGGTTCAAAGACCATAGAGCCATTTATAAAGCTCCGTTACCAAAATAGGTTTCAATCCTACACCAATCAGGCCCATTAAACATGTGGTCAAACACATACCTTCTCCATCCCTAACACAGTAGGGTACAAGGTGAGACAGATCAGGTTCAGCAGAGAGATATTAGTACTGCATTCTCAAATTAGAGTGAAATTGGTTTCGGCGATTTTTACATCATACTCCCATGGAGAAAGCTTGTCCTCAGTAAATGTTTTTTTAATCAAGTGCATCAAGAGAAACTTTAGAAGTACTGGAAGTGTGACTTTAAAAAATCCTGTCCTCTTTGTTAAATTTTGATAAAGATACACAGTGAAATGGGACCCACAAGCAGGAAAGAATTATCAGAATTCGGGATCCACACGTGTTTATAGCTATTATTCTATTACTAAGCTATAAACTTATTAGAAAGGTCATTGAATATTGCCTTTCATCTGCTCCTTTTCTCTTCCCAAAATAGATCTCACTCAATAACCTTCCTACTCTTGGATAGGAGGTTCAATATTCACTGGTATCCTTTCTCTTGTCAGACATGAGGTTATTATTGAATAATGATGATAATTAAAAGTACTCTAACTGATGTGACTAATAAAACAAATTCACATCAGTGTTGAAGGGCAAATCTCAACACATTGGGTTTGGTTTAGATAAGCAGCCAAAAGATTGATTATCCAAATATTATCCAAACGCTGCGTGCTAAAATGGGAGCAGCAACCATTCAGAGGAAAATCTTATAATAGCAGCTGCTTTGTGGTAAGTTCCTTCCTGCAGCTGGAAAAAGAACTGCTGTAGTTTATAACTGAAGGCAATATAACCACTGATCAAAATGGGCTGATATATGATGCCTTCCCAGCACTTCTCAAAACCATAATCACAGTTACTGACACTTTTCGGACATTGATGAATAGTTTTCAGTGACGTGGGGGGACTTGTAGTTTTCCATTTTGACCACTGAACATAAATAAGGTCTGCTCTGGAATTTTAAGATAAATATAAAAATATGTTTATATTAAGAATATATATCAAAGAATGTTTTATGTTGTATTTATATTTTAATTTGTAATAAATATTATCAATTTACATCATTACTTATAATATAGTGTCATGTATATCGCATTCAGCTTTCAGGTCCAGGTTTTCTGTGCTTAAGAACACTTTTTTCTTCAAAAGCAAATGCACTACCTTCTCAGCTCCATCTATATGTTTGTTTCTTTGTTAACATCAATGCAAGTATTCCTTTTATTTCAGCCATGTTAGCCTTTGTCTGCCAGCTAAACTCTTCTCTCCTTCATATCTTTGAGTAAATCTCTCCTTGACCCCTATTTTCCCAAAGCAGTGTTCAAGAAATCAGTCAGTCTTCTGACAACTGATTGAAAGGACAGATAGAAAAAAATAGTACTTTTAGATAAAAATAATCAAGTGGAAATGTTTATCCCTATTGAAGACTGTAGTTATTCATCTCCCCTCCTTTAGCACTGGCAGTGTCTGCTGTGCCCCTCTGTGTAGCAGTGTAAACACAGCCCTGGTGTGATCCCTAAGGTGTGCAGGCAGGCATGAGAGTATCCACCTCATCAGTCAATGAGGCATCTAAAATTCCTTTCCACTCATCTGACTGTAGTGCGTACTCTGCCTAACGAATTTTTGTGCCTGTTAACAAAAATAAATGTTAAGTAGTAGTCAAAGGAAAGAATTTTGGAATAAAAGGTTAGGATGTCTTAATGTTAAATGTATTCATTTTTTTCCACACAAACTTAAACATGCCAGTTAATAGGCAAAAATCTCATTTTATGATTTTTTTTCTTTTTCATATATAAAAAACTGAATTAAATTAAGCAAATTAAGTATTTACTGTGAATAGTTCACCTTACTTTAGTCCTTGTTCAAAGCAAAATCCCAGTCATAACTCACAGCCCAGTCTGAGTAGAAAGGCTGGGATTTGCTCTTTAGAATTTAGACTCAGGGTATATTATTTTCCTCAGGATTAGAGAATTTATTATATCAATATTACATTATTCCAAACACATAGTGAGTAACGGGGGCTGGATATAATCCTTTACCTTCTCTTTTTGTCTAAAATTTCCTTGAAGACAAAAAAACAGAAGAATTCCTTAAAAACAAAATCTAAAAAAGACAAAACCTAAACAAAATTAAAAAAACAACAAAAAAATTCCTTCAATTTCCCATTAAGAAGCCTTTCACACTAAGTGCGTTAAAAAAACCACCACAACCTAAAACACGTTCATTTAAAAAGCAATTTCCTTAGATAGCAAGAGGAATTCTTTATTCCTCTTGCTATTATTAAAGATGCTAGTGTTTGAACAGCTTTCTCCTTCACAAATCAGCTTTTCCTTTTGCTGAGGGAAGTCATAATCCTGTGTTTATGACATCTCACACTGTTTCACCAAAAATAATTCTTGTGCCACCAGTGTTGAAAAGATCATGAAGCCAGTGAACTTTTAATAGGTTAAACACTCTGATTCTAAAGGCTATATTTTCAAACTAGATGCATCCTGGCTTTCAGTTTTGCACAATCAGGATAAGATACCTACATGCCCTGAGTGCACAAACTGGGGTACATTTGTTCTTGAGCCCTCAAAGCAGACACAAACCAGGATGTCAAATACAAAGGATTTGGTTCTGTAAAGTAATGCATTTCTGAGATTTTGAGTATATATCAACTCCATCAGCTTCTGTTGAACTGAACAAGTGAAGATGCAGAACATCCTAAGATACCCACAGATGTGTGTTTATTTTTTAGCTTCATGGCTTCTTTTTCAAAATATCATTTTACTGCATGAGAATTTGTGAGATTTTTTACTGTAAGGGTGACAAATATATTGCCCAAGGACATTGTACAGACTCCACCACTGAAGATATTAAGCAGCCATCTGGACACAGTCCTGGGCAATTGGTTCTAGCTGGTCCTGCTTGAGCTGCAGGGCTTGCACCAGAGGACCTCTGGAGGTTGCTTCCTGTGCCGTTACTTGAGATCCACTGTTTATAGTCAGAAGGTGCCGTTACTTGCTATTGCATAAACTAAACGAGGCTACCAAGATGAACTACTGACAAAAACATTTCTTTTTAATAGGAAACAAAATTAGCTAGGTAAATGATGGAACATAAATGTATTTTCTTCTGTTGGAGAGTGGGCATTATTTTTACATTCTCCTTACCATACTGATGTCTTTTTTAAAACATGGAACAGTTTCCATGGTAATTTTCTAATTTTAAAAAAGTGAGTGAAATAGGACGCCATAAAATTTATAGAAAAACATGATTAAGGTAAAATATATTGTTAACAATTTTCAGTGGGAGAAATAAGTCTGTAACGAAAAATGAGGAAGGAACAAATTTTAGCAAAACAAGTTGTTTTGTGTTTTTTTCTTAACAATATCAAACTTTAATTAACCTGAAACACTATTTATTCTTCTGATGCATTATACTAGTGAGATGAACCCAGAATAAAAAGGGAAAGAACTCCCTTTTTAAAGAATTCTTTATGGGCTCCAGAGTAATTGAACTCTTGGTTAGGGAATGTGTGGTTGAAAACCAGTGCATAGTCAGCCTAGAGCCATGGTTACCTTGGGAAACCCAAATCCACCTTGGGGAAAAAAAAGTCTAACATTACTTTCTGCTCCCTGAATAACTCCCCGTATTTTTGATTTCCTGCAGGGCTGTCTGGAGATCACCCTGTTGAGAACAAAGAGGGCAGTTTTATACTTCTGGTCTCCCGTCTGTCCCTTCAGTGAGCCATCCAGCCTTGGTAGAGCCCTTCTTTCAGGACTAAGCATTCGTAGCTGAGAGCTGTATGGAAGTCCTGTAGTGAAAGATAACACCTCCAAATCTTAGAGGAAAATATCAACAATCTTTTCCCTCAAAATCTCCTTATCTTCTAGCCCACAAATACAAATTATGAAGAGTTTGGAAAGTGGGGGACACACATCTAAATCCCCTGGTGGCATGGAGACTTCTGACTCATATGCTTAATGTTAAGGTTGAACATCTTTGAGATACAGACTGAATGCAAGTGCATCCTATAGTCAGGTCACAATGAGGAACACGTGTGGGACACTTTAGATTTGATTGTATTTGCCTTCTGCATTGCCACAGCACTAACCCTAGCACTAAGTATAGGCACATAGGCTGTGGGAATTTTCCTCCTTCTTATGGTGACAGTAGAGAGATTGTACTTATTTTTTACTGTCTCAGTTTAGAGGTATCTCTTCTTGATTCCATTGTTTTCATATAGAAAAAGGAACTGCTCTATCTTAGAAATTAGAGCCACAAAGAAGTTCAGTTTCAAAACTCACTAGAAAACAAATAAGAGTTCCCACAGATTCTAAAAATCACTGTGGCCTTTCATGTCCAGGCAGGTTTGCATGGCTAAAGGAGCTGCCCAGTTGTACTGTGAACATTATTAATTCAAGTGATCTGAAAAGGAATTAAATGCTCAAAACACACATGAAACTTAACAAATGTGACACAGGGAATATTGTATACCATGTCATCCAGCACATTGTGCAGTAAGCTATCATCTGCTGTTTTAAGGAGAAGCACACTACTCTTCCCTCCTCAAATTGTTTATTTTCTGAGTCTTGCTCTATTAACACTGAGTTGTTGGAAGTGAGGGGATCAAGATATGTACAAGGAGAGCTGGGATATTTACACAGTATGAAGTGGCCATGAAGGAGAATGGTGATTAATTAGGTGATAGATTTGACACGAAGGATAAAATGGCAGCAGCCAGTTTGCTTGTTTTGATTTCTCTTGGACAGTTTTGTCCTAAAGATTCTTTTGGAACGAAATACAAGCTCTGGTTTCACTGAGGACTTAATTTGATATGCTTTTCCTTCAGATGCCACCATCAGCCAACAACTTATATTCAGGGTAGTTTGTTGTTGTTGTTTTGCTGTTTGTTTGTTGGTTGTTTTTTTTCCCTTGATTAGAGTCTTTCACATTTCTGGAAATAAGCTTTTGTGCATGCAAATTTTAGAATCAAGAAGTGATGACTAATTAGATCTAGTGTGATCAGTACATTGTAATAGGTTTTGTGAAAAAATCACATGGGTTTTTGATAACAAGACTTCCTGTATACGCATATTTTTAGCTTCAGTAGTCATATCAAGTTTGCTGAGACCTAGCCCTGAAATTAGTAAAAAATACTCATGTGATTTTGTCTGTATTACCCATAGATCATACAATCCATATGTATAACTCTAAAGCCACTCAAAAATACTTATTGCCTGCCATCTTTATGGATAGCTCTTATAACAAATCAGTCTACACATAATCAAATGCATTTAAATAGTTTTTATTGCTTTTAACTGATAATTTCCCAAAATAAATTTGTAAGCGAAGGAAGCAGAAACTGTTCCATCCAAAATTAAAGATTTTTTAAAAATAATTTGCTATACTATTATTCCTCTTGAATAATAATTAATATTGGGGGGGAAATTGAAGTATGACAGGAATTGCAATTTCAAATTTCTTTGAGAAAAATGAAGATCATATTGAAATAAAAATAATATTAAAATGACCAAATCTATGGATGGAAATTTGGGGGGAGGGGGACAGATAAAATTTTCAAGTAAATAAAATTGCTTACAATATCATTAGAATATCAGTATGTGAAAATCTAATAAAATTTTGTTTAAAAAGAAAAGTATGTGATCATTTAGGATTTCAAAAATGAGGCTCATATGGTAGAGTCTGGACAGGTCTGTCTTCTTTTTCCAACTCCTCCACTAATTCATTTGATATTTTGCATTTTCTTGCTTTGTTTTCGTTTTCGTAATATGTGTGCTCAATTTTGAATAATGGTATTTAAACCCATGACTAGCTAATTAACTCATTCAGATTTGACAACTGTATAAATATAACATAAGAATGAAATTTAAACACTTTGCAGACTGTCATTAAGTTACATAGATCTTTCTTTGTGGAAAGAGTTCTTAATCTCTTTGTCTCTTTTCATCTTTTATAAAAAAAAAAAGCTCTCTGAAAGGACAGATAGGAACTGAAACAGTATATTTGAAAAACTCAGTGTTGAACTGCTTCAGCTCTCAACAAGGGTCAGTGCCAGTTTCATCGCTGATGCCCCTTCAGCTCTTTCCTATGCAGTTTTGCACAAACATGACTACCGTATTTCAGATCTTTGTTGCTTCTCTGTGGAAACTCAAAATCTGCAATAAGAAAAAGCTTAAAACAAAGAGGCTAACTTTGGTGTTCCAGATTTTGTATAACATTGTTTGATTAAATAAACACAATTAGTCAATTAAGAACAAAGAAATCCATGAAGGTCATGTTGAAGCAAGTCACTATGTCTACCATCAGATTAGGATGAGATTAAGTGAGACTGAACTGACATTTGCTGTTCCTATTAGATTTATTTCTGGCCAGTCATGAGGAATTATTTTAGGAAGTAATAGGATTAACTAAGCACAAACCAAGATGCAGCATTCACTTTCTTTACTAAATTAAAAGTGTTCTTAAAAAGCTTATTAGCTTTTTATTATTCATTCATACTTACAACTGGTTCTATTAGCAGATGCTTGTGGCAAGAATATAAAAATCATATTAAAAATTAGGTAGAACACAACTTGCATATCTGGTTTTGGAAATGTTCTTAGCTAACTAAGTTTGACTGACCCATAAAACATACCTGACTTACAAGAAGGAGAAAATAGATTGCACATAAACCAGCTGAGTCTCCCAGCTACTTATGTTAACTTTCCAATCTATAAGTACTTTCATGAATTTTTTTCTTGCTTTAATATTTTCAGAAACATGGGACTTAGATGAAATTCTGTGTATGTGTATACATATTCACAGTGGTCACGGCAGGCAGAAGAAAATCCTTAGCATGCAGTCTATTCATCTAGCACAAAGATGAGAAAAGAAGTACCAGTATGCTATCTTTGAGCATTGAATATACATGTACACACACAATTTGAAATGTGGCAAGCAGAGGTCAGAAACTGGCTGCAAGGTCAGGCAAGGAATTCTTCTTCAAAGAGAAATAGATCAGGAGGAGAAATAGATTTTCTGACAAAGAAATACTTTCAAGAACACAGGAAAATCTCAGTTTATTTTCCTTACTTCATTTGCAAACCAAACGTCCCCCCATCTCCCGAAAAACCCCTGTTTCATTTTTGTAGGAGCTATCAACTTCTAGTCTGAAAGAAGAGAAAACTGAAGAAAAGAAGCAAAAGAATCAACTTCACAAATTCCATTTAAAATTATAGAATAGGACATAAAAGGGAGTGTGAAACTTTCACATACAAAACATCTTTTTTAAGAATTCCCATTTTAAAGTATCAACCTGCTGAGGTAAAGGACATCAGTAGGATTTTGGAAAGTTCCAGTGCACTGATGAACCAGAAATTCACTTAGCTGGGCTTATGCCAGTTGCTTTTTCCTAGTTCTTTGCAGGCTGCAGTTGTAACAGGAAGAGGATCTTGCTGTAATATAATTGGACATAAGGAACCAGGGCTCCATCATTACACTGAAATGAGTGGACATATTTTAGTATTGCCAAGACCACGGCTATAGATTCAGTAGTTATAGATGGTTCCCTAATGCTTCACTTATATCTTCTATAAGGATCAGAGCTCAAATGTGATAATCTTACCCTTTATGTATGAGCATGTGCAATATGGTAAGGCTGGTGGAACACTTGATTGCAGATACAATGCTTCTTCAGCAAAAAGGCCCTTGTAATTTTAAAAACTTAGAACACTTTACCAATTCCTGCCAAATGATATTACTTTAATGCTAAGGTTGAGGTGACATTGGAAGATGATTCTTGCAACACTGGTGAAATCACTAGCATTTCAAATCCCTATTGCGCATTGATTTTCAGGACACTTTTATTAATCATTGATAGTACTGTTTTCTATTGATTAGCAGGTTTCTCTCTGCACGGGTACTTCTGAGCAGATTTTCTGTCTCAGTCATATAACAAAAGACCTCCAGAGTCTGAGGAGATGGGAGCCATTTGAAAACTGCTTAGTAAACGATTAAGTTTCAGCACTTAACAGCTGAAAAAAATCTAAACATAGTGCAAGTGTAGGGATTATTTCAATCAATACTTAGGGAGAGGAAAAGAATATGGGAGATGAAAGAAGGAAGAAAATTTTAAAATGAAGAAGGAAATGGACTTCATTTCTGAATATATTTTTATTTTTCTTTTTGTGTTTACAAATCTGACAAAATGCTCGAAACCTTATATTTCATTGCTTTTTCAGGTCAGACCAGAGCTATCTGCTCCATCCAGTTAGTTCACAGTCAGCTCCAGGTTAAAGAACAACAAGAACTAAAAAAATCCTTCTTGCTCCCTCCCCCTCAAAAAAAACCAAAACCAAAACCAAAACCAAAAAAAACTCAAAAAAATGCACAAACAAACAAACCAAAAAAACAACAAACCTTTGTTAGGATTTATTAATTTTCTGCTTTCCCTAAGAGTTAGTTCTGTCACTGCTGTTCAATTGCTGTACAAATGTTTTAATCAATTTGGAAAACTCGCATATGCAACAGAAAAATTTCATTTAGTATTTGCCCACAGACATTAAAGCTAAAGAATGAATTGAGATCTCCTATGCTTAACACAACAAAATTTGATTCTGCACAAGCATTTCAACATTTTATTGGTTTAAGGATATGGAAAAATAAATCTACTATTTTCTTCTCCAGGGGAAACTCAGGAGCTTTTGTATTCAGATATAACATCCCAGATATTTTCCAACTTCACTTTCTGAGACAATCAGGGAAAATACCAGCCCTCACATGCAGTGGTTTCTGTGAATGAAAAATTCCAGAAATATGGAGAAAGGAGGAATCCTGGTGCTCCAGACTGCAGAGGCCAAAAACCTGAACACACCTAAGCACACAGGTAGCAGTCAGTTTGGAAGAAGTATCTGACCTTAGATGCACATCCATCTCTGGATTTAGCTCAGACCTTCTGACACCAGTGATATTTTAACACTAATCAAAGAGAAGAGTAGAGAAGAAAATGCCAATAATTTTTTGCAGTTTACAAGAAACATTTTGCCACACTATACTAGAATTATGTAGCTTTTAGGTAGTACACATAATGACAAAAAGAGGTAAAGTCCTTATACCCTGCTGATAAATGTACATATCTACATGAGAAAAGCGTATTGACTATGGTTATTCAAACCGACAGAGTACTTTAAGTGCTTCTGAAGGGTAAACCAGCAATTCTGATTCTTACAAAGGAACACAGTCCCACTCCTGTAAATCAGTAAGTGACTCTGTTAATGTACAATACCTGAAAATCTAATAAATTATGTTGTATAGTAAGGTGGGATTTTTAGCACCTGGCCTGTATGGGTCATTAACAGCAATACAAAGTAATGAAACAAAGCCGTTGGAGGACTCAGCTCTTGGCCATACCATCCAAAATAAGAGATGATTCAAGAAACCAAGAAACTAAGAGAACAAAACATGATTGTGTGCTATTTGCAGTTTTATAGTACGAGTGACACAAAGATTCCTAAATTATTTTTGGTGTTTGGGGTTCTTTGAGTTGGGGGGGGAGGGGGAGGTGTGTGTGTTATTTTTTTTATTTCTTAAAAAATGAGAAACACCTAGAAGATTTAATGAGCTAGGTGATTTGCAAAGACCTGTAGAACTCAAGTAGGAGATATAAATCTGACCATTAAACATTAACGTGTTTACATGATAATACTCTCCTTCTTGTGGTTCCCACAGCAAAAAGTCAAAATATTTCCCTGAAATATTTTCTCTCACTGAAAGCAAACTAAGAGAACAAAGGATATAGCTGCACCTATTTAGAATTAAAGGGACTCATCCTTACATTCCTACAGATTCACAAATCACTTTCATTTCATATATGATCACAGTCAAGGGACAGAAAAAATATTACAGATTATATCAAGGAATGACAGAATCATTTAGGCTGGAAAAGACGTCTAAGATCGTTGAGCCCAACCTTTGATTAATTTCCACCTTCTCACCTATACCACAGCATCAAGTGCCATGCCTAGCTGTTTCTTGAACTACTCCAGGGATGGTGATTACACCACTTCCCTGGGTGGACCCTTCCAATGTTTAATAACCCTTTTGTGAAGAAATTCCTCCTGATCAAAAATGATGGTCTTTTTATATATTCAGTTTTTATTAATTTATATTGGCAACATTATTTTAATTATTGATTTTCTGTAATTTTTTATATAAATGTGGTCTTCTTATTTCTATCCTTTATTTGTTGTAAACAGAAGAGGTTTTTTCCTGTTTGCTTATTCAGATTTTTGTAATTTTGGTTTTATTAGAGTTCAGTTTGCAACGGATCTTTTCCTTTACTAACAACCATGCATGAGAAAATTGTTTCACTTCCTTCCAAACTACTCAAACATTGTACATTTAAATTTTAATGTTACTTGCTTTCTGCTTAAAAACAACTAATAAAAAAGAAAACAGAAAGGCAGACAGAGGGGGGAAAAAAGTAATTCCTAAGTCCTCTGAGTCAGAGGCTGTCTATTTAGAATATGTTTATTCAAAACCTAGCACAATGGACTTCTGTTCCCATGACTGGCCTTCTCTATGTTACTATGATACTAATAATAAATTGTTATAAGCACATAAAGTAAGAATTTTTATGCATCCAAATGACAAGGAAACTTTGACCCCATTTTCAAAAGCACCTAAATTGCCTTCAGAGTCTGAATGCCATTTACTTTGTTACATACAATGACACTTTTGAAAATGTTACCTAGGATGTAAAAATGGATCACTAACTGAGCCCAGACAGAGACACTGTGAATAAAGAAACTGAAAGAAGAATAAAATCTAATTTAAATAGATAATACATGCATACACCACACATATATTTACACACATACATATACACACACGCCAATTGAATATACTGTGCTTAAACAGCATGAAACTCTCCTTACCCAGGAATATTTTACAATAGCTCAAGCATCTTTCCAAGTGGCAAGCAAGCTTACACTACAAGAAAAACAGTACTTCTGGGCACGAACTGCCTTTATGAACCTTATGCACTCAGAAACAACTCTGTGAGGTGTGCAAAACTTCAAACCACAGAAACAACAATGTAATCCAGAAAATAAAAAAATATCCTAGAATGCTTATTTTGCAAACCTTCCCACTCTGCTGTCTTGTTTTTAATTTCTCCACTCTGACAGCCACATGTGAAACACCACATATACTACTAAGTCTCTGCTGAGCAAATTTAAAACTGTCATAGGGTAAACCAGGCTAGTGTTAATACCCTTACAACAAATCATAGATATTATTTAAGGTAGTCCTAGATGGCTATGGGAGACTTGCTAAATTTCTTCCTTAAAATTTAAAACAAATTTAAAAATGTGAAAATAGGGAAAATTACTCAGTCTTTGATAGCAGCATGTAAACATTTGTACTATAAGAAGGCATTAAGATATGCACTACAAGACTTTCTCAAACTTTGCTTTTTTTCACAGTTTTGGTTTCTAATGTGAACTTCCCAGATTTAAAAAATGTAGATCAGTTAGAATGACTCAAATTTATCTACATCATATCAAAATTACCAAATGAATGTTTGATCAGGCAGGAAATATTAATAAGCCTCTCATTAAAAGTGAACACAATGATCACAAAACCTCAAAACAGTGAAGTTTTGCACTGCTAGACACTGTCAGGCTTGGATGGGATTACTCAGGGGTTGGCCTGACTTCTAGCTTCCAGGAATTTCCTGGCCAATTTTTCATCCTCACAATGGTCATAAGGCTCTGCAGTACCCCAGACTTTCAACACACAGTCAGGAACAATGGATAAGCTTAGCCAAGTCATGATGAAGGTGATGATATCACCACTGTCAGAAGGGTAGAACTGAATTCCTTTTCCAGAAGGTCTTTGCCTTGATATTTTCCTGAAATGGAGACTTGAATAAAAACAGACTGGATGAGTCAAGATGAAAGTAAGACAGAAATAAAGCTAGTTTACTAGAGACATTTTGTAAGGACCTTGGCAGCTAGTAATTTGAAGAATAAGGTTTGCAGCATAATTTATTTAATTGTAATTATATTCTTGATTTACCTCTATTCCTAAGAGGTTTTCCTGCCTTACAGTGTTTTTCTTTCTTAATTTTATGATCAACAGGATTGTTTCAACAATGTCTTTTAGGTGGGAGGCTCATCCTAGTTACTGGTACCACTCTGATCTACAGAACAGATTAGTAAAATGAACCTCCATACATTTATCTCTGAGGAAGAAGCATGATCTAAAAGATACTATTGTGGTTGGTCAGTTCATCACATAGGCCACAGGGACCTCATTAGGCCTTAAAATCGACTTTCAGAAGCTGTTCAAGGACCAAAGTCATTCTTTAAACCTCCCAGTTCTGCTGACTCCTGTGTACCGAAGAAGCTACATCTCTCCCTATGGAAGTCAAATCCAGCTGTTGCAAACTTGCCAATAGTGGCTACGGAAACTCTATGATGACTAAATTCTGATTTTCACAACCTTAACTCTTCCTCCTTTCAGCTGATTGATGCTGGATGAGCTGGCCATCAAGGAAGAGTGCAGGGGTCAGCCCTACAGCTTCTTCCCACTGATCTTCCTTTCAAGCTCCCAACTACTAAGTCATTCCATATTCTTTCAACATAAACTTGACAGATAAATTTATTTTTTCTTAAGTTAATACTAGTGGCACAAGACAACAAATGCCTTACAACTATACTGTTCTATGATGAATATATGTTCCCATTAATACGTTATTCAAGTATTTTCCAAGGAGACAAATGTCTACTTCGTACACTGTTTGTACTGCTTGTATTAATTAACAGCCTTTTCGTATACCAGTAGATTGAACTAGGATTAATAGTTTATGCAGACCACTCAAACCTGTCATTTCCTAAGGCACTGCCAGCAAATCCAGCTGGGTTCTGCTTGACAAGCATGGAAGGTCATCCAAACTGTACTAAGAAATAAAGTAAATATATATCATTGCCAGTTATTGGCTCTTTTGAACCAAAATAGAATTTCACTGTTAATGCATGCTATTTTTTATGATATATTCAGGGACAACAAGGCTTGTCTGCTGTCCTTATTGACTTCAATTTACAATATAGCTATTTTACTGTCCCATTCTGTCTTTAATTCAGCTCACAAAAGGCCATGAACTGGAAGGTTATTATTATTTATTTACACCGCACTACTGCCTAGGCACCTAATCAAGGATCGATTGTACGACAACAGAGCATATAGACATATAACAAAGAAAACAGTCCCTGCCTCAGGCAGTCTCAGTCAGTGTGGAAAGTACAGCAGGTAAACACAAGTGATAAACAGCACAGGGTTGGATAAGCAAAAAATAAAATGCATAACACTTATCAGAAAACAGATGTCCCAATTTCCTACCTAGTTTTTATATTTGTTCGGTCTTTAGCATCCCACTCTAGCAGCTGACTTTTAAACTCTTTCGGTACGAAACTTAATAATTTATGCTCACACGAAGATGAATTCAGTGAATAAAAATATGATTATAATTTTACATACACTTAGAAATCATGTGTATATGCATTACACAAAAAGTTAAAAATTAGTGAGAAAGTCTAATGGCAATCACAAGGCTTTGCATGTATATCAGAATGCTTCTAATCATGAACACATGTAAGTGTTTTTACTGCACATCTCAGTTCATTGCGTGTATAGAGCTAATAAATATGAATGTACTTCAACATCATTATGCTGTTTTATACTTAGAGGCTAGAGAAAAGTCTGGGTAAATGGGTTGCAAAAGGTAGCCCAGATAAAAGTGAAAAGGAGCGACAGTCACAGTCTTGAATCACTCTCTGTGTATGTACTCCCTAGAAAACTCTTTAATTTTCATCATAATTTTTGTTTATAGTGTATGTTTCATCGACCTGGTTACACTGATTCCAGTGAGAGATGCCATTTTATAATTGATGGATGACATTAGGCAAACAAGTGCAGTCTGACATTCAGGTCTAGCAATCACAAAAGGCCCAGTAGCAAAGTGAGTCAGTGAAAAAATCAACTACCCTACTGTAAAATGCTCTGGAATTTAAAACAGATTTGTCTCACTGAATTCACTGAGCTGACCCTTCAAATCAGGCTGTGTATATCTGAGGTGAAAACAAGAGCTGTGGTCTATGCAAATGCAATGCTTGGGCTGCTCACTAACATCTTACATGCAGCAAGTGTTACCACTCTCTTCCTGTTCTTATTTTTGAAAGGGGAATATCAACGCCTACTTTATGTATCTGATTAGTTACTCATATCTAACTCTTATTTTTTACACATGGAGAAACATATAAGAATAGATCCAAAAAATAAATGGGAGCGGAATGAAGGCATGCTGACACTCCATCTGCTGCTGCACTGGGAGAGGCTTAGGCAGGGAAGACAGCTATTTCCAGATGTTACTACTTTTGTAGAGTGAAGTCTGTGAAAAGTCCACGTCTGGAGAATGAGGAATGACTTAGCCTACACCTATTCTACTATATAAAATAAGGCTGGCCCCAGTCAGAAGTACAGTGTAGTACTATCCAACATTGTTGCATTGATTTTCATTATCCAACTCCTTAACATAGTTTCGGCACATGCCAAATGATGCCTGGATGTGATGTTTGGGACAACACCTGTCAGGAGCTGAAAGCTGTGATGCTTCCTCCTCAGTGGAGCAGGCACAAGCTATGTGGACAAAAAGCCGGGTAACACCATTTGCCCTCAGCAGCAAATAATAGTCTCTAAATCACTTTATGTACAAATGACACAGAGCTTTCTGAGGTGAAGGACATATGATTTGCCCATCATGAGAAAATATCTGTGAAATCTCCATCCTCATCTCTTCATACTGACTTCCTCTAAAGACTCTTAGTTTTGTACTGAGGACTACATGTCACTTGACACATTAGAAGATGAGGATGTGAAAAAGATCATCACTAATCACATCATGCAAAGCTGGACTGAAAATAACTAACTGGGATTTCCTTTTGCTTGTAAATATTGTGGCTGTAAGGCTGTGTGGAGCCTTAACTATGAATTCAGAAAACAACAGGACAAAGGAGGGAGGCAGAGATCAGGCTGAAGTTGCAGAAGCAGACAGGATTCATAGCAGCGTGGATAAGATAAGAATGAATTTGCATAAGATGATCAGGAACAGCAATTAGAATTGGGATGGAAGATCAGGAAACAAGGCAAGGAAGTCTGTTCCCAGCAATTACTGCTTTTCAAAGGCTGCAATCATGGTAAGGGTGTCTGGACATGTTTCTGAACAGTGGAACTCATTCCTCGAAAATATTAAATTTCTAGAAACACTTCTGGCATGTCTTTCACCCAGCCAACTTGCATAATTCTACATTAAGAGTTTCTAAGAGTTTTCATGTGTATTTTGAGAATGAACTGGTTCAGTAGGCAATAGATTATATGACACTCTGTTGAAAGATGAAATACATTGTTGTATGGATTCTGGGCATCCAATGCCTGTTGGTATTAGTGGAAAAGAATGCTCCAGGGGTATTTAATATAACTGTGTGGTCATAGTCCTTCCCCTGCCAGCTGGCTGTGACATTAGACCTTGATGGAAGATCTGTTTTTGAGCTATGTGGAAACCAGTGACTAGCTTCCTAAGAACAATTCAGTATGACCTGGCAATCTAAATCCCAGCAGGTTTAATCCCAAAGGCCTGATAGCTCCTATGGAAAGAACTTTGTAAGTTTTGTCAGTTTAAGTGTATCCAACAATACACTTGACAAAGCACTATTAAGCACCTAGGAGCCACATATAGCTCAGTAAATTCTCTCAGTTGAAAATCATTTATGTTAGGAAAATATTAGATGCAAGTATCGCATTCATACTGTTCTTACTCTAAGTATCTGCTGATGGCCACTGCTGACAAGAGAATGCTGGAATAGACCCCAAAAGGTCACCAAATTATGTTTTAAGGTGTACTGTGTATTTGTGCATGTATGTATACACACACAAACATAGACAGACACTCTTCCATACCCTCACAAACACAAAGAAACACTTTGAATAGGTGTTCTAAGATCATAAATTTGGACGGTCAACAACTAATAGCTGAATTTTCTAGAGGTTAAAAAATATTACACCTAAAATTCAAATTAAAACTTGAAACAGAAGGTCAATGACTACAAACAAACAATCTCAGAAAACTAAGCCCTTATTCCTGATCTATTCTTAGTGAGAAGAAAAGAGTAAACCAATGCATTCATATTATGTGCCTTTTTTATCCATGTACCCTGCTGAGTAAATGATAGTTAAGCATACTTGTACGTAGTGTATGAAAAGAAAATAAGTATTTTTGCTGGTTAATTTGAAGTGTACCTGTCTGATTATTTTTAATGCAGTTATTCCCTAAGAAACTAGTTTATTAGGAGAGGCTGTAAATGCTACTCTTCTTTCATAGATGCTGCTACTCTTCTTTCATAGATGCTAGCTTTTATACATTTGCAGATATTTTCTGTTGCTGTTTTTCAGAAAAAGTATAAAGCACTCTTATCACCAAATCTATGTACTTTGGGATCTGTACCTCAGAGGAATTTCATGAACTTAAAAAAACCCTTAATTTTACAGTGCTGAAGCCAGGAAAACAGAGACACAAAGTATTGATATTAAATTACATTGAAAAGGACATAAATCATTTTTATATCTCTGCTCATATTTAATATTTTTTATGTTGCAACACATAGTCTGTGTTTACTTCTTTGTGAAAGGGGGTTTTTTAGCTGGAATTCTGAGCAGTAGCTGAAGATATTCAGTGGCAAAATTCTCTTTCTTTCTTGCATAGCAAGAAAGCAGCCATTCTGCCTTAGTTAAATTAAATGTCAGTGGTCACGACTGATCATGCCCAGATTTTCTGTCATCCCTGTTAACTGTGAACAGAGGGATCAGCATTTGGCACCCAAATTAGAAGATATGACCAACACTTTGCAAGGATGCGAGGCACTTTTTGGGTGACTGTTCTTGCTGCTCTGTAAGGACTGTGAGCAGGAAGGCAAAGGGAGCTCAAGCAGCCATGGCATTTGCATATTCCAGTCACAAGTTTCATAACATGCCAAGATTTTATCACCCTATACCCATTTTTTTAATTTTTTTTTCCGGTCCTTCCTCCACCCCTTAAAAAACGACAGATATTCTTTGACTGTTCTAAAAACCCAACACTTCTTTGTCTGCTCTTCCAAAGGAAGGGCTCTTTTACACTGTATTCATCTTCAATCTGGGACTGCCAATTATAGCTCCACCTGGGCTCAGGAATAAAAGATGTCAGACTGCAGCCTTTGTCCTTTTTTGACTACTTTATACTGCTATTACATTGATTGCTCTTTGTTTCCATGAAAATGGAGTTTTACTATTGCAGTCCACCTCCTTCCCTCCCTCTACCAGACTCCCTACTCCTTGTTACAAGCTTTTTTTCTTTTTTCTTTTTTTTTTTTTCCCCCTCACTTCTACTTTTAATTTTTGGTAGATGTTGAGTTTTGTTAAGAATCACTCACCTAGCTCTGAACCACTTTGTTATTATTAGATTTTAAATCACACTTAGGGACCTGCAAAGTAAGTCGGCAGTGAGATCAACACAGGCACTAACCAGGAATAATTCAGCACCTTATGTCTCATTTACACTTTGTGATTACATCTGCTTTTAATATGATTTTTCTCTCCAGTTTTATAGACCTGATGTGGATTCTTATGAATTAGAAGTGGGTCCCTGCCCCTTTCTGTTCTGTTCTCTGTCCAGAGAGCAGAGAAGGAGAGTTTCAGCCAACAATGTCAATACAGCCCTGTAAAGATTAATAGGGTACCTGAAAAGCAACAAGGACTTTGAGTGATTTCAAGGATTCCAAAGACTCAAGAAATCAATTTCAGTGAAAATGTCCTTGCTAATTTAGTACCTGATAGTATTTGACACCTCTGTACTCCAGTAAGAACACTGAGCAATATAAGGATTTCTGTGCGTGCCTTTTGCAACAAGGATTACAAATGAAAATTAATGCTAGCTAAATCCATAAGGACAGAAAGATAAAGAACACCCTTCTAATACCTATCTATTCAAAACAAAAGTTATCTCTATGACTATCTTCACATCTAATGAAAAGAAATAAATCAGTAAAGGAAAAGGAACTGTGGACATTGGCTAAATAAGAGTGTAATATTTTCTAAACCATTAAATCTCGCATATTGTGCCAGAACTGCTGCAGCACTGCCTTAGCCCTGAAGAACCATGTGAGGCTGCTGGGGAAAAAACCCCACAACTCCTCCTGACATGAGACAATTTGAATGCTAGTAGACTTGATCTTGTCATTGTTTCATTGCACATTTACAAAGACACGGGCTCATGCTAGATGCTCAAAATAGGATAAAAGCAATCCATAAAATAAAATCTCTCCTCTGATGATGCCATAGGGATTAAAATTCTGTTTATAGTGAAGATTTTTATATGTCCTAATTACATACTGGAACTAACTATTGTCAATTCTGCCATGCTGAAAGAGCCTTAATGATGACATTACAGTTTGAATAGAAATTTAAGCAGATCTAATGTAAAAAGAGATGTAATTAATCAAATTTTAAGTTTACTTTATCTAGGAATAAAAGCATGCTATAACTTTTCCTAAAGAGTATTGCAATCTTTGTGATGCAAACAGGGTCTGGAGTTATGAACTTTCAAAAATGAAATGCGAAAGTAAATTGCAGATATCTCAGAGGGCTGCAGATGGGGCAAAATCCCTTATAAGGGACACAAATCTTATTCCAATATCTATAAAAGATCTTATACATGTCTTATTTTTTTCCAGGAAACAAATTTCATCAGCACTAACACGATCATTACCCACCCCCCATGTCTAGTGTGCCAAAAAATTTGCACATACAGAAATACCAGAAAGATGACGGAGAAGGTTGAAGGTAGACTGATCTGATATACACTATAGGACATCAGATGATTCAAACCAGATGTGTAAAGATTTTTTGCCAATAAGTAGTAGCATTCACATTGCATTGTTTTATCTGAAGAAGAAAGGTATCAGACTGGACTTCTCTTTTTTCTATTTCCGTTTAGTTAAGACTAAAGATAGGTATTTCACAGAGCTTCAGAGAAATCTCATGCTCTTTGCATGGATTGTACACACACATACACATTATGTGTATGTCCATACACAGACACACAGACACACACTATAGGATATGCATATAGATTTATGTATAAAGATAGATATATATATAGGCATATGTGACCAGCAGCACACACCAGTTCATTAAGTATCAAACTACATCACTGTGCAAGGAAAGAGAAAACTGCTGATCCTCAAAGGACAGCAAACACTGTGATCCTGAGCTGTATGACCATGTACGTGTTTTAAGGTTAGCTATTCATAGTTCAAATTAAAGCTTTAGAATTTATATATTTGAAGCCTACCTACTGTACAGCCTTCTCCATGTGTCTAGTCTTGTGTGAATAAAATGCAGGTTAATCACCAAAGCCTGTAGCAGTGTTAGGACAAAGCAAAGCAGTAAGCAACCCCAGCTTCCATTTCTCATCACTTCTGGCTGTGCCCTTCACCTCTATGCATTGCCTGGCTTGACACCATGACAAGCTGCACACACATTTAAATAAAATGTATCTAATGAGTGAGTTTCACAAATCTATTTAATATTTTCTATGTTCACTGACCTCATCTGCACTGATGAAAGCTAGTGAAAAACTTGTTAAAGGGAAGAGGAAAAGAAAATCAGAGAAGTCAGAATTAATAGCTGCTGTGCTACTATGAATGGTGCCAGAAGCAGCCTTTAAAATACAATTTCAAGCTAAAACTCGGAAAGAAAACTCTCAAACAGATATAACGAAGGTACAGGGAGGTCATTTGTGCTGTTCAAATAACCATCACATTGAAATGCTTCTGCCAGAAAAGTGGTATTTCCAACAAAAACATCTGCTTCCTATGAATCGTCTGAGTAACATCCATGCAGCATACCATGAAAATGTATTTGATGCAGAGATGTGGGAGTTAAAATCTGTGTTCATTACTGAATTTGCCACAGTACTCATACAGGACCTTAAGCACATTGCTAAGTATTTCTAAGCTAGGGTGTCTTCATCAGCTAAATAAACACATTAAAAGGCAGTAGAGTTGAAAGAAAGTTGATCTCACTGAATGTATCAGGAATCTGTTCTGGATAAGAAGTGTCAACCCACCTTCTGCCAGTTAATTTATAGGCATTAATGCTCATGATACATTTTGCAGTCCTTAGATAAATAGGCAGACATGGGAAAAGGGCCACTCAAAGACTACATTTTACTGTGCTTTGTGCTGATGACTCATTATTTTTCTGGGAAAGAAGGTCACTGCCTCTTGAATCATCAGCAAAATGGCAGTAAATTCTAATTTCAGACTGTGTGCAGTGCTTGAAGGTAGAAAGGAGAAAAAGAAGAGAAAATTTTGTAGATGATTCCTGAGAATTTTAGCCATCAGGCTTTTTTCCACCTTTTAATTGCACCCAGGCATGAGGAGAACCTGTTCTGTCTGTGAAAAAGGCCAAAGACATAGCCCTTGCAGCTAGACAGCTAAAATTTTTTGGAAGAGATCTTCTCGAGGCCATAAACCTCTCTCCAGAAAGCCTTAACTTCAGCACTTCTTTCCAAGGGCCCGCATGATTTATGTAGATTCACATTACTCACTGTTGGTGCTATCCCAGTTTATCTGAGGATCGAAAAAAACAACTTTCCATGGTGGGTACTATGGCTCTGCAAATGGGAGAGGCTGTACCAAGTAACTCAGACAGGGTACTAAGATATCACATCTTAGACATCACTACTTTCTGTGGATAAACTAGATATAAGAAAAAGGTGCACTACCTATTAGAGGTCCTATAGTTAGCCTTGAAAAATTAGCCTGCCTATAGTTCCATTTCCTTTTAATTTTTCATTTTACTGGAAATTTTGACTATCAGATTTGACTTAAAAAACAATTAAATACTCCAAGAAAAGTATTTGCATCAAACATGGGCTCCTAGTTGTTAAAAAATAGTATGTTACAATATATATTACTGTTAAATAAATATATAACACCAAAGTTATTATTCTGTAATCCTCAAAATTATCACACTTTAACGTTTCCTGCACCAAAATATCAAGTATCAGGAGGTGTAGTTATCCGCAGGTTGAAGTGAGTTCAGGAACCTGCATTTCTTTCACATGGAAATCCCCTTGAAACAAGATACGTGTTTGTCATCAGTAGCAACAGTCACTTCCTTGTCAGTGCCTTACTCTGTTTTCATAGATGACTAGTCCACATAATCTTTTTTTTTTTTAACAAAAAAAAGCTTTTCTCATCTGCTGGTTTGAGGTTCCCTCAATTAGATTTTTCACATACCCACAGAATTGGGTTCTGTCTGAAGAAGGAGTTGTCATTGGCAGTCAGTGCTTAGTTGTGATCTGTTCTTACTCTTTATTTCCGGGCTTTGAGCCTTAGCAGTCAGACTAGTCTTTTAAGTCCAGTAGATTCACAATGCTGAATCAGAATATGACCTAACGATTTCCCCCTCAAGTATTTGCTAAGCAGTGGCTAAGCTTAATATACTTTTTTCTGTGTATTTTTGCAGGCAGATATCCCTGGAATTAGACCAACACATTCATCCAGAAAACAAACTAATGTCAGACCAACATAAATTACTTGACAGTGGTTCCAGAGTTGTTAGGAAAGGCAGTTACACATACAAAAAGAGTCAGGTTTGCTTTTTTTTATTATTTGTTTTGGATTTAGAGGGTAAGTTACTAATTTCAGGTCACCGTCTGCTTGGCAACTGTGAAAACAAAATAAGTCATAAAATGGTAAATGGAACATAAGTGGCACATTCACCACATTTTTGAAAAGCCTCACTGCCCTCCCTTACCCCACATTTTCCCACCTACCAGCACCCTTCAGGGCAGAGGTTGGACCACTGTGAAAGACAAAAGTAGAAAACAAACACCGTTGAAGGGAGATGACAGACTGCGTAGCACGGTCTCAGTGGCACATATTGGGACAGGAGGGTGGAGTTGCAAGTCAAGCCCATAGCTTCTTATCTATTCTTGCCTAAATCAAATTGGTGCCCAAAACTCTGACTGACATAAGTTGTGTTCTCTTTAATGTTTTCTGATTGGAATTTATGTGCAAATTTTGTTGTTCCCTGAGCTAAGGTTTTTAGTAGCAATTGCAACAGATAAAAAGTTCATAATTTTGCAAAAAGGTCTGCTAGATTAAAGGCCAAACTTTTTCAAATCTCAGTCCAAAATATCTAAACCAGTAGATTTACACAAAACCTGTCTGTTTTTCCTGCACTTCTAAAGTTCAAATGTAACAATTTAACAAGTTTGTATTGACGTGCTTTCCCATAATTTATCTTGCCATAATATGGAGATAGGCATTAGCTTAACACAGCATAGACAGTACAAACTAGAATGATATTGCCCTTGGTTTGTAATCAGACTGGAAAAGAAAACTAGAGAGAAGGTATGATTTTGCTTTCCAGGAAGAAAGTAAGTCACACCGACTTTTGTCATCACCAGAGATTGGACACCATCAAAAAAGAGCAGGAGAGCAGCACTACAGCACCTGCTTGCCAGACGCTGTCAGACTAAGTCTGTATGCTAATGAAAGAAGCAGAGACCAACTATTGCATATCTATCCACCACAGTGTTGTCTTCAACATCAACATCATCACAGTTTGCTTCAAATCCAGTCCCAAAGAATTTGGGGGTTTTATATAAAGACTGACTAAGGAGAAGAAATCTAATGTACATCTGTATTAAAAAAACAAGGAAAGGATCAGTTTTGGTAGAATGGAAGGGTGAAGGGAACATGGAAGGAAGGCATGCTTTGCATGCCTAAGGAGAAAACCTAGGTATGGAGGGCCATTTCAGGGTTTGCACTTTGCTCTGGATTCTTGGAGAGAACCAAATACTTGTGCTGTCTTGTCCATACTGCCTGTTGGGAATGATATAGCCAGGCCCTGAACCATGCCTGACTGTTCCACTGGAAAGTGCTGGCTAGCAGGGAACATGGTGACTATTAGGAATCTAGAAAATCAGTGATACGTGCTGAAACTCATTCTCTGGTTTGGTTTTACATAGCATAATGTTGCAAAACACACTGCCCACACTATTTCTCATTACTCCTGGAGACTTCCCTTCCAATTTTAAAAGTGCACAGTGCACATGAGACACTGATACTGTGCTTTATTTCTTTCATAGTATAGTACTAAATATTAGTAGATGTAGTAGTAAGCCAATACAACCTAGAGATAACACAATACCACTAAGAAATGTTATGAAATTTACCTTCTCCTCAGGTTTTTTTCATATGTAGGGAAAGCTTCTTATTCATTTAAGGGTGAGTTTGAATAAAGATTCTGTTCAAATCAAGGCTTAATGCTTGTCCGCTGGTGTTTTCTATGCAAATCTGACAAAAGCATAAGGGAATAAGGAGCTAACATTAGTACAAAATTGAGTGGGCAGCATATACTCCTTATACAAGGCAGAAGGATTTGACTCTCAGGAATGCTGGCAACAATCTCACTTCTTACTCATCTCAAAGTGACCCCAGCTAAGATTTCAAAAATTGTGTGTGAAAATGTGTGTCTGTGTGTATGCACATGTGACCCCCTAATTATTTCAAATCAATAATTTTTATTTTCAAATAATCTGTCAGAATCAGATGCTGGAAAAAGCATTTTAAAGTGTTTTTCTGGAAGGAAATAGATGAATTATGTTTTTCTTTGATTCCTTTGAAAATGCTATTCCTAAATTTCTAGTGGGTAACACATTACTTTTATGAACTGTAACCAAAGTGGGTCATTTGGCTTGTAAGAGACATTATTATTTTGAGCTGTGTGCTAATTAGTTCACTTCCACTGATTATCATTAATACCTGTGGCTGTATGATTCACATAGGCCAATAATATGCACATAAAACCAAGAGAATGCAGATAAAAAACTTAGAGTGACTTAAAAAAGATTAAGCACAAGCTGCAAATGCGGAAACATAAGAGACCTGAAATGAAAAAACGACATATTAAACATCAAATTTAAATCTGCTTTACAGAAGGATTAAATGCTCACTGTGGACTGTGAGAGATTCTGTTTCTAATGGTGAATTTGTATCAGTCCACAGGGAACCCTATCAAGGCACAGCTGACTAATGACTATCATTTTCACTTGATTTCATTAGTATTTAAGTTATAGCATGAAGTACATTCCCTTAGGCGCCCTGAAAGTTAGTGATTTACATACATTTGCTGTGAAGCTTTTGCTTTGGCTAATATCAAAATTATTTGCTAGTAGATACTGTATTATTTCTTGTGCCCACCTAAGTCCTCTCATTCAAAAACAGATGTCAACTTTTCATATGATTAGTCACAACACATTTTAGAGGCACTTTATAATAAAATTAAAATAATGCTGTCAGCCTGAAATCGTTCTGTTTCTGGGTATGATGTAACAGTCTTTGTTAGTCAGCCTGTAGTTATATGTTGCCAGCTTTTTCTGTATAGTGTGTGCATGCAATATGTCTTTTTCCTCTACAGTGTCCAAATCCACAGTAAGAGCAAAATCTCATAGGCAAGCTTCAACTTGTAAACAACTGATCATGCGTGTTTTTGTGACAACGCCTGTAAAAGAAATTTTGAACATTTGGTTAAGATGGGTAGCTTTTTGAAAAGGGATAGAATAAAATGATGAAAGTAAATGACTGCCTGGGTGCCACTTGCTGAAATCTTCCTCCTGAATTCCTCATCCAATTAAAAATAAAACCACTCATCCTCACTTCCAGCTTCTCCTACCTATTCTCTCGCCTCCCACCACTGAATACTCAGACAATACATTCTACCGCACTAGCTGTTCCTCATATACTTTTTCAGACTTTTCCACCTTTTAGCTTTACTCATACCCTATCCTTTTTCATGCTGCTCTTCACCTCCAGCTGCATTTTCAGCTTCTTTCTATAAAATGTCTAACAAATAAAACAGGTACAAGCAGCACATCAGTATTTTGCAGAGAACTCCATTCATAGCAGCTTTCTGCAGAATGTCCCTTCCTCCTGAACCTTTCTGACTAAACCATGCACAGATACACCACACAGTCACTGTTAAGTAAATAATACTCTTTATTACTCCTAATATCAAAGCCCAAACCCACTGTATACATGACACTAGCCTAATAATATATTATTCCCTTTTTTTATGTCTTTTAATGGGGCTTCAGGAAAGATTGTATTACTATGCTTAAACACACCATGCCATATCTGTAAAATGTCAGGTCCATATGCACACAAAGTCCAGGTAACCCTAAACCTATAGTTATGTTCAGAAGTACAAAGGGATTAAATCAAAAGTACAGCATTAAAAGGAGGTTTGTAAGTGCATCCTAAGATAGTTCAGCAAATAAACAGAAACTGGACATAAAGGTTATGTGGAGAGGGAATGAGGGGGTAAAACACTGTGTTTGCCATGTATAATCACTTATAAATCCTGACCACACAGGAAAGATCCATGCAAAACACTGCTGATTTTTGTTACTACTATCAATTACGTGTGTCAGCCAGACACCCCATCAAAACTGGAATGTTATAAACAGACACTGAGATGAGCCCATGTGTCAGTTATCTCTCTCCGACTGACAGACTAAATAGACAGGGTGGGAAAGGGAAAGATAGGAAGGGTTGTTCTTCCTGTGTTGTACCTGGCCTAAAGAAATACTGCAATCTTATACAACTTATACAAATCGTTGAAAGATGAGACAGAAACAGAAGCTGCAAACCCAGATCTGCTTCATAGCCTTTGGCCCCAGATCACCATATTTTTTCATCTTTGTTTTCCTCTTATGTTTTGATTTTATATTTCTTTTGATTAGGGGAACTGCTCCAGGTTCAATTAGTTCAGTAATGAAGCATGCATGAATCAAGAGCATGGACAATGAAAGTTTTGCTTGATTTTTTTTTTTTAAGATGAAGGCATCAAGTTGAAATGTTCCTTTTTCCAGATCAGCTGCTACTTCTCTCCACTCATCTGCTTCAGTGCTCATGACAGAATATTGCTGTTTCAGCAAAAAGCTTTGAAGGTGAAAAGGTTTATGCCAAGAACATGGTGTATGTGTTCATGTAGCCTCTAAGTGGAGATGTAATGCCGAAATGAGGAGCTCCTGTGACTGTGCTTCTCTTCCTGCAAGTAGTCAGAATCTCCAGTTAAGCCTTCCAAGCTTATAGAAACACAGAATCACAGAATATGCTGAGTTGGAAGGGACCTGCAAGAACATCAAGTCCAACTCTGCACAGGACTATTGCCAAGAGTCACACCGTGTGCCTGAGAGTATCATCCAAATGTCTCGAATTCTGTCAGGCTTGGTGCTGTGATCACTTCCCTGGGGAGGCTGTTCCAGTGCCCAATTATCCGCCAGGTGAAGAACCTTTTTCTAATATCTAACCTAATCCTTCCCTGACATAATCATGATTCAGATTTGTTTTGGTTTGTGTAATGGATAGATCATAAGCAAATGATAAAAAACAGTGTTTCAGTATTAGAACAGCAAAAAGTTAGTGAAAAATTTCAGATAGCATACACTTCTGTGAAACTATGCTAGACATCCCAAAGGCCATGAAGAAAGCATTGTTTTACTCATTTGATGTTAGCTTTGAGAATACTGGGAGTCCGGCAGTTCCCTGTTTCCTTAAACACTCAAATCTCATAATACTGTTTCAGTGGAAGGTTTTTAATTTCTAAATCTGAGCACAGACATGCCTTTACCATGCTTCAGTGTTCACCTGAGACAGTAGTTCTATCTTCCCGTCTGCTAGCAGATGCCCTTTAGCGAATGATATTGCTAAATATCCACCCCAGCAATTCAGTTTCAAAAATAAAGAGCAATATTTTATATTAAAAAGGAAGTCTGTGAATATTAAGAATATGTCCTGCAGACTAAATAATTTTGAAAATTCTGACCTCAAAAAAAATGTATTATTAGTTAAGCACAAAGAAATTCATTGTTTTAGCCTACTGTTATTTTGCCAAACCTTCAAGGTAGATTTAAATGAACTCAAATCAAAAGAGTAGTGAAAAAGATAATAGTTTTAGTGACTCTATTCACAGCGGCTGTTGACTGCTCTTTGAATTTCAACTTCATCTATTCATAAGAGAATTTGTGAACAAAATATAAACTATCCTTGAGGGGGAAAAGGAAAGTAGGGTGAACAAGAAGGACTTTGTGATAACAGAGCTGAATGTTAGCTGAAAGTATTTCTCTCCTTTCAATATCAGTGATTAGCTGAAACCTTTACATCTCTATTACATTTAATCATTTCACTTTCTGTCTCTATGGAAGATCAGATTCAGGTTGAACCTTGAGATGGAGAATATTTTCCCTATTATCTGCAAATCAGAGCATTATTGAAAGTGGCAATGTATGTGAATAAACACTGCCTGAAAGTGCCACTAGGGAGGTTGACAAACTAGCAAGCAGAAAGGCTTTTTACACCTCAGAAGTCAAAACAGAGACTGAGGTTTTTAGTGCCTTACTTTCTTTAGTTTGTTTTGGTTTTCCATGCAGAATCACAGGAAGAATTTCATTCACTTGTGAAGCATATTAAATGGCACAGCATGCTCTAAATGGTTGAAAATGCTACCTATTTGTCTAAACTGTGATTAACAGTCTGCAAAACTCAGGCTATCTACATTTTGATGATTAATTGAACCTCATATAATTTTCCTATTGTGTTTGCAATAAGCCAGTCTCTGAAATCTTACAGTAAAAAGCTTAATCATAATTAACTGTATCTCAGCAAGTCTGTGGTTCTTGGTAAGGGGATCCTGTAGCTTGTACCTCCTCTAGGGCAGACTCAGTGAGGAAGTATCCCTTGCTGAGAAAGTTCAGAGAATTTAGCAGAATTTAAAAGGCTTGTTTCTTCATGAGCTATGGAATAGTGTTTTCCCCTGGCGTGATGAGTAAACAGATTTTGTTAGACTCCGCGTGATTCATTTGAGAGGACCTCCCTGAAATCAATTCTATCTTTTGGATATTCTGCTGTTCTCCACTGCTGAACAGAGTAGAGATCAATGATACTTTATTATAATTATCATCATCATTATTGTTGTTATTATTTCATTATTGTTGATATTATTACATTATTGTTACATTATTATTACATGATTATGTGAATAAAATACTGCTCTTTCTACACCTTGAATTCATGGCATATGTCACTTTATGCTAAAATGACTCTCAAATTCATAGCCAAACAATCTATTGTAGGGCAGCTTAGAGTCAACTATGGTATGAGAGTTCACCACTGTCAGTGGGAAGGTGACATACAATTATATGGAGTTTTGGGCTGGAATATTCTTGATGGAAGCTGCTGCACGAACTCTTATCCTTGGTCCACCTATGGACACTGTTCCTGTCAGTTTAAAACAGACGAGTTACAATCACATTTGAAAACTATGTCAAGTTTAACTGAGAGGTACTTTGGTAACAGGATAAACGGATTCCTCAAAGGCTGTTATCACCTCCTTAGAGATAGCCATTTCCTATTCTCAAATAAACACACTTCGAAAAATTTTGGTGAGCTGCCACTGACAGTGCTTGACACCCATGAACCTTTGGCTGCTGTGACAATACCACAAAGTATACAAAATCAAGTAGTGCTTTATTCTACGAGACAGCAATAAGCATGTAATTATATTGTAATTAAAAAAGCAATTATTTACTGGCAACTACTGAAGATGTCTTTAACACGAATTCTGAGTGCTACTACCATGTAATTTGTAGAGAGAAATAAGTATGCAATTACCCTGTTAGTAACACAGTAATTACCAAATACATCCATGCATCTTTCTGTTTTCTGACATGGAGTTGCCAACACCTGCAAGGCATAAATTACATGGAAACTACATATGCAGCTGCCAGGTGATGTACAGTAGAATAGAAAGATGGCAGATATAATTTCAGAGTGAGAGTCCAATTCACTAACACAAAACTGGTGTTAACAGATTAGTGATCAGTACTTAAATCTGAAATAAGACCAAGCCACTGAAATCCACAGAGCCATACCGGTTTAAAAGAGGTATAAATGCTCTGTGAATCAAAACCAAATCTTTATGTAGAGTTATGGATACAATAAAACACACTGTCAGAAGTCTGGAACTAGGAGCTTTTTATGTGAACTGATTCTACCCTATTCCAAAGAGAGAGGTTGTGTTGTTTCTATCACAGGTTGCTGTCACAGATTGTTCATAAGCAATAAAGCCTTGCTGTAAGTGGAGCCTTGTATGTCAGCTTCTCAACTCTCTCATGTCATTTTTCTGGTGACATTTCCAAATAACCAGTTTGACAGAAGTTGGGCCCTGAACAGAGGAACTTACCAAGTGAGTGGGAAAGCAGAAACAAAGCCACAAGGCAAAAAGTGCCATAAACATTTCATAGAAAATAATAAATATTTTATTTTGAAGCAAATGATGTGTCATTTTTTGACTGGTATAGGCTACATTCGTTCTTCTAAAATGGCCCCCTGTTCTAACAAAGTCCATGTTTATTCCAAATAAACACAGCCTTAGTCTCAGGCATGAGACTTGAAAAAAGATTGACTATTTAGGTGCTTTAAGATAAAGATACATTTATCTACACAGCCACACACTTACAACTTCAGTCTTGAAACTTGTGCATCTAAATCATGGTCTGTACACCAAAGATCCCTATCAAAAATCACACTAAAGGACATGCAGCAATTTTAAAAAGACTTGGCACTCAGAAATTACTATGAGCTCTAAGTGGTCTGAATGCTTGAATATCAGTCCAGTATTATACAACAGCCCACAATAAATACCTATGTTTGAGGCTTATTTGTGAATAATTCATCTAAAATGGAAATAGTCTTTGTTTTCCTTAAAAAAAAGGATGAAAGGAATAGAGAAACATAATGCTGCAAAAGACCTTCCAAATCACAAAGTCCAAACCCAGAAAAGAAGGAAAGCGAATTATTGCAACTAATCCAGCGTGATGTGAGACAACACACTGTCATGCTGGCATATTTCTCTCTAGCTATATATCCTTTCTTGGTCTGGGAAAATAAAGTTCAGCAACAAAACTAAGTATGTCTATTATTTAATCAGACCTGTGATTTCAGTTATTGCTATCATTATGCTTAGCATTTGCCATCTCATTTTATACGCTTGCTGAATTTCTTCAGAGGTGCCAGAATGCAGCCACTTAAAATTTTCAGCAATTCGTTCAGTGTTCTGTCAACCACCAAGATTTATAGAAATACTGCCCAGAGATGCCTATATAAAAAAATACAAGGCTATTGATTACAAAATAAGATTGTGAAAGTAGGACTGGGGTGTCCTTCTAGAAAGTTGAAGAGGAAAATGTGAGCCATCTGAAAGCAAGTATTTTGAAGTGAAGCAGGATAACCCCTCCCTTTCACATCACTGATAATTCAGAGTGATAGAGATAATTGAAGGTCTCTCCAACAACTATACAGGGGTGTGCTGCCATCCTTCTCTGTCCACACTGGGGTGTTTCAGGATGATTAATTACTAATTGGCAAATGTCAATATACCCTGGAGCATATTTTGCTGAAAACATACAACCAGAGATGACCATTAATTTTTGCTTCATCTTGATTGCAAAATTGCACTGACTGGTGTTCATGTCTTATAATTTATCCAAGGATCTCTAAGGGAAAATAGCTCACATCCTACATGCTGGAACTTTCTATTAAAACCTTGAATTAGATATAAGGAAGGGTGATTGTTGTGTCTGAAAGAATGAATTACACTAGGACTGTACCTGCATGCAAATATATGACTATTCATTTGTTCAGTTAGGCATATGCTTGAATGCTAAGGCCAGAGAGTGATCTGGACATCAGCACTCCGTGTCTACTGCTGATTTAAATTAATAGAAGAAAAGAAGTAAGAAAAATAAAGAAGAAGGCAAACCAGCCAAACAAAAAAACCCCAACAAAACTCCAGCTTTTTTGATTGAACCAACTTCCTGCCATTGTGTTACCAAAACAGCTAGAAAGACTCTAAAATCATGGCATGGTATTTTAGTGACAATGCAACTATTGCCCAGTTCCTATTGCTTTGTTGTATCATTGTTACACTCAAGTGGTTGTATTTCAACTGCAATGCTTTTAGAGTTGGTATGGGAGTAGTTGTTTCGGTAAACATCTAGGAAAAAAACCCTCTTCTGCCATTAATGGATATTGTTGTACCAGTGCAAATGGAGACATCAAAGGTTGTTTGAGCACGAATATAATCCTTTTTTTTTGTTACAACTGAATATTCCATGGGTTCACTGTATGGTTTTGTTTTGTTTTGTTTTTTTAATTAGTCAAAGCAGTCATCAATACATGTAACTAGGTTTGCATGCATGCTATGCATAATGATTTTGGTTATTTAGACTCACAGCATCTGTATGGTTTCTTCAGATTATTGAATAACAGTCAAGATACATTACTGTGCACCCAGTTGTAGAAGTTTCCTTCTAGAAATGTTCTGAAGAAACTCACTCCTCAGTTGCCTGCTTTTTTTCCTGTTACAGGGATAAACAGAAACCTTCATTCTCTGGAGATGTCATTCTCATATCTTTCATGTGTTCCAAACTCACTCAAAAAAGTATTTCAGGGGAAAATAATAGAAGTGCTTCATAACTCACACACATTAATTGGTGTCCTGTTGAAATCTGTGGCCTTATCTTGCATTCTTAGTACATCTTACGCTTGCTAGGACTTCACACAAAAGTGTAGCAGAACTGTGTCTTTGCTGATATAACTTTCATTCCAGATGTACAATCTTTTTATTGGTTTACTCTCAAAATATTCATAGGTATGTTTATATATATATATGAAAGTTTCAGTCTGGTCAAGTGAGGAATAAATAATTTCTGAGTCTTTTGAGGCTATTTCTTCAGTACTTTCTAGCTAAGAAGACTTTTTCTTCTTTTTAACTAACAAGACCTTCGACAAGATCTTAAATGGCAATATTGAATCTTAAAATAGCCTTTTTTTGATAGGTATAGATACACAAACAATTTTTTTTAATGCCAAAACTCTTTAAAAAAAACATGATGGACATCTACCTTACTGATTTTTGGTATCTCTCCTACATGAAACAAAAAAAACCAACTATTTTTTGACTGCAAACTGCACACTACTGTGTTACCAAAATGTGCGGCAGAAATTTCAGAGGTCGCTCAAATTGTCATGAAAAGGTACCAAAGATACCAAAATCAGGAAAGTTGCATGTACTTATCTTGGAATACAGAAATCATCCCAATGGCATGATTTTTGGACACAGATTCCCTGCATTTCTCTGGTAGCCAGAAGGTGGATGAAGGGAGTGTGAAGTGGGGTTGAAAAGTGCCCATGGTACACACAGAGGGACTCCTGCATCCACTGTGTATAGGTAAATGAAAACTGGAGTACAGCAATCTTCCACTTCTTGCATGTCTATCTCTCTCTCTCTCTCTCTCTCTCTCTCTATATATCTATCTATCTATCTACCTATCTATCATCTATCTATATTGTTGTTACATATCTTGTTGGTTGTATATCTTCTTCTTGGTGATTTTCCTGTAGGGAACTCACCTTGTGTCTGAATTCTAGATTTTGTCATTGGTAGAAAAAATGAAAAAGAAAAATGACCATTTCAAAGGTCTCAGCTGCTCTGGTAGAAACAACTAGTAGCTGACATTGACTGAAAATGTCCACTGTGTGTGTGGGGGTGGAGGGTGGGGCAACAACAACCAAAACACCTCTCCTTTTTCATTCCTCTCTTAGTTCAAAATTCAGTGCAAGACTTATCAATCAAGCCTAACTCAAGCTTCTTCTTAAGTGCCTGCATTCTTAGGCTTCTAGGATCAACTCTGTTGGGAAGCGCAGTCACCAATCCAACATGCATATTCTTGAAGGTGACATTGTTTTTCTTCTAAACTTGCCATCAGTTCTGGAAGTCAAACCCTATTCCTCCCCAGAGTGCAGTTCCTCAGGAAGGAAGCTATATCATAAGGAACTAAACACAGACTAAAGAAAGCTTGGAGAACAAGGGAGAAGATCCAGAGCATTGAATAGCTCCAGGGAAATGGTTATAATGAGTACAAAAGCCCACAGCAGGCAGGCTTAAATACAAAGAAATTTGCATTGTTTTTAGGATCAGACATCCATCATTGAACTTCAAAGGAGTTACAATATCATCATCATCATCATTATTATTATTGTTGTTGTTATTATGATTGTCATAAACATTATCAATGATTAAGCAGAGCAGCTAAAATAAGAGCAAGCCTGAATTTCTACTGAGCCTTTTTTGAGTTGTAAAAAAAGTTAACATTTCCATTCACACTTTTTTCCTCCCTTCTTCCTACATAAAAGTTGGGAATGGTTCATTATACTACCAAACGCTAGTATCACTGGAACACAGAGAAAATGCCAGTGTCCTTACATTTCCTAGATTAAAAGATAAGTTATATCACACACTACATTACTCAGCTGTGCATATTGCCAAGTGTTTGTGTATAAATTTAACCATGAATGAAAAACTTGTGACCATATCTTTGTCTGAAATGTGTCCAGATATAGTTCACTATACTTTTTCAAGACCGTATGTGTCATTTCATTTTTTCTAGCCTCTTCAGACTTCATTTCTTATCCTTTCCATTATCTCCCTGGAAAAATGGATGAAACTGGGTCACTACTGTGCTCATGTCATCCCCTGGGCTGCTGGACACCTCGTTTTTTAGGACACTGCAATATGACAAAGTTAGCAAATTTTTATTGCTTTTTATGTCAAAATTCAATATCTTCAAGGTATTTCCCGGTATAATGTCCACACCAGGACAATGGGAGAGGTATTTAGAGTTCTTTTTCAGCTGATATTTCCCAGTTACTTCTGTGAAACAGCAATGCAGTGTCTTCCAACAGCTCAAACAAAGCTACAGGGTCACATCTAAGCCCACCACATAGCCAGTCATATTCACCCTTGTCTCCACATCTGAACAGAACTGGTGCAATCATAAATTTCAAATAACACAGCAATGTTATATCCCCTTGCGACATAATAGGAGGGAAGGGTTTGGTTTGGTTTTCTTTCCTTTCCTTTTAGTTTCCTTTTAAGTGTGATGGGGAGCTTACAGTGTACTGGCTTTAGCTATAATTTACCTCTTCAATGGCAGTCTTATGGCAAGATTTTATCAACATGCAAAGAAAATCCATGTAGCCCTCAATATTTTTCTAAGCAATTTTCTGGACTATTTAAAACTTCCTTACTTATATTTGGAAATATTTTAAATAAAATATTCCTAGCATTAATCAAATGCATTAAATTAGCTTTCAGTTACTTAATAACTAAAGAATATGATTATACTACAAAACCAGCCAAATTAAGTTTAATTAAGTCACTGTTTCAGGGATGCATAGGCATTTGAATTTTCACAAACCCATGTGGAATCTGTGTTTGCTGCACTTTACATTTAAGTAAGTAGTTGAAATAAGTGAGAAAAGACAAGTCACGGGTGTGTTTTCTTTTGCTTATGCATTTCAATTTAGCATTGTACGTGAAGGTTTATCACTGGTGAAATATGGCACAGCTCATTTACAGCTACAGCATCTGTAAAAGGAATTGTAACTTCCTTTCCTGTCACAATCCCACTTTGTTTCAGACTAAATTATATCAATGTTTCCTTTCTAGAAACTTTTTTAAATCATGAAAAGTAGGAACAGTGGGCATTTACTTTATGATGTTTATTTAGTGATACAGACACTGCAGCATGAAACAATGTATATAATTTAAATAACTTATAACAGATGGTTTATTTTGCCCTGAAATAAACCACAGTAAGAATAGGCCTGCAAATCCAAATATTATGAGCAGATCTGCTCAAAAGAAAAATCATGCTGTCCTCAAGACCCAAGCTTTCAGAGAGCTGTGAAATCTGCAATCAGGAAGCCACAGTAAACAAAGGCCTGTCAGGCCCTATTTTTTACAGAGCTGTTGCCAAAATGGCTTCTGTTGCAATTAAGGAAACACAACACTCAGGCTTGACCTGGCACTGATGACCTCTGGCATTCTCACCGCTACTCAGTGCCTGACTGATTTTAACAGGAGTAGACAACGCACATTCAAAGAACCAGCAGTTTATTGGCAGCACACAGCAAACATTCAGGCCACCATCAGCTCGACACCACCACTCCCACCCCCTCATTCCAGCTGGTTCAACTCCACTGGTATACAACAGAAAGTACTTGGGAAAGAAGCACACAGTGCTGTAGGAGCTGAAAAAGAAATTCCTCTGGTCTCAACCACATGGCTAATGCATAAAATTAGCACACAAAAGACTGAGCACAGAATAACTTAAAAGGCCCCTGTACAAGAGAGTGAGATGCCAGTCATAATTTAAATATGGCTCCAAAGTGATGAGTAGATTTCATGTGGGTTTTTTGCTTTGGGTAATAATAAGTGAATCGGACTCTCATATTACCAATTACTATGGTCACTTGACAGATAAGCTTGCAATCACTAAAGGGTAAAAGACATGGTTTAAGTTTGATTGGTACATTGGTGGAGCATAAATGACACATTTTCTTACAAGAGTATCCAAAATAAAGAGGTGTATTGACATCAACACACATAAGATTAGACAAGGGCTAATTTACACCTCATCTGAGAGAGGTCAGGTGTTAGTGAAATGTCAAAAGAAGAAACTTGTGCTGTGACAAAATGTCTAAATATTAGGGAAAATTAAGAAGCTGTTAATTAATTTCAGGATATGTTTGCCATGTAAGTTTTCAAAAAGTACTTTTCCTTTTTTCTTTTATTTTTTAGACACTTGGTAAAATAAAAGCTTCTTGGCTACATCTGAAACACACCTGAAAGCTGACTGCCTTGGGAAAACTGAGATTTGTGGTTTTATCAGTCAGGATAGAAGTAACGGAGAAAGAGAACAGGTACTTTTCAAGGAAAAAACATTGTTAGCACAGCTTGCATAGGAAAAATCTGCACCTTATTGAGTAAAAGAAAGAGATTCCTTCACATAAATCTCAGCACTATAGTTTAATTTCATGACAACATTAGTTTTCTGTAGCAGCTTATCGGTCTCCAGCTGCTCTGCTGGGATATTCAGATTTCAGCTTTGGTAAGAACGGCAAGACAAATGAAAAAGCAACAAAGTAGAACAGTTAAATGTCTGTCAAAGCAGGTCATAGAGATGCATCTGTCTTCTTTAAGGCAGGATTGGAACTAAGGAAGTGTGGGAAATGAGTTCAGATTGGAAAGTTAGAAAGCTGACATTGATGCAGTCACCACAACAGATCCTGAGGTGTTTCAGGCTCTTGTCATGCAGTGGTTCACTGCAATGTAAGACCTGAAAAAGAGAGGAAGTAATCCTGACCTTGAAATATCCTGCAACACTATGAATTGTTTTTAATGAAAGAGGGAGAGAGAGAAGTACAATGAGGCATTTTCCAAAGTTGCTGCCAAACAAACCACTTAAAAAACTTTCCAACCCATTGCTTAAACCTGATGATCCTGAATCTCTCAGGACAATGATGAAATGACCCCAGTCCAAGAATTGTTGGCTTCTTCCCAAATAAGACATAAAGGTTACACTTCTTCCAGCCCGGCTGTTCTTTCACTTGAAATCTTAATTCTAACAACTCTTACCTTGTATTGATCACCCATGTCTTTACAGTTCAATTAAAGTACTGTATATGGCCTTTGTTCTCAAAGAATAGTGTCCAGTACTCCTATCCACATGTAATGCAGCTTTCAATCACAGGAACAACATTCACCAACAGTGCAGTGAAATTACTAATCTTTTTTTTCTCAGTTTTTGTCAATGGTAAGATAAATGAAGCCTCTCTAGTCTTCAGCCTTCCTTCAATTGATAACAGGCTACTTAAAAAGAAAATATTAAACCTTGTGTGAAACATCTTTTGATTCATATTAAAGAAGCATTTAATAGCTTACCTTGCCAATAGCAAAGTCCTCCAGAGGAAAGAAAAAAAAGACTGCAATAAGACAAAAACTAGTTTTCATTGGTTTTTAAGCTGCTGAATGTAACAAGGCTCTGTAACACTTTCATCAGCCATCAACATCTTGGCTCTGGGGTAAAAGACCTTTGATAAAGAGAAAATTCTCCCCAGTCATCTAATATCAGGAAAAGTGCTAAGGGAAGTTCACCTCAAAGATAATCTGCTGGTACTGAATTTTAAGGAATCTGTCTCGCAATGTTTTACTGTATCCCGGAGCTTTTTCTCATCATGGTAGGGGGGTTGAGAGATAATCCATCAGTGGCTTCACAACAGCTCATGAGCCACTGTTTGATAGCAAAAAGATTTTCAGAAACATATGCTAAGATAATAGTGCAGTCTCTAGCTGCTTTTTGCTGCCATCTCAGTCCACTGTGCTATGACATCTACCCCTGTGAAAGATGGTATGATAAATCTCAACTATTCTCTTGTCTTAATGGGAAGATATGGTGAGCTGCTGGCTTTCATAAAGCTACAGGACTTGATTTATAACTAATTCACTTCAGTATTTCAGTTTTATTTTTCCCTGAATATATACAGAAGGGTAATAGATGCATAGAAAACTGCATACATTTACAATTGACATTAATAGAGCTAAAAAAATAAAGCCACAACAACAGTAACTTGTCACAAATTAATGACACAAAATACTAAGACTCCAATTCACAGATCACATCTGATCCACATCAGTAATATCCAAAAGCTATCACCAAATGACGGCTCTTTATTCTTTCTATGACAGCTATATCCCCAGGACAGGCTGAACATCACCATTTCCATCTGGTGGAAACAACAGTGGATGAACGAACACTAATTTAGTTCTCACACACGCTGACACTAACATGAACTAGGATAAAAACTACATTTTAAAAATTTAGCAAATCAAAGACAAGATCAAAAATACATTGCTAGCCTCCAGGGCTACCACCAGAAGTACTCATTAATTCTGTATGTTTCCAGAATTAGGCTTCTGTGGAACTCCCTGATTATACCTAGCATAAACAGAGGTGTGTAACCCAAATCAATGATGCAACTTATATGCTTAAATCTTTTCATATTCAACAAACCACTGAAGCAGATTCATAGTTTAGGAATTCATATTGGTTCATCTTATAATCTTTTCTGACATCTTTCTAAATGAGAACTTCCTGCTCTTTTAAATCCATCCTTCTATGTTAAAGATAGAGAGATTCTGCATTGAAAAGTCCCTCTATTTATCCTTTTCCTGTAAATAGATATGGTGACTCACCACTATACTTAAACAGCAATCTATTGTAAAATTGTCCTTGTCAAACATTCTTTCACTTGACCCCTCAGCCAAAGAAAAAATAAACTTCCAAGAGGGAAGTATCTGTTCCTTCTTCTTGAAGTTGCCCAAGGGCTCTCAACTTAGGCCGAAGTTCATGGTATTTATGAGTGCATGCTAAGCCCTGTTTTCTGACCAGATCCCCTTTTCAAGCAGTTCCAAAGTGTGGGCTGAGACACCAAGGCAAGTAGCAGCTCTTCAGTTCTCTTTGGGTATGCAGTCACGTAAACATACACACAGTCCAGCCTATAAATAACAAAACAGAAAGATAAGGTGCCTTTAAATGGCATATAAATCAATGCATTTTGTGTCAAACCTCCCTGGGTTGCATATTTGCATAATGTAGTATTAGCTGCATAATCAGCCTCTTTTAATTATTTATTTCCCCCCCTCAGAGAGCCAAAGCAATTCTTTCTCACAGCAAGCCTTGTTAAATGTACAGAGGTTCACACAGTTATGCCATGAAGTGATTTCTTCATACAAAGTAATACTTTGTTTTTCTATAACATACTACAAACATCAAAGTTGAAAATGGTTCCACAATAAACACACATATCATTCCATATGTTTGCACTCCCTAGAGACATGAAACATACAACAGGCATGGCTTTTCTCTTACATGTACGTAAATTTTTTCTACTAATCGTATCTTGATCTTTTAAAAATACAATTTGGTCCAGATGTATCTCAGCTCTAGATAGCGATAAAAAAGGCATCCCACTGTGCTGCTGTGACAGTTTAAATGGGTATGGAAGCTATTGTGTCTTTTTGAGGGGTACCTCATGGCCACCATTTTAGGACGAAAGTGAAACACCTTGACTGAATAGTGTTGAATTACTATTCAAAGTTGAATTCCTGTTCAGTGTTGAATTCCTGTTCTCAGAGGTGGATAGGAAATTGTGAAAATCAGATGACTGCTGACTGCTTACAGAGCCCATGTTCCTCAATTCATCACGTTTGAGGGATTTTTCCAAGCTGGGTCCTCATTATCTTGTGTAGGAGTTAAGTACCAAAGGTGCAACACTCCTTTTTATTTCTTTCCCCCCTACAGCTTCAGACCACTTTGAAGTTTCTCAGATTTAACAAGTGACAAAACTTCCACTTGAAAATCGAACACCAATGTCTTCCTAAACAAGGAGACTAAGTAAATTTTATATTGGTAATCAGAAGAGGAAACATATAGACCCATATCCAGTATCTTCTAGACAACTTTCATAGATTCAATCAATAATATGAGCACTTTGTCAAAATGCCTTTTATTGTAGTGGATTCTGAGGCTTGACAAACGTAATGTGTTTGTAGCATTTATTTCAGTATTCACACAATTTTAGGGAAGGATTTAGCCTTTCCTACTAGTCCAGGTTCTCACTGAGCCAGAATAAACCATGACAATAAAAGAATAATCTCCCTTGTATCACAGGTAGAGTCTATTCCATTTTCCATCTTTCTGAGTACAGTGGAAAAAAAAGGTATATCTCACTAAGTTATGACACCAAGCTATCAAAAAAGAAGTTGACTCTTGCCCATTAACAAAGTCTGTTGTACTATCACTGCCATGCCCCGTTTTTTGCAGTACTTCATCCTTTCCCACTATATCAAAAATTCTTTTGTGTCGAGAGTGAAGAGGGAGAGCAAGATTAACCATAAAAATATGTACTATTGCATAATATCCTGCTAACTTTGCTTAACAAAAACCACTGCTGGAAGTATTGCTGGGGAAAGGAATGCAAAATCCAGCCCTCAGCAGTAGCACTTTCTAATAAAATGAAGTGTTCGAGTCAGCAGATGATCTTCAGAACATGATTATCAGCTTGACATGTCTTAGCAGTTCCAGGAAACTGCAAGTGTATGAATATGACTGCACAACCTAATGTATTTGTTTCTCATAAGAAATATTTGTCCCAAGAGATGCTGTTTCTATTTCAGTATTTTGCTGAATTACTCAAGTCAACACACCTCCCTAAGAAGTACCTTCAGCTGCCCGGTTGTCCTTTGGAACGCAGATACATTTCTTACATACATGCATCAGTACTTACCTTAGAGATGCCTGTAAAGAAAAATACTTCTGCCTGATGTAGTAGCACTGGACTAGATTGTTTTAAGATTTGAAAACAGTAAGATGGAATATATTTTTATTTTTAGTTGAAAATGACCTTTCAAGGTACCAGTTATTTCTCCAGATAGCTTGAAAATGTGACATCTCTATGGTATAAGATCTCTTCAATAATCCACAGATTCTCAATGGCTCTTCTTTGGGGAGAGAGAGAGAGGGAGAGAGGAGGGAGAACAAGTTTGTGCCAGAATATTAAAAAAATTTATGGAATACACTTTAAGAGCATTGGATATTTCTGAACCATATAGATATGCCCAGCTATGTACTAAAATTAAAAGACAAGCCACCAGATTAAGAAAATGGCATGATTACTCTTTAAACAATTCATTGTGGCATAGACAAAGCTGAATTCTTGTTTGTATGAATTCATCTTTTCTAAATCCAGTGTTTAATAAAGACAGAGAGTAAAGCAATTATTTTATCTGCAAAAATAAACAGATAGCTATTAAATAGAGTAAATATTTGGTTTTTATAAAGAAAATGTTTTAAAATATTGCATATATTTGCAAATGTTGTAGGAGTTTACTTATCCTTGTTTATCTACAATATGACCAAATTTAAAATTGCCTACATTCAATTTAATATCTTGTTTTGAATTCAGATAAGCAACATTGAATTTTCCTAATTTGTTTACTGCTGCTGCTTTGCTTAACTGGCAAAATACAGTAACCAGCTCATAACAGTCTCTGCATCACAAAGATGACGATGCTGGTGAAAATGTGGATGAACAACGCATCTTAATTTCTTTGCTTTCAACTTTTGTTATAACCAGGAAGGTCAAGTTCTAGTAGTTCCTTTTTCTTTACCCATGCACTGATATCACCCGAAATTTTTCTCAGTGTTACACTGCTGTTTACAACTTCCAGTGCAAGACTAAGCTGAAAGAAATGTATTATGATTGATCTATTTATCCTGGAAGTTTTCTTACCCTTTTTTTTTTTTTCTTACTATATTCAGAATCATTGGACTTTTTTATCTATTAGTATTTGCATTACCATAACAGTGAACCTACTTAGGATCTTGCCCAGAATAGAAAGATAAAACTTTTTTCAGACATCCTAACTCTTACACAGAAAGTTTGATAATGAATGAAGAAGAGGGAAGAATGCAAAGTATCAGAGCAAACTATTTCCCAAACATTAACAAAATATAAAAGAATAAAAGCTCAACAGTATGTCATTGACATTTAATATGTTGGTTTTGCCATAATTAAACATTAGCACTATAATCCTATTCGAGATGAGCAAGAGAATATTTTCTAAGTCACTGAAATTATTCAAGTCAATAAAATGGAAGTATCAATAGCTTTGCAAACAAAATCAAACCAGAAAGGTTTATACGTGAGGGAAACAAACTTCATTCATCATGTGCAACAGTGTAGATGTACTTCCATTGTCAGCGGCTTCAGTTATGTAGAAGTATCTGAATGTCATAAATCTTTTAGCTTTTTAATTTCTGTTTAGCGTTTGACCTTGTGAGAGACCGGGTTTGTACCTGACTAGATTGCTTTCTTAATGTGTTGGATCAACCATCCTCGTCTGTGCGGAGGGGACCAGGCCTCCAGCATCAGTGTCCACATGGCAAGTCCTGCAGCCTCCGCGGCCTCCAGGATCAGAGGGCACATGGCACGGGAGCCGCATGGGGCACCTGTCAATTGACAAGGGCTGCATGGTAGCCCACCCACACCATGTCCCCTGGAGCCTCTGATTGTCTGTGGCACCCCTCACTGAGGCCAGGAGGGCAATGAGAGAACTGGATGCCCCACCTCAGGGGAGTGGCCACTGTTGCCAAACAGTATAAATAGGTGCACAAGGTTTCTATTTTGTCCGACCTTCTCCCCTGGAACCTGCCAGCATGTGACCTCTTGGTGGTAACTATTTCTCTCTCCTCTCTCTCTTTATTCTTTCTTCTCTTAATGTCTCTTTTCTTCCTTTTCTCTTTTCTTCCTCTTGTGGGTAACTTAAAAATCATTGGGTAGTATTCCACTGAAGTTTTGGGTTGGTGTTTGCTGGTGCAAAGAAGGTTCCCTACTCCACAGTGATGCCTGCTGTCTTGTAGAACCCTTGGAGGATATAGAGGAAGAACTCAGAACACTGTCTGGAGGGAAGCAGGGAAATCCTTTTGTTCTGAGTAGCCTGTTACGTAGTGTAATGCTTTTGTGGAATTTCCTTGGTTGTATGTTACTCCTGTAAACCTTTTGCCAAAACACCTATTTTCTCACTAAATTAGAAGTTCTCTTGGGAAACACTTGTGACGTGTTCTCTTTACTTGAATTCAAGGTATCAAAGAACTAAGACTCTCCAAAAGTTTTGTGCGGGCAAACTATTGGGAGTCTAAATATAAGTAAACACCCAGGCAGTGTAAGGCTTCAGGATGGGAGCTTTACAGACCTCCCAGAAATTTTTCTAAGTGGGAAGTTAATACCAAGAGGAAGTCAGGGTATAGATATGATTAGGAAAAGTCCAGCTTCCAACTACAGAAATTCTGTCATTGAAATAACTGCAAAGCAGGCTAAAGCTGAGATACAGAAATGCAAGGGGGAGGTAAAGAGAAACAGAACTGGTTAGTAAGAAACCAAACAATGGAAAAAAGGTCAGTTGAGACAGACTATAAGAAAACCTAAAGCTAAATATCTTCTATGAGAGAAAATTATCCTCAAACTGATCTATTCCCCGTAAAATATCATCAAGACTAAATTCTATTCTAAACTGTTCAGCAAGAGATAAATATCCACTCTCCTAAATCTCACTTTTTATTGTTTAGTAATTCATCATTCTCTACTTGATACTGAGACTGTCAAATATTATCACTTACCAATGAAGATTTTTCTCCTGACTAATAAAGATTAAAGTAGATACCTTTAACAGTATTGTTTCAGTAGAAAAAGTAAAAATGCAATGGTGAGGTAGATGATAAGGTAAGAATGATTTTCAGAAACACTTTTGCCAGTTATTTATCTTTGTTTCTTCAGGAACTATCACTGGAAAACAAAGGTCTAGGTTGCAAGATTGGATAGTAGATGCTGTTTGTTAATATAATTGATATAATCAGTAAATCACATGCATTTATATTTTTCTGATAAGAAAGTATTGACATTTCCTCAAATAAGTCATCTGAACTTCTATTTAACCTTAATACAGTTCACTTTTTTCTAATTACTTTATTGATTTCTTTGTTGGGGGGTTGAGGATGGGATGGGAATTTTGTTTCTTGTTTTTTGAGAAACAGCACGGTAAAAGAGCCAGTCCAATATTTCTATGCTTAGTCAAAACTAATTAAGTTTCCTTGTCTGTTTCATGTCCTTTATATATTTGTGTCATAAGCTTCCAGCTAGAGTTCATGGACATACTCGTTTCAAACCAAGGAAATAAAACTGGTACTGACCTGGTTGCAAATCCATGCTTTGCTACAGGTTTCCTGTTACACTTGACATTCAAATCTTTTAGTGGATCTGGACTGAATTAACTTGTCTTCTCAGCTCATAAGATTTAATACCCATCAAATTAATTACCATGTGTCAGGTAAGAAAAGAGGAATTGCTGGGGATAGCTCAATTATATTTTCTTCTCATCATAAGAAGCATGGGGGGAATGCACCCAAAATTAATGTTGAAATGTTAACTATTAAAAATCAAAAGAGTAAAGTTGTACACAAAGAGAGGAAAATATTTAATATCTTTATATATATGTAAAATGTATGTATTCACACATTTGCATGCACATAATGTATGAATTATTTTAACATCAGATTTAGTACAGTATTACAGATTTAGATCAGTAATATTTTCTCTTCTTCCTCTAGTTTACAGGGTTTAGTCCTTTTCTGTAAGTAGAATTGTAACTAGGCAGTTTCCAAAAGCAGAAAAAAAGAATGCTAGCGGCACTGAAAAATGCCACAGAGGTTCACTGAAAAGCATTATTTAAAAAGAAAATGAAAGAAAGATCATGACAAATATACTAATGCAAACTATAGTATAGGAGAAACACTACTGGTATTACTTTTTCATAAAGCAGACTGCTAATGCAATGATGCATCCACTGAAACTGGAGAGAGAGAGCATTTTTTAATACGTTGAAAGGAAATCCTCCAGGTACAAAAAAATCAGCTGCAAAATCTTTGCCAAAAGAGTGACAATCCAGCACAGGACTGAGCATTAACCAGAGGACCATGAACACCCACATTTCCAGTTAAAACTAATATAAATACCTTAGTGTTATTAATCCTCAGGCTTCTAAAGCACCGGTCATGACCTGAATGGCTAGGATAAAAAAAGAAACTTTCCTGGGAAGAAGTTTGTTGACCATTGACCATTTAGTGTTGCCTCTTGGTAGTGCGCAATCTGTAGTATGCACTGATTTGAACAAGTGTGGTTGTGTTCAACATTATTATATTTGGAAGTAGGTTATAAATTTAGATGCCTTTATTATTAAATTGTTGATGAAACTCATGTTCTTCATTTTCAAAACCCATTCAAAAATTCTAGGTCCTTTTATCTACAGGGGTTATTATAATACGCTTCTTATTGGAAAGATTTTGTATGACATGACTTTCTTCTCCATTAGTGTTATTATATATTCAGATCAAATCTCCTTTTACATTTGTCCATCTGAACTAATTTGACGTGTACATATGTACAAAATATATTGGAGGAGGAGTAAATGTAAGGAATTTATTTAATTACTTATAGTATTCTCTTGGTCAGGAAAATTTCCTTGAGTATTTTCAGGGAAAAAATATATAAGTAAACGTCAAAATATGTTACCAGCATGATTTTCCAAAAATGAAACCTTAATGAAAAAGTACTGATTTCTGCAACAACTACTATAAAAATTTACCCACTTCGCAATGACACTAATAGTACTTGGGCTGACTAACATCTAACTTCTTCTAGAGTGACTTTGATAGCAATTTCTTTTCCCTCTTACATGTTCTATTGTTGCATCACTTTCCCTATTTTGTTCAGATTAACCAGTATATTTTAGTACAACAGACCTGGCCACTAATAGTTAAACCTCTCTGTGGCTGCAGTTACTGAAAGCCTTTGGTCCCAAGGAATGATAGAATCTTTACCACCAAAACCACAACACCCGTCTTTTAGTAGCTGAATTAAAGAATATTGTTAGTGATAGTAGTAGTAGATTACAATTGGTAGTAGATTACAGTTTTGACAGAAAGTAACTCATAGTCATGTAAACAAGGTCAGTGTATCTTGCATTTCCCATGATTTAATACATTCTGAGGCACATCACAACAATCTTTGTGGCCTTTAAGAGCTCATGTCATTTCCCAAGACCAGCTTTATTATGAATGCAACAGTCCTTAGTTAATGTAGAATGGCATTGCCATCTTCTGATAAATGCTTTAGCTTCTTTTTTTTCATTCACTGGCTGCAATTCGCTGCTGGTCTCAAGTTAAGGAAGAGTTTCATTCTTTTGGAAGTCTGTGCTGTTGAGGAAAGATGGGGATTTAGTCTCTACTGACTATGTTTTCCTGAAAGTTGACAGCTTCATCACCTGCTCCTCTGTGCTTTGGAACTGGTCCCCACAGTGGAACCTGTTCCTGGCTCTGCATTCCCCCAGACACTGTGAGTTCCAAGAGATTCTTCTGGGATTGTTCTAATGGCACTGCAATTTGTTGTGATATGACTTAAAATTAAATAGCACTTTTTTGGCAATTCTATAGCAAAAGTGAGAAAAGAATGGATGCATACTGTGGAAAACATTGCTAGGCAATACGTACTATAGACAACTCACCTACAAGGTGCTGAAATATTCACTTGGACATGTAGCATGCTACGAGCCAGTGCTTTTCTCAGAATCTTGTCAAAGCAGCGTGACACACTGAAGGCAAAAACCACTCACATAGTTTGCTTTAAAGATCACCTGTGCTAGAGACAGTTGGAGCTTTTGAAATCCTCAGAACATTTTAGGGTTGCAGTTGGGTTAGCCAAGCTAATGAATTCATTTGGACCACATCGTTCACAAAGAAAAATGATATTCATTGTCAAACATCTGAGGTCTTGATTTTTTTTTTCCAAGTCCCTCAGAATTGCAGCAAGAATACATTTCTTTTTTATGAGCCTTCTGGCTTTCGCAGTAATACTGTTACAATGTTCTTTGACAACTGACATTACTAGCATTCCCAGCTCATTGTTCTTAACTTAGAAGTTTCCTGAACTAACATTAGCCAGCTAGCTAGACAAAGTGCACAATGCAATTAATTGCATAAACCTTTCAAATGTCTATGAAGAAACACTGTGAATTACGGTGAAATAAATACCTATTGTCACCTACGCTTGAATACCTTTGACTCTTAGACATAGTCACAATGGACAGTTCAGTTTAATGACCCTGAAAAATAGCTATGATATTTATAGAAATAATTGATAGGCATCCACAGTTTCCTTCCTTCCAATTTATTTGTAATAGTGGCAAGGTGCCTGGTCAGAGGCTGCTCAGATCTTATCCCTAACATAAAATATAGTAGGTTTGCATAAATAGCTTGTCAGAAAGGGAAAAAAATATCATTTTCCTAGTGTCCTACCATGTGCCAGCCCTGCCACACTGATGCCTCATGCCTCTTTCAAAGGATTATATCAGTCTGTATTTAGTTACAGAAACTATCTTACATATTTCTTGTACACGGTATATTTTCAAACCAGAAGTGTTGTATATAGATGGCTAACACATAGTAATAAGAATGTCAATTCCTAAATAAACAGCATATGAGTATTTACCCTCTGTCCCAATAAGAAACAAATAGGACTGAGAAATCATAAGTGAATTAGATGAGTCTAATACATGGGATTAAAGCCTGTGTCAGTAATTTTAAAGGCTATTACTATCCCACAACTTGTAGCTAACCTACATTTTGGTTTGCCTGTAGTTTTGATGCAGTTTCCAGATTTATTATCCCTCATTTTATGCAGATCTGACTCTCCTTGCGCAAGGTACGTTCTTCAAACCTTTTTCATATTCTTACACAGAAAAATGAACAATTAACAACACCTGCACTATTGAAGGAGGTGCATGCAAAGGTGCATGAGAAAGAAACACTTTCTAATTAAAACCTTACGAAAACAATCTGTTCTTGGGAAGAGAATAAGAAAAACAATTTTACTTACAGCATAGAATAGTCACCCAGATTAATGCACTACTGGATAGTAGTCAAATAATTGGTGATGAGAGCCATTGCAGAACTTGCATAATGGGATTTGAGCAGGTGTCTTCTCCACCTAGAGAAAAAGTGCTGACCACACATGTGATAATGTATAGCTTCAATGTAAGGCACTGGACTTAATGTCAAGTGTTATCTGTACATTATTTATGCAAATTATAGAAAATAATTATATTTATATTTGAAAAAAAACACATTCTTGAGACAGGTGAATGAATATTTGAATGGAAGAATTAGTTATACATACATTCACATCAAAATCCAAACTCTCTACCTTCAGTTGTTTATCTCTTCTCCGTAACTCAAACTATTTGTCCAGAACAGATTTTTCACAAACGCCCAAGTATTCTAAGAGTTAAGCATTAAGTCTTTAAAAGGTGCTGCTATATTTAGATATTACAAACTCCTATTACACACTTTGAAAAGTATTAGCCTTATCAGCTGTTCTTTAATGGAAGGAGCACTTACGCAATTATGTTTGCCTTCTTCTAAAAGCTTGCAATCTATACAGAAGGAAAAAAACAAAACACCCTGAAATACTTGCTTTCCTTTTCTGTCCAGCATTCTTATTTCACTAAAACTGTGTTGTATATTATATTGCAACAACTACCTCATGCCACTGAAAGGTGAGACTGCAACCATCACTTTTCAGCTTATATTAAAATTTTAATGCAGATATCCAGGCAAAACATAGATTTGCAACTGTCACAGCAGGTGGACTGTATGCAATGCTCTATTAAAGTAATAAAGATTAGTAAAGAAAGTGCAACATAGTGTAATGTTGTATGGCTAGTAAAATGTCTTTTAAAAGTATAACACTTATGATGTTGTCAGATTATTGACTGGTGTGAGATAATAAAGTTTTCCTAAAAGCTGAAAGTACTTGGATTCTCACAGGTCCCAGCCCCATCTATTGGTGAGATAAATGACAAACATCTGGAGCCAGGAGCAAGTCCCTACTCCCTGAGCATCTGGAACATTAGTGCAGTGACTCCCAAAAATGGAGGAAGGGCTGTTGGGTTTTGGTTTCCTTTTTGCCATACAGAAAGGCATGTGTCAGGCATGGCTGAAAGCAGATCATATTAAAATAATGAGCATGTTCCCTCTGCTTATGGCTGAATAAGAAACTACTTTCTACTGCAAATAATCTTGTCATGGGTATATTTACTGAAGTGTTATTTTCTTCTAAGAAGCACGTGCTCTTTAGAAGTGCAATGATATTTCTAAATGTGAGATTAGCTAAATTACATTAGTTTGTCTTAAACTTTGTTTAGGAGGGAGGAGCTATGTTTGCTTAGTAAATCTGCTTCTTTTCCAGTTCCTCCATAAGTGACTACTAACCTCTCTGATAATGGTCACTTTAAGTGGTAGCCTCTCATTATTATGAACATATCTTGATTCTAGGAGGAGCAAGAAGCAGGCAGAAGCAGTACATATCTATGAAAGATAGTCTTTTATTAGGGATCAGGTGACTTCAGAGGATCCAAGTCAGAGTAGCAACACTTATGACACATAATTACCTCCAGCACAGACAGTGGGTTGTGAGAGACATTTACCTTACACTCTCCCTTCTCTTTTGAAGCAGCCACCACATCATCAGCCTAAAGTCAGTAAAATAGCCAAGATAATCCACAGGTCCTGGCTATGTCTTCTCTTACTATTGGACCTATCCAGTCTGAAACTGCAGTCACGGTTGAGTAAGAAGTTATAGAAAGCCAGGTCTCATAAAGACAAACCAGTAGAGCTTCAGAAAGCTGACCAATACTATCACTTTGAGTTCAGTGCTGAACTGGGGCTTTTTCTAACCATCTTTGCCTCATCTCTGCAGTCACCTAAAGTGCTTGCTTCTGTGTTTATCCCGGCCTTACCAGAGCAGCACACAGGTTTGAGACAGCTGTGGGCTAGACTGCCACAGCACTGCCACCTGTTTCTATGCTGTGCAGCCATACACCCCAGAACAGGTTAGTCACTAAATTTCACAGGCCTCTCTATGGTATAAGCACAGTAATGGGAAATTACTTCCACCAGAAAAAGTATCAGAAATTATAAAAGAAAGTAAACACAGATTACAATTATGTCCTGCATTAACTAATAAGCAGCATGGTCAGTTACTTGCTGGGTATAATATGGATATCATTGTGTATAGGCACACAGTCCAAATTTCAGAGCAAAAGCTGGCATGACTTAATTTCCTAATGTTCAATCCATCATTCATGGAGCAAAACACTGTGCACTAAAAACACCTTTCACTATTAAGGAAAGCAATAGTAAATTGGCTGATTAGCATAATTGTGTTGTCTCTTTAAAAGTGTTATCATGCTTTCCAAATGTAGTTGTTTCAGTTGTTAAATTTATGAATTCTTCTTTTTTTAATATATAAATCTTGGCACCTCTATCACTCATGCTATGATTCCCAGTAGGTAGAAAAGCGCTGAGTAAATATAAAACGAACTTTTAAAAAAATGCATGAAGCTGGGGAGAAAAAATACAGCAACACAGAAACTCAATTAGCATTGGTAACAGTCTCAAATAAACTTTGGATTGGGAAATTTACAGAATCTAATCCAGTGAGATTTTGTTAAGCCTTGATACAAACTATATAAAGCAAATAATAAATTAGTCTCTTCAATCTTTCAATTCTAAAATAAAACAGTGTCCCACTTCTGGTATAGAATCACACACACACACAAAAAATTATATTTATATTCAAAAGACTATTCCCCTTGTGAGAAAAAAAAATCAAATAATCAGACCATTATCCCTGAAATCCAAATGTGCTAAACAGCTGAATTCAAGAGGTCCTTTCTCGTTAAAAGGCAGAGAAACCCTAGCACTAGTCATTCCATTGACTTAAATAGAATCACTTGAATAAGTGAGAATGTCCCAACTGGGCCAGAGCTTTCTTAGCACTACATTGTAAATTATAAAAAGATATACTGTACTGTATCTGTGCCATTAAGCATAGTTCAGCTGTCGAAAATCATACTGTTGGTAACTCTTTTATCATCTAGGGAGTATATATCTAAGATAATCGTACATTACCCTTTGAGATTTACAAATCTGGCACTACATGCAATGTCTGCTTTCCCTTCTTCAAATTAATATACAGGAAGACAGCTCTTTGTATGTTGAAAATAATTGCTTTTTCCAGAATTTTAGAGGTCATTTAATGAACAGAATCATGATTTGATAGAATCTTTCTCCCATTGTAACTAATCTAATAAGTAACATTTTAGGTAGCACTGTGCCATCTGTATTACTGTTCAATGAGGCTGCCACTTATCCTGAAGACAAAAACTAGACTGGCAGGGAAGCAGCAGTTTGTCTTGACTTCACATACTCACCTGTCGGAGAAGTTCAAATCACTCTCCTTATCTTTAGTGAGCTCATTCTTTCAGAAGAAACAGCCAGGGTTTGGCAACTGATTTTGGGAGTACATATTTCTTTGATGTTCTAAGGAGTACTAATTTGTGCCTTATAAATTATACAAAGTACCTATCAAGCAGTAAATAGGTAAATGGAAGCAAAGGTCAGTAGTGCTTGAATGAATCTGCTGCTGAAGATTTCTTCTCTGATATTTTAATTGCTCCCCTCTGATGCATTCAAAATAATGGTGAAAATGTAGACCCTTTTAAACTCCCTCTGCTTGATCAACCAAATCAAGCTCAAATTTTATGTATTCACCTATAAGGCCCCTTGTAGCTTTGTCTGCAGTACTAGCTTAAATTTATCTTTCTCCTCTCCTTGCCCCTCCAGACCTGTCAAGCTGCAGGTTTTCCTCTTGATCATTTCCCATTTTCCACAACCATCACTGCATATTTTTTCAGTTTGCATAATATTTGTAGTGGTATTCTGACTAGTCTTTATAATTTTCCTGGCTATTTACATGATATACACATGGGGTTCCATTATTGGATATGCATTGCCCAGCAGACTAATGCTGCCAATTGTTTCCACTGCTTACAGAAACCCTTTGTCAAGGCTTGATCCTATTCACAGAGCAAAGCAAGTATTTTTTTTTTAATGACAGGAAGATGAAAGGAACAGGTTGGCAGCTGTGTCCAGATTGCAGTTCTGTAAATCCACTTGTACAACAGAAGATTGGAGGGTTTGAGCCAATGGTTTGAAACACAGCTCATGGATCTGGCATTTTATAAGAAGTTTTGAGGAAGGGGAAACAATTTTTCATTTCCTGTGAGACAGTCACAGCCACCTCCATGTGATCAGTCCTAGGGCAAAGTGAATTTTGTTTAGACTCACAGCCATCATCCACTTTAAACAGCTTACTGAGCCCCAGGCAAAGACCCAGAACTCCATAGGTCACTTTACTACTGCTACAGAGAGTAGTGACTAAATTCCCTTACCTGGAACTCTCAGAGATATTTGTCTTGAAATTTCTGATTTTCAGAGGTTTTAAGAGGTACAAAACCACTAAAAGAGGCTACTAGTTGAGCAAGGACTATGAGTTCTGTCCTTCAACCTGTTTTGCAGATACAGGTTTTTTGTCAGTAGGTTACAAATTAAATTCCCCAACACACACAGACTATTCAGTAATTCACCACAGCTTTTTAATCATAACTCACAGTATGTGAAGTAGTTCTCTGCAGGAATGAAGGATTTTCAGGAAAAAAAAAGTACAGATACTGTTTATTCTATCACTGAACACAGGCTGGATATGATGACCTCTTGAATGCCTTTTTGTGGTTCCTTTAAATTATTACTCCGTTTCTGTCCAGTATATTTTGCAAATACAGGACTTCAAAGACTACAGTTTTCCAACAGTAAAAGTATTCATCAGGCAGCTTTTTAAACTGGAAGACGTTACCCAATTATCACACTCATCAGGACTTGTAACCAGAGGTTTGAAGCCTACAATAAAGATAATCTGCAAGACAAGCCCTCATGCATTCACCACTCACTGTAGATGGCTTCTGCTGTGAGCCACTTCTATTTCTTTTGATATGAAACTTCCCTAGGAGATGAAATAACAGGTATGCCTACTTACATGCTGATTGTCTACATCAATTCACCAAAACCTGTGGGAGATATGCAGCACAACAAAATTGCTTACAACAAACAGCTTGTTAAAGAAGTCTACAAAACTTCCCTCTTATTTCTCTCCCATTTCCCCACACACTCCCCTCTGGTACATAAGTGGAGTCCCTAGATTACAGGGATGGGTGCCAGAAAAAGTTTAACAAAACCCAGGATGTTAAACCTCTGGATTTCTAAATTGCCTGCTTCTGAAGCTTCAACACAGGCAGCAGCCAGCTCAAACTCTATATCCACCCACAGATGTGATTATCAGTGTACAAATTGAAAGGAAACACAGAGATGACCTGCTCTAGGTAGGCAGCGGAATGAGTAGCAGAGGAGAAGAAACAAAGCACACCTTAGGCTCAGTGAATGCCCACTAGTGGCAACTGCCGTTCCTTTGACTGGTGCCTAAATTATTTATTCCCAAGCCAATTTTTAAAAAGCAGTATAAAACTGAGGTTTGAAATCAGTACCACAATTAGAAAGGAAAGCATTCTATTATCCAGATTAGACTGCTATAATTCAATCAAATCAAGGCATTTGAGGATGGTTTGGTACTGAGAAGCAGATTTCTGGTTTGTTTAAAGATGGAAATTAGTTCTCAGCATTTGTTATTTACTTTGTACTTTATTTATATTGATATGTGCAGATTATTACTTGAAAATCTTATACCTGCAGTGCTGAAGACCTTTTACCTGGGATAGTTAAAAAATAAAGATAAACCCAAATAGGTTTTTCTCTTACTAATCTTAAGACACAAATTGGCTAAAAGAGTCTGTGTTTGCCTTAAGATAATGCTGTGTAAAGAATATTTAAAATGACATAGGCACTCTTTCCTGGGGACCTCCTGATGGCTCCTGACATTTCAACCTCATAATGTACCAGGCCGATTTGATTTTGTTTGCGCAATTAGTCATGTTACTTAGCAATACAAAAAGTGCTTTTTACACTAAACTCCAGGGAATAAAATATGCAGAATTCATGAGATATAAAACACATCAAAATTCATTTCCTGAGCAGAAGCACAGAAATATTGTGCAGCAAAAACTATTACTTTTTTCATTGTGTTTGTAATAAAGAACTCAAGCAACCATGCCCTTCAGGGCTGGGCTCCTCACCATTTCACTTGAACTCAGCCTCAGCATTCAGCCATGGCATGTGAAGTTAATTACTCTGGGCACTGGGGCTCTGAACAGAAGAATGACCCTATTTGCAGCTCCGTGTACCATGCACCACGCTACAGTGAATTCTTTCAGTACCTACACATCGCACACTCAGTGACTCTGAATGGAGTAATAATTCTCGCACTCTGGAGGAAAGCTCAACTGTCATCTCGCTTTCGCAGGAACACTTGTCTTCGAAGGTAAACATTTAATGGGGGCTGACATCAGCCGCTGTCACCCTCCCAGTTCAAATGGCATGAAAATCCAAGGGTTACAGTTTTCAGAAACTGTCATACAAGAGGGCAGGCTTGAAACTCTTTCTGAGGTGCTTCTATCAGCTCCCACAATAAGGACATCTTATCTGCAGCTGTAAGTGACTCCTCATCTAGAGAATCAAACACTGTCTACAGGAGACCTGGTTTACATAATTTGGCAAGATGGCTGACTCACCAAGGAGCTGAATATTTTCCTAGGAACTGCATAGCCAGGGAAAAATAATTTAACAAAAAAAGCCCATTGGGCATGATTGTTTGCCAAATACCTAACTACTCTCAGTTACTGTTGGAGTGAGAAGTTGCAGCAGCTTGATGAAAATACATGAAGAAACACACTAACCCTGCTGAAGTGTCCGGCTTTATCCAACATAGTCAAAAATTGTCAGGCGGTGTGATGTATATCTGGTCAACAATAATATTAACCTGGAAGGAGAATAAAATAACTCAGGAAAGATCTATGCCTAGTAAAATTCAGTTGCAAATCTGACTCAAATAATAGAGGCATTTAGTTTCGTTATTGGGATTTGTGCCATATTTTTTGTTAATATCATGATACACTTTCAACTTGAAATGAAGTCCTTATCACTCAACATTCTGAACAGTAACTGCAGGAAAAGGAATAGTCTCTTGGAGGCAGAAGACAGAAGCTGGGCAATTATTTCTTGGGATATTCTTTCATTGTACACCAACTTAAAGCAATAAATTTGCAGATTTTTTTTTCCTTCAATCTTTCTTGATTTCTTTTTCTTTTTTTTTTCTTTGCTGATGTTGGTTCATTAATTGATTCGGTCATTCATTGCTTTACATCTAACCTAGAAGTAGGTTATTTTGCAGCTTCTGATTTAAATTAATCATATACAGACTTTGCATAATCATGTAGGGAGAACAGAGCCTAGAGAAGAACTATGTAATTGCTCTTGAATATTGCCTTAATTCAGAGTGTTAAACCAGAGGGTTGTAATTTACAGCATATGATACCTTTAGGAGAATATTTAAGATTAATATTGATTTGTGAATACACTCCTCAAAGTTTTGTATCTTTGCACATTTTCAAAACTTCCAGACAGTTGTCTGAATAATCATCAATATTATTGAACTAATTAAATAATCTGACTGATTCAATCTCTCCTTATTTCTGTGGAAAATTGACCTTTATTTTTAATGTATTTCTAACTGTCTTGGTATACTTCTAAGAAGCCAAGAATTTTTTCTTATTAAATGACATCTGATCACATAAATATTATGTAAGTCTGTCAAGAATAAAATATATTATTAATTAATAATAGCATTTAAACCATTCCTAATAATTTAAATGCTCCAATTAAGATATGCAATCACTGGGTGGATTTAGAATATGTTTAGGATATTTAAATTAATGAATTTGCTGTGTCATCACCAAATTTTCAGGGAAAAGCCATCTTACGGGACCTAATTACAAAGAAAATTATTTTAAGTACACAGAGACGAATTGTTCTTAAACTGATCAATAACCTCCAGAATTAAATTCAGGTTGTGTCATGCTTTGTGTGACAAGCTCCTTGGATCTTGAACTCTGCAGATTTTTGAAACAACATTGAAAGGTTAACTTTAAAGAAAACACACTTGCAAGCCTCCCAGATTACAGGAGAAAATCAAATGCCATCTCTATATAATCTCACAGAGCAGCTAGTGAATCCAAATGAACAGCAAATTTAGTGATTTAAGAAGCAGCTGATTTGTGTGTTCTGCAGCAGTGCAGCAATTGCTGATGGAAACAGCTTCTCTGAAACAGCAACAATTAATCTGGCTAATATTTTGAAATTTTATCATTTTCCCTAAAATAAGACTTAATTCTTAAAAATAAAGTGTAGAGAAAGAAGGAACTCACATAGCGGAATCCCCTTTAGCACTCTGTACCAGAGACGTGGAAGGCCCTTCAGAGCAACAGACTGATATGCAGTCTCTTATTCTCAGTATGTTATGGACTTTTTATCCACTTGTTTCTCCTTTCGATTCTTATTAACTTTGCTGATGAAAGCCAAGGAAAGAGCATTTTCCCAAGAGCTTTTCATTTTAATAAACCATCATGCCAAACAACTGCAATTTCCCAGGTATGTAAGAAGCTTGTTATTAGAGGCAGAGGGCCACTCTTTCTTACACATATCAAAACATGCATAAAGCCTGCTAATGATTCTGCTATCCCAACTAGTGAGAATCCTAGACAGAAAGGATCAGTTCCTAAAAGTAATGTAGGCACACTCTTAGATCGGATATGCAGAATTTGTTCCCTCTGTTTCAATATTTTAATAACAAAGTATAAATATGGTAGCAATAAAAGCTGTATAATGAGAAGTCTTTATTGAAGTCTACAAAATCTACCACTGATTCATGGAATCTGCTACTTTTGCTAGGAATACAGATGATGTGTTGATTTCAGTTGAACTATTCTTACTTGCACCAACTGAAAATCAGGTTCAGGATATGAAGAAATGCTTTTATTAGACATAGTGTTTACATATGCTATATTTTTATTGTTTTTCTTTTCTACTTCCATGGTATTTAGAAAAATGAAAAATTAAAAGAAGTAGCCGTTTAACTGCTGTCCTTGTTCTTTTTCTCTGTTCTTAAAAGTATTGAGCAATATGCCTTTTTCCTGCACTTTTTTCAACTCTCTTGTCTGCAGAACATCAAGTTATATTCACAGAAATGATAGTAAAAGACAGAGAGAAATAAATTCACTGGATGTCAATATCTTGGTCTGCTTTTATAAAAAAAAAAAAAAAAAGGAAAGGAAAAAAATATGCTGTTGACAGGTGTCCAGAGAAAATGACTTGTAGGAAGGTTTAAGCCCTGAGGATTTAATTGTACCTGCCAGGTTAGAGATGGCCAAAGAGCAGAAATAATGATCAGACAAACAAATACACAACCACAACTAAGCCTCTGCCATTGCTCCTGGCAACTCTTCATTATTTAAAACAGTGCAACTTTGATGAGAAGCAAAATGCTTGAGACCTGCTCTTTGTATAAAGGTAACGGAAGGCTCCATTTAAAGATCGAGCATCCTGGGAGATCTTTGAATGTAAAAGGCAGTCTTCCAGAAACACTTCTGGTGATGGGTATTTAGAAACAGGATGTGATTTGTTTAAAGTAAATCAAGAGTATTCAGAAAACTGCAGGTCCCTGTCTATAACAGTTCACAAGGGATTGTAGGTATCCATGTCATTTTGGTGCCATTTACTGAACCTAACCATTCAGTTTAAATACTGGCATGATTTACACACTCAGTGTATTAAGTTTATTCAAAGGATGCAAATAGGCTAGTAAATGTTACACTTTGATAGAATGGAAGGGGGAAATGGCACATATGCAAGCTTTTCATCATATGCACCACAGAATGAATTGGAAGCCACAGGAACAATCTTGATTCTGAGAGATTGCATGTGACCCTTCATACATTAAAAAAGGGTGTTTGAATATCCCACAGGCTCAAATATAACTTGCTTCTTCACTCAGGGAGTAAATTGTTTTTATAGTGTCATTGAACTGCTAGTTGCCTATTTTTAGCCATGAAAAAAATGCACAGGAAGGTGCTAGATTCATTGAATCTTTCTATTCTGGCTATTTTGTACTTATGCTAATTCAACATGCTTACTTGAACAACAACAAACTGCCCAAATACAAGAAGGAAGTTTCATGCAAGGAGATGGGGCAATAACTGTTGCTATCTTTTTCTTATTCCTTCTTACTTTTGAACAACTACATTGTAACCCAGCAGTTTATCAGACTGACACATCTAGTTGTGTTACCACCTGATGTGATGTGGCACAGCCCATCAGGTACTTGAGAGTCAAGTTCTACTTCTCCATTTTGACAGCAGCCACTCAGCCCCAGCGCAGGTTTCTTTTACTCTCTGTCTACTCTGCTTGGCTGATAACACACTAGCACTTGAGAGTTAAATAACAGAAGCAGAACTAAAGTCACAACCTTGTGATGACACTTTCTGTACCCACTGTTCCTTCTCAGTCCTACATGACTACAGGTGTCTGTATGGTTTATCTAGACCTTTCACTTTAAAAAATAACAGAAAAACCATAAGTGTTTGTTTTTTTTCCCGATTCCATATTATGCTTAATAACGCATGTCAATTACACTGTCATCTCTAAGCAACTGCATATACAGAATTTAGGTTAGCAAAACCAGCAGGACTGCAACTCCCACAAGAACATTCCTTTCCAATTTCTTTGTTCAGTATAAGTCACCATCAGTACTCTTCCACCCTGGACTTATTACTGGAATTCTCCACAATGTTACAATGGCCTTATTACACACAACCACCAGCACTTTTCCCATAAAATGAGTCTGAATTTTTCTAGGGTGACAATGAATTTACAGACACAAAAACTTGTGGAGTTGAAGAGATGGCACTCCTCTCTCCTGTTGTTTGTGGGTTTCAATTTTAGGTGATAAAAGGAATTCTGTATAGTTTGAAGTCCCTAGGAATTCTCTCAGCTACAAAGAAAGAAACTCATGTTGCTGAGGTGACACCATACAGATAAAACCAATACTCAGGAAATATAATACCAGCAGAACCTCCCATAATTCAATTTGCTGCATTATTTTCATTATTTGTAGCTAATAATGCTGATACATAGATCACTTATGCCTAGTATTTTTAACTAGTTTATACCTGGTCGTAGTCTTGTGTGAATGTTGATGAAAACATCACTTTTAGCACAGATACTAAAGGTTTCTTTGTAGTGGATTAACAACATATTCAAGTAATATTTTCCCCATTAAAAACAAATATTTAAATAATTTTGACCTTCTCTTTAATTATATATAACAATGCCCACTTTCATCCTCAGACAAGCCCCATACTTCGAAGATCAGCTTTGCACAAGGTCTGCAGGCAATTCTGAGAAAGTGTTTGAAGACCCCTGAAAATGAGCCTAATACTACTTTGCCTCTAGGGTGGTTATCCCAGTTACACTCTCATCTAGTGCTTATGATAAAGAATTAACCCTATTATGATACAGAAATTACTTCTGAGTGGTTGCAGATGAATTAAAATAACAAAGGGAGCTGGATGTTGCAAATTTCATAAGGGAGTTTAGAGGGTGAAATGAGGGAGGGGACTGATGGAAGGGCATAGATAAGTTGTGTAAATAAGAGAGCATAGCAGTTACTTGTTTCCAAATTTAATTGCCTTTCTCTGGAAAAAAAAGTTAAAGTTTGCAATAGAAGAATTTTTGCTGAAATCTCTTCCCATCCATCAATCTTTTCCTCAGTAATGTGGGGCTTTTTTTTTTTTTTATGAGCACAGAAGTCTATTTTACTGTTGTGATCTGTAGAAGCGGGGATTACTTAGGGTCTGTTTTCATTTGGTTTGATGTGTAGGTTTGTTTTCTTTTTAAGAAATTAACAGTTTAGCTTTCCTTTGCCTTGTGATTGCCTAACTTAACTGAGGTCACAAAGACAAATTGAGATTTAAAAAGGAAATGTATGTAGTTCTGGGCATCTGGGCTCTGCTGTGCAGTTGCATGACCTCATCATCCACAAACTCATCCTTTCCCACAGCCCTTCACTGACTTTTCTACTTTCTCCTCCTGTCCCCGTCAAGCAGGATGTAAGAAGAGGACAGGCTCACACTCATCCCACACTCCTCCCACAAAGCACAACCGGCATCATCACAGAACAAGAAAGACTATTCCTTTCTCTTTCTTCTGCCATTTAGATATTAAACTAAGGTAAATACATTGAGCAATAAGTAAAACAGGTGTAACTGGAATCAAGTTATTAGTGTTCATTCGGCAAACTTGAGAGGTATAAGAAGAATGAAAACAGGAGCAGACCCATGTAAAGTGTAGTTTCTTTGACTTGTGGATCCAGATGTGGATCTACTGCAATTTCATTGACTTTTTTGAGGTTACCTCTTGGTGAATATGGTCTGTAGAGAGATTAGTCGACTAGGAGAAAATGACACTTCATCAGCCCCTATTTTGCTTTCTGAAAACTGGCTATGTCTTGAGAGCATGGAACAGGGCATGAAACAAGAGGAAAAAAGAGCAATTGGCAGTAAAGGTGGATGTAATTAGGCCTAAATCAATATGATAGAAATTAAGTGGCTCATTTTTATATGATAGGAAACTGTGCACATTGTAAACAAATTAGAGAATTTTCTTTTTTCTTTTTTTCTTTTTTTTCTTTTTTTAATACAGTAATAGAGGTTCCTTGGAAAGGAAACAAACAGTAAGCACTAAGAAGTTTTGTCAAAGGACTGGTTAAAATCCCAGCCAAGAAACTGAAAATTACCTTGCATTTAACGAGATAAAAACATTTTTAAAAGAACATATGGACAAACCTTCAGATAAAATGCCTTGATTATTACAGGAAAAAATAGGGAATAAATATGTGTGGGCAGAAGAAGGAAAATATGTGCTGTATGAAAGATTAGAATTAAAGAACAAGATTGCCAGGACAGTTTTAGCAAATACAAGAACTGAGGATCTCTTTAAGCATTTGACTGCCTCCTAGTCATGCTCTTGGAAACACTCTCATGGCTCCAATACAGACCATTAATGGGCCAGATCCTTCACCCTTACTAACTGCATCTGGAGCTGCCAGCCTGTGACTCCTCCAGGGGACAGAGAAGGAAAAAAACAAAACAAATCTCAGTAGAAGTAAAATAGTAGAAGTCTTCAATGTTAGCTTCATTTGTTAGCTTAACTAGAACAAGGGAGATGTGGATGAATGTTCACTTCTGCAGCTGTGCAAGAGTGGTGCTACTCTCCCGCAGGAGAACAGTAGCAGCTGACAAGGTATGAGGCATGTTAACCTCTTCCACCATCTCATGGGGTTGCAAGGATTAATTTGAAGAACTGTGGTGGCATAAAAGTGATTAAACACTCACCTATTGTTGTGGTTTAACCCAGGACACTGAAAAATATCAAAACAACCAGAAAGTGGATCAGGCTGCAAAGGCTGAAGCAGCTCAGGTGGATCTGGACTGGGACTATAAGGGAATTACTTATGGTTCTTTTGTGGTTTAACCCCGGACACATTGAGTACCATGCAGCTGCTTGCTCACTCCCCTCTTCCCACGACTCTAGTGGGATGGGGAGGAGAATCAGATAAAAGTAAAACTTGCTCATTGAGATAAAAATTAATAATTGAAATTAGCCAACTTTCCCTCCCCCCCCAGTTTATATACTAGTCATGGTATTCTCTAGTATGGAATATCCCTTTGGCCAGTTCATGTCAGCTGTCCTGGCTATGCTTCCTTCAGGATTTTTGTGTAGCTCCTCACTGGTAGAGCATGAGAAACTGAACAGTCCTTGACTTAGGGTAAACACTGCTCAGCAAGAACTAAAACATCAGTGTGTTATCAACATTTTTCTCATACGGAATCCAAAATAGAGCACTGTACCAGCTATCAGGAAGAAAAGTATTTCTATCCCAGCCAAAACCAGGACAAGACCAATGAGCTCATGACACCTCAGGAGGAGGAAAACAGGTGGCCACTTCTTGGGGAATAGGAAGAATTCATAAACAAGATGATAACCACCTAATGCCTTCCCCTGAGTGAACTGTGAGATACGCAAAAAGGTTTCAGCTGTTGTCCAGGTGAGTGCATTCTCACATGGTTGCTACAGTGTTGGGATAATGGGGTCACTAACCTGGAATTAGAGACTGAGCAAGACAAACAGCTAGGATCCCTTTCTAGGGAACAAAGCATTGGCAAAATGATTGGAAAAGAGGTAAAAGTCCTCAGCCTCTGAAGGTGACACGAAGGAAAGGAACTCCTTCAAAGAAGATCTTATATATCACACAAACAAGTGAAGAAAGTTACCCAGTACCTGTAAATCACCATGGTGGGGGTTATTTATGATGAACTGGACAATAAGCAGTTATCCAAGATCCTGATGAAGTCAGGGGCGCATGACCCATGTGGCAGAAATTTGTACGGAGTGCCTCATCATCTCATAGCAACTCATTGACAGTAATGACATGGAAAGCTGAGAGGGACAAGAGGTGAATGATTTGATTGACCAACTCAGTATAAAGTCTCTCTTCCTTCCTCATTTCAGCTGTGGAGGAACCAGTCCAGCAATTCAAAGAGGATAGATCCTACCCATCACCTGTATGGACAGGTATCTCAACTATTAGGAATAAGTTCCTCTGCTCAAGAAAGAGGATATAGGTAAACATCATAGGCCACACTGTATTTTCACCTGTGTGACCACAGAGAGGACATGAGGGATTGGGATGGAAAACCTACCTCAGCCCTAGACTCATAGGTGCATGAGTTGCAAGGAAAAAGGATCGCAAAAGGGGGTTCTTCCAGGCAGGTAGAGGAAAGGGACAATGGTGTTTACTGGACTGTGTGGATTCAGTGGCCTGGCACTGAATGTAAGTCCCACAGGAATGTAAGACTCTCATAGGTACTAGTGCACAGTGTACCCTAATGCTATAAAGGGCCAGGGACCAGTGCCGCGTGCCGGGGGGAAGGAAGAAAGGAGACGGTCCCAGCCCATCCCAGTGGTGGGATGAGGGCTAGAACTCGTTTATTCATGGGAGCATGGGACTTATATAGGTTCAGGGAGGAGCTTGGAAAGTGGGAGGAGTTTGGGGGTGGATTGCGGCAAGAGGGGAAGGGCTTACAGGGAAGGAGGGGAATACAGTCAGGACGTGGCCAGCCTCACATGATGACGCTGGGATTGCATCACCAGCCAGCCAATGGGAAATAGGGAATATACAGCCAATGGGAAACCGGTAACCAGCTAACCGCAACCAATCACAATACAGCATACAAATTCAAAGGGATAAAACATGAATTTGTGAGTTCTGAGGTAATTGTCCGTTTGTGGTATTGATAAACTGTTCATCGTGGTTGTTCTGGTAGCCTTTGAGACAGTGTTCTCCGACAGGCCAGAACTCTTCTATGTTTCTGGAGTGACAGAGGGATCCCAACCTTCCTTCTGTTGGAGGCTGAATGTAAGTCCCACAGGAATGTAAGACTCTCATAGGTACTAGTGCACAGTGTACCCTAATGCTATAAAGGGCCAGGGACCAGTGCCGCGTGCCGGGGGGAAGGAAGAAAGGAGACGGTCCCAGCCCATCCCAGTGGTGGGATGAGGGCTAGAACTCGTTTATTCATGGGAGCATGGGACTTATATAGGTTCAGGGAGGAGCTTGGAAAGTGGGAGGAGTTTGGGGGTGGATTGCGGCAAGAGGGGAAGGGCTTACAGGGAAGGAGGGGAATACAGTCAGGACGTGGCCAGCCTCACATGATGACGCTGGGATTGCATCACCAGCCAGCCAATGGGAAATAGGGAATATACAGCCAATGGGAAACCGGTAACCAGCTAACCGCAACCAATCACAATACAGCATACAAATTCAAAGGGATAAAACATGAATTTGTGAGTTCTGAGGTAATTGTCCGTTTGTGGTATTGATAAACTGTTCATCGTGGTTGTTCTGGTAGCCTTTGAGACAGTGTTCTCCGACAGGCCAGAACTCTTCTATGTTTCTGGAGTGACAGAGGGATCCCAACCTTCCTTCTGTTGGAGGCTGAAGTAAGCCTGACTGGGAATGAGTGGCAAAAGCACCCCTTTGTGACTAGGCCAGAAGTTCCATGCATCCTTGGCGTAGACAACCGCTAGAGAGAATATTCAAGGACCTATATTGGGATAGCTGCCTTTGAGACAGAGGAAATTGCTCACTCTCTCAGAGGACCTTTATGTTGTGGGGTTGATGAAAATTGAAGCACTGTGGTGCTGATTGCTACCACAGTGGTGCACCAGCAGCAATATCAGACCAACCAAGACTTCCTGATTCCCACTCAGGCTGATTCATAAATTGGAGAGCAGGGAGTGATCAGCAGGACTTGGTCACCCTTTGTGAGTCCCCAGTGAGAAAATCTAACAGAGAGTGAAGACTAACAGTAGGTTATCATGGTCTGAATGAAGTCATACTGTTGCTGAGTGCTGCCATAATGCACATGTTGGAACTACAATATGAGCTGGAGTCAAAGGCAGTCAAGTGGTATGCCACAGCTGGTACTGCTAATTTTTCTCAATCCCTTTGCTAGAAGAGTGCAGGCCACAATTTGCTTTCTTTTGGAAAGGTATCTAGTACAGCTGGAATTGAGTGCCCCAGGGTTGGAAACGTAGCCTTGCCATCTGCCAGGGACCAGTCCAACCTGCACTAGAACAGGGTGGAGCTCCAGAATATCTGAAATACATTGTTGTCATTAGATGTCAGTGGATGTAACCAATAAAACAATGTCTTCAGCGTTTAGTAAAAAAGGAAATAATAACTTTCTCAGGCATTTTGAGTTTTCAGAGAATGAATATTCCAAATTACAGTCTGATTGTCAGCCCACTCTATCAAGTGACCCAGAAGAATAATTTCAGATGGGGCCCTGAGCAATGACAAGCCTTTGAAAAAATCAAACAGGAGATAGTATATGCAGTAGACCTTGGGCCACTTTGGACAAAGCAAAATAAAAAAATGTGTTTAACAACACAGCCAAGAAGAATGTCCCTACCTGGATCTTCCGACAGAAAGCACCTTAGGTGCCCTCAGGGTTTTGGACTCAGGGATACAGAAGTTCCCAGGCCTGCTATACTCCAACTGAAAAGAATATACTGGTTGCATATAAAGGGATTGGAGTTGTGTCAGAAATGATTGGTACAGAAGCACAGCTCCTACTGGCACCTCATCTGCCAGTGCTGGGCTGGAAGTTTAAAAGGAAGTGTTTCCTCTATACATCATGCAGCTGATGCTACACATAAGTGGGTGACACTGATCCAGCAACAAGCTTGAACAGAAAACTCCTAGTCACCAAGGAATTTTGGAAATGACCATGGACTATCCAGAAATCCAAGGATTTCAGAATATTGTTAGAAAACGAGGTGACAAGTGCTGAGAAGGTCACACATTGGACACCAAAAAAGGACTGTTGCAGTTTAACCAAGCAGGTAGCTAAACACCATGCAACCCTTTACTTACCCTCAGCCCCTGTGGGACTAGGGGCAGAAGTGGGGAAAAAAGTAAAATTCATGGCTTGAGATGAAGACAGTATAACAGGACAGAAAAGTAAGGGATAGCAATAAAAATAGCATTATTATATACAAAATAAGTCATGCACAGTGCAATTCTTCATAACTTGCTGATCAAAGCCCAGTCAGCACTGCCCAGCAATAGTGTCCCACATCTATCTTTCCCCCTGGTTTATACACTGAGCATGACGTCATATTGTATGGAATATACCTTTAGGCAGTTTGGGTCATCTGTCCCACCTGTGCTCCCTTTCAGGGAAGCTGCGAATGGCTCATTAAATTAGTTATGGTTCCTTTGGTTTCTCCTCTCCCACTCCTTGAATAACTGTGGTAATTCTAGAGCTAATATATGCCAATGAGCCATGACCTCTGGGGACAGATGCATTTAGCAGACCAAAACCAACCCAACCCTGACCAGCAGCTTTGGTGACTGTAGGTAACATTGAACTGATCGCGTGCTCCTGCAGCTGCAATGACCTATTTGAATGTCTGCCCTATCAACTTTCAATGGTACTGTCTGTGCCTACCATGATGACCACAGGTGATGGGGGATTAGGGTTTCATTCTGGAGAGGGAGCCTGAGAAATGGCTACCACATCCAAGGAAGGCAGCAGGCGTGTACTTTTGTTGTGCACCTTGGAAGCTTTCAATAAAGGAACTGCTTTATCTGTCTATCTCCTCTAATGTTGTTTTGAAAGTCTTCTGCACGATTTTAAGCATCAATTCTTGTGCTCTTGGGGAGCTGGTCAGGTGGTATAAGTGGAAAAGTCCTTGATTTAATGTAAACACTGCTTAACAATAACTAAAACATCAGTGTTTCATCAACATTATTCTCATCCTGGATCTAAAATACAGCACCGTACCAGCTACTAGGAAGAAAATTAGCTCTGTTCCAGCCAAAACCTAGAACCCATTATTATAAAATATAATATAATATTATAATATAATAATAGTAACTAGTATCAATTTTATAAAATGTGAAAGATAAGTTGATCTGATCTATTGTAGTAGAGTTAAGGGGAAGAAGAAACAAGAAAGAGTAATGACAACTAATAAGAGAAAGACTGTGTTTTCAGGAAGCTGTTATAAGTTCTTGTTTTTCTTGAAATACTTGCTTTTTACTGAAATCTTGCAGCTATTCCAAAGGTTTCTGAAGTCTCTTTTTACATTTCCCTTTGGAAATGCATTTTTGCATTACTGCCCTATTGTAATTTAACCACTAAAACTTTCACACCAGAAACAGACCAGGGGCAAAGTTACTCTGATTTTTGCACTGTCCCAGCACAGTTTCATTACTGCATCACCTCAGGTCCCCAAGTTGTAACAGATACCAAAGTCAGCTTTCCAAATCTATTTTTACAATAATTGAAGCTGGTTCAATGCCCTTTTTTTTATGTTTTCCATCTGTAGCACATTTAATGAATGAAGCCAATTATATGTGAAAATGTAAAGTGCCCTGATTTAATGAAAAAAATAAAGACTACATGTACACTTGAGGAGAATAAGCTCTGTCTGTGTTAATCCTTGCATTTATCCTATGCAGCTGAATACAAATACAGGTTTTTACAGTTTTGATCAAAAGTGTTGTTGGTACTATTTACTGCATTCCCATGTCTCATATTTATTCAAAGTAGATGTAAACAATAAATAAAATTTTTGCCAAGGTTACTTTTTCAAAAAGTGGCTGTTACAATCAGAAAAAGGATGCTATAAAAATGGTATCTGTATTTCACATTTATTCTCCCTCAGTGACTTCTTTATCAATTGTGCTCATTTTCCAAGTCAAAACAAGATTCTTCTCACTGCCAGTACTGCACTTCCACATGTTACTTGGAAAGCAGACAATATTCTTCTCTCTTTTTTAGTGATAAATATCTTAGAATAAAAACCATACCCACCCATCTGGATGATGGTGCAGGAGGTAAAATACAAGGCTCTGTGAGTCTACTTTGCAGTTCAGATATATAGTTAAATGTATGAAATAGTATTTATAGTTAAATGTATGAAAATTATGCATAACCAGAGGCAGGTACTTGGGCTGCCAATTTGTGATCATCCTTCTAACGCCAAAGCCTTGACTCAAACATCACGCCTTGAGGTATGGCCAGCATAGATGTTAATGCAGCAGTGATTTTGAATAAGCGTACCAATATTTAAAATAACTGAAATTATATTGAACAGTTGTCTTATTAGTCAGCATCTCTAGCGAGATGACTGAGAGCTCAAGTCTGGATCTTGTTCAGAAGATGTCCCCTTCACTCTGGTCATTAATTGGGAAAGCTTTATACAGACAAATTATTACTGTTACAAATGGACCAAGTCAAGTTTTGTAGATAGAAGTCAGGTCTTCTATTCATCATAGTTATAACACTGGGGAGGGGGGAAGGAAAANACATAATCCCAGTGGCTTTTATGGCACAATTTCTAGGAAAATAGTCAGACACTTAGAACTTTTTTAGCCCTGAGCGTTATGGTAACTGCCAAGACTGTAAATGCAAAAGGATTCAAGACTGTCTTAAAATTCACTGTTGTGTTGGTTTCCATGTTTTCTGGTGGATTTTTGTCATATGTATAGAAGAACCAAGGGAATCCATAATCAAGGTTATAGGTTATTTTTCATCTTGAATTGCCTTCTGCCTTCTTCACTGCAGGCCTATGTTTTTTTCTGACTTCTTATTGGTCATGAAAGGTGAAAGCATGCTACACTCACTCCATTGCTACACTTGAAAAAGCATTTTTTTATAGCAGATAGAGTGCACAGAGAATAACTGCTGTAGCAGAGACAGAATTAAGGCTGCCATTAAAATGCTGCTTTGCCTTGCATTGCAATATGTTAGTGTTAGCATTTTTTTTATTTTAGTGCTGCTTATTTCAAAAAATATATCTATGGTATTATTTGTTTCTTAATAAGAAATTATGTCCTCCAGTTTTACACGGACAGGACCAGAACTGATTTCATGTATAAACCTGAAGACTTATGTTAAAACAGTTAAGGGAGAAAAAAAAAGAAAAAAAAAAAGAAAAAAAAAGGAAAAAAGATAGATTTTTAGGAGTCTTTGTTTGGGGATTTGGGAATGATACTTTTTTTTTCCCTCATAAATTTAACAGTAAAAACCCTGTTCTTACTCTGAGCTCAGAAAATGCAAAATTTAAAATAATTGCAAATGATTCACGCAAATTGCAAAAAAAAGTTGTTTGCTCTACCTTGCTTCCTTTGGTTTACTTTGAGTCTTTAAAAAACATTCTTTCTGCTAACTATTAGCAATGTAACCTTTTGTTTGTTAAGCAGCCAGAATCAATTTGCAATTTTTTTTAAATAATCATTAATGGCATATTATGTGCCACTTCTGATAATTTAGTTAAGACAATAGCAATACATACCTAATAAATATGTTCCAAGTTTCATTGGACTGTCATTGGAGCAACTGCTATATTGATCATTCTCTTTTCTTTTACTCTAAAGGGCTGCATTTGTATGGCTCTGATGTCTATTGAAAATAATCTTTCCTTCAATAACCTTTATTTTTTCTGAGCTTTTAGCACATTTGATGTGCTGCTCCTTAGAGTCTAGAATTTACAAACGGCACTTTAAATAGCATACACGAGTTCAGTGCAATCTACCTAAACATATGCATTTATTTAACTAAGGAAAGTGTCTTTCACAGGTCTGTGTGTGACTCTGAAATTGTATGTGCTCAAATACTGTGCTGAATTTGCCTCTTAGAGAGAGATGTTCAAGCCTTTTGCAGTGTCAAGCTGATTATCACCAAAGATCTTCTATGTGACCCAGGCAAACTTCCCAGGACTTAACTTCTCTTTTATTTATGTTCTCCCATCCCATCCTCTGTACTCAGCTCTGAAGCAGCTTCCTCTTTAAATTTCACTGAAGGAATAACATTGCTCTCACATCGCCCACTAGACATTGGTGCAATTGACATGATTTGCACCAGAATAAGCAACAAACTAACTGTGTTTACAGTGAATGCATTTTACTTTAAATATTCAGCCTCGGGCACTGGCAAGTTACACTCAAATTCTCCTCCAGTTTGCCCTTTTCTTGATTTTTTTTTCCCAGGCAGAAACCTCTGAATAAGCTTTTCCCTTTACTATTGCTTTTTCTTTCTTTGCAGCTGCCTCTCTTTCTAATATACAGCTCACCCATCACAAATAGCTGTCTTAGTTGTAAATAAGGCAGGCAGACACTGACTTGTAGCCACGCATAGGTCACCCAAATTAGCTGGAGCTCTCATCAGATTTTACCTTTCCTGTCTGAAATGAAAAACAACCAAAACTGGCTTGTTATTAAAATTCTGAAAAGCATATTAAATTCAAACTCACCAATAAAGTTTAAGCATGTTTTCCTGAGCCATATTTGTCTGGTTCATATTACTGGAGTTTATGATGTCTGTGTAGTGCTGGATCTTTGCCCCTTACTTTCATTTGTTTTCCCCATAACTGAAAAACTAGCCTAGGTTAAACAAAAACTGTAAAAGCTATAATCAGTAAAAAGAGAAAATCAGATGCAGTGTGAGATATCTGAGTCAAGCAGCAGAGCTGGAATCTCAACTTAGAGGTGCTGTTGATTCAGTTAATGTGTGATGCTGAACAAGCTGGAAGCTGTTCTCAAGATTCTTTGTTTAAAAACTGAGTACCAAAGAAAGAATTTCTGCCAAGTACTGTCCCACAGCAAATGTAAAAGTCATTTCATTCCTTTTTCATTTCCTCAGATTACAGACGGTCAAGAATCATACAAAGACAGAAAATCTATTCTTAGCTTCTCTGGAACGGGTGAATTGGTTCAGATTAAAGCAGAAACAGCACAAATCTTTGACTGAAACTTCAGCCAAACAATTTCAAACAGTCTAGGATACAAAGGAGTTTAATTAGTTTTGTGTTATTACTTCTAGCTCGTCACTTCATCTTTTCTAGTGAAATTAGAATTGGAAATACTAAAATAGCACGAAAAAATATTCCCATGTTTTTTCAAAAAGCTAGAGACTTTGTAGACATACATATAGCACTACACAGGACACTTTTGATGTCTGGCTCAGTATGAAAGCAAATGAATGCATAATAGGAAATCATAAGAAATGAATTTTAAAATATATTTAAAATTGCATGCTGAGGCAGATATTCAAATTAATAATTTGTAAACAAGCCTCTTGATAAGAGTACAGGTAGGTGAATCCATACCTCTTTCCTTGCTAGAACTCATGTGTAATATTCCTGTCGTATTTAAATTCTGCTGTCTATAGAATTATTGTCTGAGTGTCAAACAATTCATTCTATTTAGCTTTGAATGAGATATACTGTTCCTAAAAATCTAGTATATTACAAAACCCAGACAAAGCAGAGCAATGCACAGTCTAGGATTGCCTATTTACAAATGTTTGGGACCTTTCTGAGATGTGCTACTAATGATGGGGTTTTTTTTCCAAAAAGCTTCAGGATTAATTTGCTATCAAAATGTAAGAAAAACATTCACACACCAAATAATGATGTTTTTAATTAATAATTTATCATGTTATGTGATGTCATAAATTAAATAAAGTTATATTAATTCTGAGTGAAAACATTCTTTCAGTAAATTGCAATCAGTTCCCACATGACTGCTTTTCAGACAAAGGGGGATGTGAAATAGTTCTCCCTTAAAAAAAAAAAAAAAAAAAAAAAAAAAAAGAAGTGTTTTCAAAACCTGGTGAGGAACTTTGCAGGAAGAAATGTCTGGAATGATAAACTGAATAGTCATTGTTAGAGCTATAAAGAGTACAGCAGATTAAAATGTCTTTGCTTTTCTTTTTAAATGTAGAAATGAATCTGATGTCACTTTTCAGTCTCTCATTCAAACAGGATTATATTTGTTGCCAGTAAGACTTGTTCCAGTGTGGATAGGATAAAAACTGAGGGTCAGACTGAACACTCCTTTCTCTAGTGGAAAACCTGTGGATGAAACTATGAGAGAAAACCAACAGAGATATATTACACAAAATACACCTAATTCCTACTAGTTATTTTACTAAAGTCAGAGGGACAAGAAGCAGCATAAGCTAAGCAAAATGACAGCCGACTGAACATGTCTTGAACTCCTTCTATAACCTGACAGATCCAGAAACCCTAACCTGTAGGCCTTTCAGCATTTGTTGGAAACGCAAAAAGGCACAAAAGATTTCCCATTTATGCAATTTATTTTTTTATTCTAACATGGAAATAGCAAACTAGAAAAAGCTAAATCTGTCAATAGTTGAAATTTATATATGATGGCAAAGAGACATTTAAATAGGAAGACACTTAAGTGCATGAGGACAGGTGCAGAGGGGATATCTTTTCAACCAGTTCTTCTGTCTGTTACAGCAAGTTTGAATAGCTTCTTCCATCAGGTAAGCTCTGTGCAGACCCTTCTTTGTTCCTGTAAAGGAGTCTTTATTTCCATTTCCTCGGAGCCTGAGCTCTGTTTCTGCTCCCTGCAGCATTCTGGCTCTCTGTACCTCTGAAGGTCTTCAAGGAGAAGCTCAGACTAACAAGTTTTTTCCTCTTGGGTTTTTTCCTTCATAGCCCCATTCTGCCTTCCAGGATTTGAAGAGAATATCTCCATTGGGTTTTTCAGTTCAGGACAGAAGTGCATGAAATTGCTGTCTGGAGCACCTGAAGTAGCTGTCTTTGAGATGAAGCTGAAATGGGTTGCAAACACCAAACAACATTCTACCCACAGCACTAGACTAAAGTTCATGCAAAGCAATGCCCTGCAACACAGACGACATGGATGCTGGATCCTCAGTATTTTGCTGTTTTACTGCTGCCCTGGGCCATGGCAGTTGCTTAGACTGACAAGCCTTCCTCTTCTGTGGTGAGAAAAAGCAGCCTACTACCCTGCGTTCACATGAGCTTTCAGCCTGCCTCAAAGTATTCAGGAAAAATTGGTTAGGTAACCTTCCTCCCAGCTATAGTGATAGAGAGCACAGCACAGTGCATTTAAGTAGGACATTGAACAAAACCCAAGCAATTCTAACAAACTCCCAACATCTTTGCACTTTTGAATATTATAGGGCCTCAGAGACAAAGATTCACTGTTGGCTAGAGGATTCCTTGAGGAAGTGGGAGTTTCAGCTAGATAACTCTCTTCAGTTTGCTTTCCCTCCCCTTGCTGCCTGTCTGCTCCTCAGAGAACTCACACTGCATCAGATGTTGTGGGAGAGATTACAAAGCATTATCGCCTTTGTTCCAAGGGATAACTGGGAAGTTGGTACTGAGCTGCTTGACTGTGTTTGGACTTGGGTCATTAAAAGTACATCCCAAAAAGTCACTGTTGAAAACTGCTAGAAGAATTTAAGGCACACCTAGATAATTATGGGCTGAATGGAGATGTAAATGCCAGTGAAATACAAAAGAACATTTTGGGCACCTTCAAATTCATCTATCCTACGCAAGGTCCAGACACAAATTCATCAGGGTAATGGTGGTCAGATTCCTGCATCCACACATTTTGGTTCAGCATGATGCCAAGATGCAAAACGGTGTCCAACTAATGCATAGCCCTGGCTGTATATAGTACATATTAAGCCAGACACTAATTTTACTAACAGTGAAAATGTAGTCTTGCAGTCCCAAATTCAATGCAGCCTTCTCTAGATGAGTCTTCTAATTGTTCTGTGTGAATATAGCTTTAGATTAGATTCCAGGCCTCTTAAACAGAGAATTGTAAATGTACATGTCATTACAGAAGAAGACAGAACAATACATTTCATGTTTACAATAAAGTAGAGTCAAACTGATCTCCCCACTTGAATTTGATATTAAATTTAATACTTTTCAAATTCTAAGTACCATCAATGTAACTATAGGCTGAAGGTACAATGATTTTTAGCTTAGAAGGAAAACAAATAGCATGGTTTGAAGGCTGTGAGGTACAGAGAATAGTATTCTGCACACAAAGAAAGGTTGTGCAGTTTATAACTGTGTGTCCCTAGTAACGTGTACCAAAACTTGATATATTTATACAAAGAAAAAAAAATGGAAAACAAAAACAATCCTTGAGATGCACAAGTGAATGCATGCTTAAGGCAGTTGAATTCTGCCCAAAGAACTGAATTTCATCTGTGATTTTGTCAACAAACTCCTGTATCAGACAAGTCAACTCACTTATATTAAACTTTTCATAAATGACTCTCCAAGTTTCTTATTTTCTGAGTAACCCTCTTGAGAACATAGGCTTTACTTTGCAGAGATCTCAGTTATATCTGCAATTAAAGCCATCAGAAACATATGTACAAAATCCTTTAAATGTGCTAAAGTCTTTGAAAAATCAGTATTTTTGTGGTACAAATTTTCTTCCATTACTTAACTGGAAGATAAATTCATTACACATATAAGGCAAATATTTTTGCAGTACTTGGCTACCTAAGAAAGTCAGATGGAAGGCAGAGAGTATTTTTTTAAAAACATCGTGTCTGTGTGGTTACACGTGAATTCTGCACCTATGATCACCTGAGTATATGTGTCACCTTCATATACCAGTGGTATCATGGAAAAAGATCCATTCCTAGTCTGTTTCCATCCCCCCCCCCTCTTTAGGCACTGGTTTTGATTGAAAAGAAACATGGTTGAACGGATCCCACATTATATCCATTAATCATCATATATTGTTTAATAGTTTTACATAAATATTGGTCCTTTGTAATTCAGGAAAACATAAGGCTCTTCAGTGTCATCAGACACTTTCAGGCAGATAATAATTTGTAGTAAAAAAATATGATACTGAAACAAAGCAAATTACATTCTGGCCATATTTCTCTTGAAACAAATCAAATTACATTCTGGCCATATTTCTCTTGAAACAACAGCCGAACACATTGCTTGTAGCAGTCAATTTGGACATTGCTAGGGCTCTGAAGAGAGATGGAAAAGCTGTTGGGCAAACCCATCAGGTGTACTAATGAGATAAGGGAGCTGGAGAGCTCCTTTGAAAATAGTTGTTGGAGAGGTTAGGAGGAGTGAGTTTGGAGGTTTGGGTTTTTCATTTTGGGGCCACACATGCTCCAAGAAATATTTGTATTGCATATCTCAAAGGAACGCACATAGTATACCAGTAAGAAATACCAAACAATCATAAGCAGTGCCCAGCAACTCCTGCTCTCAGTGGATATATGTACAGAGATGATGAAAAGGCAGCTAAACACCACGCTGAATAATACAGCCTCTAAAATAAATCATAGTATTCAGTCTAAGTGTAACCAATATACTCAACATTCTTTTGCCAAAACAATAAAAACTGTTGTCAATTCTGCACTGTCACTTTTTTTAAAAAAAATGTTTCATTCACCTCCAGAGGAGAAAATCAGTCCATACAGAAAGTTTAGGAAAGTATCTTCTTTCCTTATCAGCTATTCCAGCTATAACTGACTGACTTGCTTATTCTCTTGGTGAAAAAAAAAATCAATAAAAACAATTAGTTAAGTGGAAATTATATGTTTGATGGTTCAGATAAGTTCAATTATTTCAATATTATACATATATTATCTTTTGTTGATGATTTCAAGTAACCTAGATTATTCATGCAAACTAGAAATTACTCAGAAAAATAGACTTTTGACTTATGGAATGATTTTAGCTCATTTGTTCTCTTCACTATAATCTCTACTTGCTTAAAACATACAGACATTTTTCCAAAATTATACATAACGCAGAAAATAGAGATCAGAAGAATTTTCAGTATTTCCTTTATCTTGCAACCTTTCTCTTACGAGTCAGTTTATGCCCATTTAGCTTTGTATGTATTTTCTTCCACTAAAGAAGACAGAAAACATGGTTTAGAAATGGTGTTGAGCTATATTTCTTCAGTTTAATGGAATACCTCTATTTTTTTAATGAGAAAGAAACAATATGAATATAAAATTTGCATGCGTGCTTATGTTCTTTCAAAGTTTGGATTTTTTTGTTACATAAGCTTTTTGGGCTTTCTGGAAAAGTAATCACTCAAAAAATGCTTTGTATATTTTTAAAAATAAAAATAACTCATTACGCTTTTTTATGAACATGAGATAATCACATCTCTTTTGAAACACATCTATGCAAGTGTAAACTACAAAATGCTCTCAGATCTTTAGGAGATCAAAAAGCTCATAGCTTTGAAAGTCAGCCTCAGTTAACTGCAGAAACTTCTACACATTTGGATATTTTATGATTGCTAAAATTTTGAATATTTAAAGACAGGACTGAGATTGATAGAAAGTGGGGAAAGGTACTTCTTGTATGAATTTATGGTCATATGGGTTCAAAGGAGACTACTCTGCAAATCTTCTTGAAGGACAATTAATTTTGGAGGTCTTAGCCAGATAGAAAATTAACTTTTTTAGACACATACATAGATCTATTCAGAAATTCTGTCCTTAATGATCTCACCCAGGCTTTGCTTTGACGTAACTGGGACTTGTGTAATGAGCTTCTGCAGATGACTAGATTTGCCCTCATTCTATCTGAGAAAGAATATTTCATTCTTCCATCCAAATGAGGTCCTACCAGACCAGTCTATTAGGCAATGAAAGGAAGAATGTGGTCAGCTAAAGATGACAGAACACAATAGTAGTCAAATGTCTTTCAAGACTAATGCATTACAAGATCCAGTAGATCTTCTGATGAAGAAAAAGATGGATAAACACATTTTCTTTTCTCTCCTCATCTTTTTCTTTCCTAATTGAAGATTAAGATTTAAGAATTGTGTAGTTGAAAAGCAAAATTGAAATTCATATCTGTCGTATTATATCACTTCGAATTTTTGTCATATCTAAAAATTATGTAGGGCACACTTCTGTCAATATTTGAATCAATACTAAGGACTGGGGGCATTGTAATCAACTAATGCAGCAATCAACCAGTCTATTTCTTTACTTTCTAGATGCTACCTCCTAAATAAAAAGAAAACTGCATAAAAGAAAAAAAGAATTTGAATGTGGTAATGGGAGGAAGCCAATGTAAAACAAAACCAATCAAGGATAAACACAATCTCTTAGAGTTATATTTAGGCACACTCAGCTGGGACATGGGGAGGGAGAGTAATTATGGAGGTTAGATGGGTCAGAAGTTAGGAAATTAACCTTAGATTTAGAAGACTCACATTCTATTCCCTACTGTGCCGCACACTTTCTAGGTGAAACTGTGGTCAATTCCTTTTACTTCTATCTTGATTTCAATTCTTCACATGCAAAACTGAGGATAATAACACTTCCCACACACATTCTGTTGATGATTTTCATTATTTGAATTTCACAGTGGCTTAAATCATATAGATTTCTATAAGGGCAAACAGAAGGACAAAAGTAACCATGTTTTTTTGAGAAGCTGAACTGCCTTCAGAGGGAAGTCCCTAGAATAATTATAGACATTATGGCAAATGCTCCATTCAGGGAATTGCAATTCAGATTCCTGAAATTTATGCTGTAATGTCACTGTAGGTATTTTTTTCCTTAAATCTCCACTTTTCTTTGTTTAAATCAGAGCCTTAACATTACTTTGGACCAGTTTTTGTGCTGAAGGAAAGTGGTATTTATTATTAGGTTGCTCTTTTAGTTTTGACTCTATAATTCAAGTAACAATGAAAGTCAAGATTCAGTAAAACTTCTGTCCAGAAGTTCACAAAAGCTTTGGTAAGGGTGGCACTTTTATTGAAACTGTTCCTCAATTATATAAATTACATGGTTTGTGGTGTTATATAGACTTAATATTGCTGTTTTGAGTGTACAACAGTTTGCAAAGACCTAGCTGATGATTGAATCATTTTCTGTACATTCATTTAATTTATTGTTTTCAATGTAGCTCATTAATGTCTGAGGCTGAAACACAAAATGCTGCTCTGAAGCCAACATGGCCAGAATAGTTCTAAATTGCATCAAATCATGAGGTTCCTCCTCAAAGAAGACAGGCCATGAAAAGACATTTCACAGGGAAGATTAACAGTAGCAAAAATAGTACAGAAGACCAGCCAATAGTCGAATTTATATGCACACCCACAGCCTCTTTCTTCCTAGGGCAAATAGATAGGCGGCTCAGCTGTCTGCAGCTTTTTCAGTGCCTCTTTTTATCACTTACTCACAAGAGTATTCCAAGGGTGTATGGGAATAGTAACAATTAACTGGGCACTATAGCCTAACAGAGTTGTAACCCTTGTTATGTTCCCCTTATTTGCATCACCTGTTCCAATAGCACTTCTTAAGAGGCATCTGCAAAACTGCACAGCCTTCTTCCCAACTTGTGCAGGTCATGTTCTTGTTGTGGCCTCTTAAATGGAACAATTTATCCTCAGGGAAGTGAGTCACACTTCAGTTAATGATGATGCTGAAGCTAGTAGGGGACAATGTAAAGGTTAGTATGAATATTTTGCAGCTGATATTATTAACAGTATCATCCAGTTTTCCTGGGAAGAGAACACTTTTTCTCTTAGGCCTGCTCTATATAAACATCTGTAAAATGAAGAAGATCCAAAGAATAAATTTAATTCAGGCAAGAATTCAATAACAGTATACAAAGACAGGCAGAAGTATTTCAATTTTTTTTCAGTTGTTTCATCAGCTATAAATGTTGATCTCTGATAAAGTCACCCTTCAAACCCTGCCCCTTCCAAATGCCTTTCTAAGTAAATCAGCTATGATTTACAGCTTGTGCATGACTTAAGGTCCCTCTGACGAAGTCTTAGAGTTACAGACCATTGAAATCAATTAAACTACTTATCAGTAGGCTTTAGTGTAGGCTGTAAGGACAATGGAAAAGTTCTGAGATTTGGATTTTAATTAAAAAGCAAGAATAATCAAGCATTGATCAGTGAGTTATTTCCAAATGTTATGAAAATATTTACATACATAACATTTACAGTGGTATCACAGATTCTGTCAAAATGGCATGAAAAATAGAGTTTAAAAACACCTAATCAAAGATTTTTTCCATATTAGTATATAGTAGATATAACAGAATTCCCTTATCTGTAGGATTTATAAAATAAATTCCATTTTCTTTTCTGAATTAATGACTCTTACTATATAAGACTTTAAATCTCAAACAAAAATAAAACACAGAAATTCAACTACACCATGCATAATGCAGAAAGACTTACATGGTTATGAAACTCTACAAAGGAAGTGTTTAACATAATATTCTGCATATTACTTCATATCTAATTATTTTTTTCATTATTCTTATTTCATAAGATATGACATTCATTAATTTTCGGGTTTCTGTTGAGTTTTTTAGTCCCTTTTCTTTTTCTTTTGGACTTAAAATGTAAGTCTTAAATACTGTTCTAAGGAAAGTTTGAGATGGGGTGAGTCTTGGATTTTTTTCTTTGAGTACTTGAAAACAAACAGCTTAGGTCAATAAATGCGAAGATAGATTTGCTTGAAATATTTTTCTTAAAGCATAAGAATAGATTGTTTACCCAACTCCCACTTTGCTAACAGATCCAGGATATCAAGTCCTGAAGACAATATTGGATCTAAGCAGAAGTACAAGTGATATAGCAATGGCAAAAATTCTAGTTCAGGAAAATAAAGATGAAATATGTCTTCTTTGTGCCTACACATCTAAAAAAGTAATTTTCATGCAACTTTTCTATCTGAATATACTTTCCTTCCCTAGCCACTTTTACTTTTTCTCTCATGTAGTTTTTAAATAATAACAAGGACAATAAAGCACTCTACATTGGATTCTAGTGCTTCCAAGATTCATTTGATGTGATTCAGATCTCAAGATCTTGAGTGATAGCAAACACGCCACTTAAGGCAGCTGAAACAGTGAGAACTGATCAGGACCAGAATCCTCTCTAGTCAATTCCAAGTTTGTTCTGCTTTATGAAGGTACTGTGTACAGAACCAAGAGAGCAAGGAACTTAAACATAATAGATTACATGAAATCTAGCCCAACTTTAACTAAAGATACGTAGTAGACTGTATCCTAACCCAGGTGAAACACTGAGGTCCCATTTGTGTGCTGTGTTAGACCCAAAGGACCAAAGTCAAAACCTTTAGTAAGTGTCATTTCTTAGGAACATATTCAAACATGTTGATTAATTTTACTTCTAGAGGTTGGGGCTTTTTGTGTAACTGCTCAAACAGTTTTGTACTGCAGTATTCAAACCATTACATCAACCATCCATATTAGTAATTTCATACAGCATTTCCTACAACTGAATCACACTTGTTCACATTTGACCCTGGCAAGAAAGCCACTCATAAACTCATAAAGGCACAGACCACCGTTTAAACAGCAGACGGATCAGGAGGAGTCAGAAATGGTCCCACTCCGAACTTTACTTCTGCCAGAACCTTGCTATGTTTCTTGGCTGTTGAATTTGGCTGTGACAGCTGCCACCAAAAGAGAGACATGTTGTGTTGTCCCATAGCTGAGAGTGCTGCAGTACAGGTCTGGGAAGCCCCTTCCAGAAGCATCATGGTCTCTCCTTGTACCCAATGTGCAACAATTGTTGAAAGGCCAGTTCCCACGGGAGGGTTCCCCCTCCCTACCCCAAAAAAACTTACCTGTTAAAAGGTCCTTGAAGCCATTGCTGAAAAAAAGCAGTATTCTCTCAGCCTGTCCTTCCTGTTTTCCCTTAGTGAAACTCATCTTTCTGAGTTAAAAGGGAATATATCTTCTGGTGTAAATAGGAATCCAATCTAACATTTCTCTAAAGGCACTTATAATCAAATAGCATAAATCATATAGTTAACCTTTTGACATAGTAATTTTAATTAATACATTTTTAATCCTATATGACTAGCTATAACTGCTAATGAATGATGACACAGGCTAGAGAAAGAAGTACAGTACTAAGGCTCAGAAATTTTGCATTAGGCATGGGTGTGTGGATTTCAGCAACTAGCTTACATTCCCGTTTAGGAAAGCTCACACATTGAAGTTTCAATATGAATGTATGAATTGCCTTAAGCGTTCTGAAAAAGCTTTTTGAATCAAAGTCTTCACCTCCAGATAGCTTTTATAGCAGTATGGACATTAGAGACTATTTAATCTAATGGCACTCTCACAAGAAGAGAAGGATAATTTCAAAACTCTTTGGGGCTAAAAGATATCACTCACATTCTCATTTTATGATAGTTTATTTGCTAATCTCTTCAGATAAGCCTTTCCTCTTAAACAAAGTGAAGAAAGATGGAGGAAAAAGGTTTTATTTCCATGTTCCATGTTATGTTATGTGATGTGTTTGATGGTCCAGTTCAGGAGAAGATCAAGAGCATACGAAGATTTCCCCAGAGACCTTCGTCGTTACTGGTGTAGATCTCATCACAATTCAACACATTTATTGCTCTGCCTCTTTTCACAGATGGCTGTGACACTAGTTTTCCTCCTTGGCTTTTTTTAGCAACTGTACTTTAAAGAAAACAAGCTGGACTAACAAATCTTGTTAAGATACTAACATAAAAGACTAAAAGGGTAGAAAAAGTCTCAGTTAAAAGTGAAATGTACCATATGCCCTCGAACAACTATGCATCATTTAGAACAGCCTTTGTGACTGTCTTATTGTTCCCAGTTGTACCTGGATGTATGTAGAGATAAAACTTTCACTCCAATCTGTAAATTTCTACCTTTTCTTTTTATTTTTGTCAGTTCAGAAAAAATAATTTTTGCATAGTTTTTTTTCTGAGAGATTTTATATACATAAATAGAGCTATGTAATATCTCTATATACATCCCCTACTATGAACATTTTTAGTTCAAGAACACAAACCAATTTTAATTAATGGGGATAAGTTTTGAACCTACTTGCTTTTTTCATGACTTATTAAAGATGAAAGTGATGTATGGAGAGTCACTCTCTTTGAGTGTATGCCTTATCTGCATAATAAAAGAGACTATGCACAAGCTTAAGAGTAATCATAAATGTATATTAATGAAGACATTTATAGACACATGAAAATGTATAGCACGTAGGGAAAAAAATCTAAGTTATTAATGTTGACAGATTCAATACAGATGATGTTATGTATGTTAATATTATTATAAATCCTTATTGTTATTCATAGGCTTATATTAATATTGTCATTATGAATCATATTCTGCCAGTTCCCATGAGAAAATAAAAATACATGATAGCAATACATAGTGGCAAACTGGCATTGTCATGTTTATATTAATGTCAAGTTCAAATTAAAAGTAGTTCTAAAATTTGTGACATTGTTTTGCATTTAAAAACAATCAGCATTCATGTTAATGCTGCTAATAAATTGATATTGAAATAACCAGCTCCAATAGCTATAGATTGAATGTGTTTGTTCTCAAAATCAATGGATACATAATCTTTTGAAGTTGTCATTATTGGGCCATGAATAAGGAAAATTATGTACAGACTCTTTGCCTACGAATATGATGATCCTGATTCTTTTTCCTGATGACATTTATTTTGCCTTAGAGTAGTTTTACGAATGTCACCCTGGTTTGTTTTTTTCCTTGTGCCACAACTCAACTGTCAGGTTCAAGACTTGCTGAAGGGCATAGATGGCTCTGAGATTCAAACAAAGGGTAGTCATTGGGTATCATAGGGTTCACTGAGCAGTACTTCACCTTCCTTCACCCCAGCTTCAGTTATGGACCACATGCAGTGTTGAATTATCTTTCGTCCAGCCTACTGCTAGAAGAAGCATCATACTTGTTTGGTTAGTTACATTTCCATTCATTTTCTAAGGAAAACTTTAAAGAAGAACTTATATTTAATATAAGGCTTTTATCAACATGATGATAGAAATTGGGTTTTGGAGTTGTTTGTTATATATACAGTACAGTCAGGATTTTCATACTGTTTGCATCACACAACATAAAGTACCTGTGGTCTGTTCATCATAAACAGAAGTCTAAGTGTTGCATCATTTTTTCTCTGCCTAATTTGCCTTGCTAGTGCCAAAAACATAGAGAAAAATCTACGTAGGAATAGCACTGAGGATATTATTATTTCCCAGACAGAAGCTAATACAGTTGTAATACACCACAGCATAGAGTGAGCATTAGAGAATTAGAGTTTGCACTGAATTATGTTGCTAATCTGAAGAAGATTTAACTTAACAGCTGATCCTTTGGAAAATACAATATCTACACAGGGAGAAGTTCATTTTAAAGAAGTTGAGTTGCATATAGGTTCTCACAGGCACAATATACTTTCTATAGGTTGCAGCACATGCAGATGGACATCTATGTACACAAAGGACTTTGACTGTATATAAGAAGCTATCTCTTCATTCATTCATTTAATTTTCATGTTTACTTGCCATAGAAATTTCATAATTTAGATAGAGTTTTTCATACTAGTCTACCAATAGAACTCATCCTTAATTTCATAAATATTTGGGCTTAAATAAGAATGCAAAAAATCTATAGAATTAGAAACTCAGCACAGCATGTATATATTAAGAGTATTTCTATCCTTTTTTCTATTCCCTGACAGGTTACCCTTCTTTCAACCTATGCGTTACTAGTGTCATATGGGCCTTGATAAAAGCAAAAGACCTACATAGATGTAGTAACCTTACCCAGTGGTTATCCCACTTGGGAAAACAAGTTCCACTGTCTTTCACACTAATACAACTCATTAAATTATTATCTTCTCTGAGCTGAACAGAATTCTGCAGACATACTGGTTAAAACCTGACAATCTACTTGGGCAAAGTTATTTCAAAATGAAAGCTAACTAGCAGTCTGCACTAATATCTGTGTACAGATGTCATAGGTAGTAAGTACTCAGAAATATTTGTGAAAGATGAAAAAGCCAAGAAGCAAATCTAACTTTAAACTAAGCAAATTCAAAATGAGAAAGAAATGTTACATCAAATCCACCCAATCAGAACAGATAATTCTGTCACAAAGACCTAATCTTGTTTCCTGTTCAGGAAAAGATGACCTCAGTGATGCATAGGACCCTGTTTCAGAGAAACACTTAAATGGCATGATTAGTTTTAATAATGCAAATTATCCCATTAAAATCTATTTACTAAATCAGGGAGTAAAATAGCTCAGAGAGCTTCACATCATTCAGTCTCTTAGAAAAGCACTCTTTTTTAGCCTAGAAGCACAGAATTTTGTAACCATGTCTAAGCAGAAAAGTAAAAGAGAATTGTACTCTAAAAAGTGTTTCAGAGCTGATTTTTTCCACTTAATGTGCAGCAATAAAATCAAGGGCTTTCCTTTAGATGTATTTTGACTATCTTGATTTTTGTATGGATAGCTCTCACATAAGTCAGTGATGGTACTACACTTGGATCATCACTTTTCTGATACCATCAAAACTAGAGAAAAAGACCTCATTCCCTCCCCTCTTTTTTCTGCCTGTCCACCTTTCGTTTCTGAAGGATGAGAAACCATCCCAAGGAAAGGAATGGGACACAGACAAGCCACATAGCAATCTGCAGCTTAAGTCTGGCATGAGATCAGCCTCTAAAGTGCTCTCTTTCAGGGAAGCAGTTTACCTACCTTCCATAAGTATGAAAAACTCTGTTTCTTTTCTATGTTTTGTCAACACTTGTTTATCTCATCCTACCAAATCTCCTTGAATTGAGTTGTGTGCCTGTAAAATGAATCCGAAGCTCAGACAATCTATTGACATTCTCTGCTCCCACCCAAGAGAAGTTCTGTTTTTCTGTTGGCAATGATACATGACATTTAAATTCTGTCTTCCACAACAGGCTTATAGGAAACTAAGGAAAGAACTACAGTGCCAGTGAAGAAAACATAACTTTATCACTCTTATTTAAACCAGCTGGCAAAGCCAGTCAGGATAATATGAATTTTCTTTACTACCTTATTTCTTGACTTTTTACATGACTGACTTTCTAACATTCTGTAGTATGTCATTTTCAAGATCCCAGTATGGGTTGAAGAACAATATTATCCATGATGGTGAAAGAATAACAGCCTTGAGACTATATACAAGTTTGTCAAGAATCAATTTAAAACCCATTTTAGCAAGGCTAACAGCTGTTTTAAACAGAAATGAAGAGGGTAACAAACTCCCCCAATCAATGCAGGCTCTCAGTTGGCTTCTGCATGGTCATGTTCATGCTATCACTGGTCTGGAGGGACTCCAAAACAGACAGTCTGGCTGTCTGGTGTGTTTCTTCTCACTAATTCTTAATGTTAACTCAAGGCAAATCTTTTCTTTGATGAATGCCTCAAGAAAGTAGCATTACCAGGAACCTTGTCTCCGGGACCTACAGAAACTCAAGCTGTAGGGAAAATGACTCCAGATTTCTGGAAAATTAATTTCCTTGAAGAATTAATTTCACCTGATCAATCTCCTATGATATCATGGCAGAACTCTGAGCATTCAGGCCTTCTTCCCATTGATCTTTAACTCATTTCACATTTTTCCTTTTATTCCTGATTAAAAAGGAATTAACTCTTCCAATAGTTTGTGAAACTGATGAGCACTGTATCACTATAACTTTCCCTCTCTCCAGCAACTTGCTATTCCCCTGCCTCTTACATTTAACTGAATACGATTTTTGCAAGAAGAAGAAGAATGAGAATGATATACTAAATATATTCTTATAACTACAAGTTCATGATTACTCTCTGGCATATGCTCTCCAGGGTTTTTCACAAATTTGCTGTAAAAATTATAACATTCCCAAGAGAAAAATATTACCATGAAAAAATACACTGTTTTCATATGCAGCCTATATTTATTTAACCATAATGTCATTCTAAGTTTGAATTCTTTCCTCATCCTGTTTCATAATTATATTTGTCTTATGTCATCTCATTCATTTCCATATTTGCTGTTGGGGTAAGTAAAATTGTAGGGACCTCTAAATTGTTCCTCATCTTCAACTCCCTCCTTCTATCATTGTAACTCTATCTGTACCTTGCTGTAGGTGATAGAACTGAAGGCAGTAGTTCAGGTGTGATCTGGCCAGAGATGTATAATCATAATGCTGCTGTGCAGAATTATTATTCCATTGGTTTAGTACACAAGACCACATTTTTATTGCCAGTGTAATGTATTGCTAACTCCTACCTGGCTATTTACCAGCTTTCAGCCACAGATCTCTTTCAGCACGAGGCATCTCACATACTTTCTTTTCCTGGAATATCTGGACTTTGGAAGCATTTAGGTTCTGTCTTTTAAACAAATTAGTTTTCCACCTGGGCATATGTCAGAGTATCCCCATATAGGAAAAAAAATATTTTAGTCAGTACACCTACAGACATAAAAATAGCAATATTTTCTCTGGCCAATACTGTTTTGGTAAGATTTCCTTGCTTTTCTGATCATTCTGTAGAAGGAGAAAAATGTTATGTTCCATGTCACACAGACTCAAAAATCCAAAGACAGATGTACCCTTTTTGGTACTCATAAACTCCTTATAAACACATGCATTTTATGCCTAAGGATTTTAGTGTGTATTTTGTAGATTTTCATAGAGTTATATAAGTTAGATAAATTTTCCTGAGCTTCTCACATTTTAGGTAGTATTTAGAGATAACTGAGCACTTTCTCACATGTTCCTGAACTTCTGCCAGAGACACATTATCAAGGACATGTTGTTTAGAAGAACACCTGCAAGAATTCCAACTGAGACAATAAGATAGATTGTAGTCAAAGAGAAAAGTAAGCTCAAAGCCCTTGGAGGGGCTCCAAGGGACAGTTCTGAGGAATTCTGATGGCGGGCACCAGGGGAAAATGGTACCACGGGTTGGCTCTAGATAGCAAATGCATTAATTTATGACAGTTATAAAAACTGCAACAATCTGGCTGATGCATATGTGTGTACTTTTGTTCTGCACCTTGCAAACTTTCATTTAAGGGACTGCTTTATCTATCTACACTAACACGGTTTTGAAAGTCTTTTACAGAAATTCAGGCATCACATTAATTATCACTTAAAGATACTTGATACCATAGAAGACCTTCTATAAATTAGGCAACATTAACTTTGCAGTTACCCTCGTCTTGACTCCCATCCACCTTTCAAACTGTTTTTACTTTCCAAGTATCCAAAGAGTTTTAAAGAGGAGAACGAAAAGGAAGAATTGTACAAAGAAACTTGCTGACCCCTTTCTAAATGTCATGCAAGTGATTCTGAACATAGATAAATATCTTTTCTCTTGGTTCCTATGGAAACATCCACCTCTACTCTACCACCATATAGCTTATTTCACATGTCTCTAGGTATTTTCTTTTTCTGCTTCCCAAAATGCTTCAATTGAATATACTTTTCATATTTACTCCTTAGGTGATTTGACACTTTCCTTATCACTGATGGAAGCACTCAGCAAGATTTCAAGAGAGTCCTTCACCCACCCATTGCAAAATCTCCATAACTTCACTAGGGGAAAGGATGGACAATCAGATTTTCTACACAAAACTGTTCCTATTTTAGATGTGCTTCTTCCAAAGAGACTATGGATGTTCATCCCTGTGACAGGTAGAACGAATGGCTGAAGGCCATATGCAGTGTCTCTTCAGCATTAAAATCACACATTTGCCTGTAAAATTAACCAAGGTAATAACTTCAAGCATCTATTTTTGTGCATGCAAAAATGTGAAATACAGGTTGAAAAGGCAATTTTCAAAGTGTTGTTTCTTTTTCTAGAGCAAAGTGATACTTGTGATAGATTCAGTACATTAAAATTAATTCTAATTTTAGAAAAAGCATTATATCGGAAGAAACCATTACAGATCATGAGTGATATTCCATTCAAGTTGTGAATAGATAATTTCAGTCCTGCTTCATTTCTTACTAAAGAAAGGGAGCATGGGAAGCACACTTCTCAATGTCTAAGACCAAGTCTGAAACAGAATTAACCCATATTTGTGAGGGGAAAGTGAGTTTTTACATCATCTGGTGAAGATCGAACTTTCATTTGGCTTCAAGATTAATGGTTCTTCACATCCTTAGTTATAACACTACTATCTTCCCCCAAAGGGAACTATCTTTAACAAAGTTTATATTATGAATGAAAATTACTATGTGGTCTCATTAATGATTTTATCAGCGAAGCTGGGGTGCAACAATATCAGTGCAAATAAAAATGTACATCTGTGGATGAGGAGAAAAAATGTTTTAAATTAGTTCTATTACAAAAGCCAACTCTAACATCAAGTTATGAAATTACCACTAAATAGCAATGATGGAACTGCATATTGAAGTGTGATAAGAAAGCAAGCTAAAGGCCAAATGTTGGGCATATTTCTAAAAAACAGAAGCCCCAAATAACCTTCAACTTCCTCCCTTCTTGCACTCTTGGCATTCTTACTAGATGAAGCACAGAGAAGATAGAAACATTCATCATTTTAAAACATGAGAAAATTTTGGAGAGGGCTTGTGTTTGGGGGCATATAAGTCTCAAGGTTGTCTGTTTGCCAAAGTGCTCTTGCATTATTGCACTCAAGGTGCACTGCTGACGGTCCCTGTTCTGCAAAAATGACAGAAAAGGGGGAACAGGAGTAAGCAGTTTCACTTCTTGCACACAAAATGTCAACTTAGCTGTTATCTTATGACCTAACTGATTAGCAGAAATACATAATCATTTCTGAAGCTGTTTACTGTATCTGCCACAGAGGCAGCCAAATTCCCAAGCTATCTGAAATCCTTTGGTTCCAATTCTCAGGGTTGCTTGCTTATATTAAGGCTGATACTTGAATCTCTCACAGTGATTTTGCTGCCAAATTTTTGTGTGCTGTCGTATTATTTTCTAACTCACTTCCCTTTAAGTAATGTTGTCTTTTACCAGAAAGATGAAGCGATCAAGCCTTTTTCAGTACAAAGAAGCCACCAATCAAATATTTGTTGCATAATTTAAACATGTGGTGAGGAAGAGACTACCTTGTATAATTCTGTTGTGTTGTTTACCCAGCATACCCAGATAAAGTCCCTAAAGGCCTGTAACCATTAAAAAAAAAAAAAAGGTTGCTTATTCCATCTTTCTCGTTCTCTTACTCCCTCATTACACACTGGGATTGCTTCCAAAATACTGGAGGTCAGCCTGATGGGCTTTTTATAACTTAATCCTTAGAATCTGGAGTCTGCATTTGTTTCTTGTTCACCTAAAAGAAAAAACTCAAGACATATCATTCAGTTATAGACTTCTTTTCTAAAGAGGAAGTTGGATTCTCAGCTCCATTAGGAACTACATTTTCTTTCTTCAAAATGTGTCTGGTTTTCAGAAGGTCCTTAATTATCTAACATAAAATTGCCTGATTTGTCTTTTTCCATGTCTCATATAAAGCAGAATACTTAAATCTGCCCACTCTGACAGATTGTAGCTAAAGTAATATTTTATTTTTTTTAATTCTGATGTAATTTATTATTATAAATAAATTACTTTATTATGGTAGTGAATTACATTCATAATTGCTGTTATATTGGCTTCAGGGCTCATTAAAAATACATGTTTCTGCTGTAATAAAGAGTTTGCACCAATGTATCTCAATACTGTGCTTTTTAAAAACATATACTGTGATTGCAATAAAAATACTGTATTTACATACTATCTTTCACCTAGGAAGACACTAGATCATCTACAATATATACGTGTGATGAAATGCAAAAACTCCACAGAGAATTTTGGCAGGAAAAGAGAAGTGTTAATATTCTTTTGGTGGATATGGAACAAACACCCATACAAATGTTCTGGCCCCTTATTCTTTATAGAAAATTAGATCCAAGCACTAACTCTCTTCCATACAGTCTAAAAGACTATGTCGAAATTGTGTCATCAAACATTAAAGAGAAGCTTTATCCAGGGATACTACATGTGTATCAACATTCCATCTTCCAGGGTTTCTCAAATTATGGTCCCTGGAAATCACAGGTTAAAAGGCATCATCACACTCTTCGTTGGAGAGCACACATTTTTCCCATCAGTTCATAGCAGAGATATGATGAAAGAGGCAATAAGTCAAACTTTAAAAATGGTATTCTATAGAAAGGGAGTGTATTTACTCTGTATATTCACATAGTGGCAAACTCAAAAAAGCTTGTCATCCTGCAGAATACCTCAACTTATGAATTTTATGCTGAACCAGAAGCAGCTGAGAAAAGAAGGCAAAAAGCACTTTTCCAACTTTTGAGCTTTTTTACAAAAAATTACTGTATTTTCTTCAGTAATCATAGAAGCAGAACATGTGTGAAGGTTTAGCACTAAAGAACCATAGTGGTATTTGCTCCAGACTTAAATGTGTTTCCTGCGGACTTTGACAAATGAAGTCAAAGATGCCTAAGACTTTTGTTCCTCTGGGGCTTGACCAAAAAAAAAATTGTATATCTACGTTAGACAGCACAATGTCTGTTTTAAAAGAATTTGACCCCATAAGTATCATCCCAAATCCATAGCTGTAAGCTGTGTTCCCTGCATAATATGAGAGAATCAAGTGTCTTAGGTGTATGATTCAAAAGCTCACACCCTTACCTTGGAAGGAACTGGCCATTCAAAATACAAATCCAAAGGGGTAAACTCCTAGTTTTCTTTCACATTGATCCCTGTCAGCATAACACATGGGTAGTCACAGTAGCATTCCTTACTTTCTGACACTTTGTCTGAGTGTGGATTTGTGGGGTGGGATGTGAGAAGTTTGTTTTGGACCAAAAAGTTTTCATGTGGACAATAATATGACATCACCATGACATGCAAAAGAGTACTTGTTTAACTGTCGTAGCCAAACATGGAACCAGAAATGAGGTGGTTTCCACACAACAATGCTTGAGGATTACACTGGACCTGAAAGTCCATATGTTTTGCAGTATGCTGTCCAAGATCTGGAAAACTCTTGGAAATAATTCATTCATCTGCAGGGAACAATGTGAGCACTTCATTAGTTACCTCCTGACCAATGGTCTTTACCAAAAAACATGGCAAGGGCCATGCTTTTAACTTTGTAGACAGTGCCACTATACACGTTTGGGAGCTGAACTGAAGGGCAGCCTAGCACCATTCTTAAAATAGAAGCTAAGCAGCAGCAATAATGAGCAGGACACACTTGCCCATCAATGGCAAACTAACTGCGAGCTATGTAGTGACCATGTGCAGTGGCTAGGTCATGTTTCCAGTCACCAATAGGCAAGAAAAAGCACTCTATAAGGCTTGCTCTGCCACTGAACAGTTCTCAAATAACAGACTGAACACTACTGCTTCCTTAGCAATTATATTCAGGAATGTTCCCTGGTTTCTATCTTAAAAGGCAGCTGTCAGTCCCAATTGAAAATTCTTCCCTTCTACAACTTTTCAGCTAATGAACTGATTTCTGAACTGACCTGGAGTTTGCTCAACCATAATAAGAAGGTTCATTCAAAACAGAATGTTGGGCCATTTCTAACTCAGCTGATAAAATCACTCCCCTTGCAATGAGAGAAACACTAATATGTACAGAAACATTAATATATACAATATAGTGTTATTGAAGCATTAGCCTTGGATGCTGGGGTTTGGTAATAAGAAAAAGGCTCTTTCCCTGGCACTGTTATGGTGAAAGGTATTTAATATGATTTCATCGCCAGAAATAAAATTGACATAACAAGGTTTTCTGACTTTGTAACCAGTATTCACTTAAGCAGGTTATCTAGCCGCTAGCCTGCTGAAAATTACCTGTTTAGTGGTACTCAGTGGTAACTGATTTCTAATGCAAAAGTTTATTGTGGTTGTTAGTTCCAGCATCTTTCCTATTTGCTTTAGGTAGTGATAATGATTTTGTTTGTTTAGTTCTTTTATTATCTTTCATTCCAAAACTTAAGTCTCATCAGGTCAGAGAGTCTCACATTAAAAGGAATTATGATCAGATCTCATCACATCATAATACCTCTACCTTTCTCATATTGCCAAATTAAAAAACCTTACCTGAAAAACCAATGGTCTAAAACAGATAACATGGATTATCAGGGTACCAGAGTTGCAGCTACAGAAATGTTGGGCTTTCTTCATCCCAACTTTCAAAAAAAATCAACTCTTCGAAACCATTTAGTAAGAAAGCGCTTTGAATGAACTTGCATTCATATGATTTCAATTAATAGAACCAGATCAGTGGAAGAAGAAATACATCAGCAATACACGGTTTTAAAGAGTTTAACGACTACATAAAATTACTTTAGACTATTTACTTAAATAGTGCACAGGATAAAAAAAAAACAAACAACTAAATATTTTGAAAGAAATAGAAAAGGAGGAAAATGCAGTTTGCTAAAGTAGTAGCAAAATATGAAACTGTGATTCTTAAACTATAATTTTTAAGTACCATGCGCCACTGAGCCAGTAGTATGCACACAGTGCTGCTCTCACCAGGTTTATAGGTGATACAATAGGAGCATTTTACTACAGCCAGACTTCTGAGGGAAAATTTTAAGTGAATCAGCACCCTTTCATTTTTCATTCCTTGTTTTTTTCTGATAACTAGCAGTCTCATGATACAGATATTTGTCTATTAGGAGCCTGATGGAAATTACCAAGCTCATTCCCACATATCACATACTTCAAGGCAAAGAGTTATTTCCTGATATTTTTGATAGTTGAACTGTGCTAAAGGTGAACTTTTAATGAGATGGTACTCTACTCAAATGTTTCTTATCAAATATCCATCTCTTCTTCTCTGTGGTTAAGATTACCTTTGAATTCTCATCAAGATCAAGTATTTCTGATAAAATTTTGGAAAAGAGATCAACAGGCACTACTGGTTTTTTTTAGTAATATTATTCTCCTCTTCGAATACAGTTCTATTTCTAGGCATAATTTTCCCCCAGTTTTTTTAAATTTTGAAATGGAAAACCAAAATGTTGCACAGGTCTTTCTGAAGCTGCTGTTGATACAACTTCAAGCTATATGAAGGATACCTAAAACACATTCTGTTAAATATCCTAGGTATGAAATATCTAAAATATTTTGCGGTTGTGATTAATATTCCGAAATGGTGAACTAACTGGTAAAGCAGTTGATGGTTGATGTGAGAAGCAGCTCCAGCACACATAAATGTCAATATCACTGGAAACACAAGAGTATGAAGAAGCATAAATAAACTCCACTGACCTTGTTGGAAAAAAGTACTGGAATAAATTTGCCCTTCCCAGTAACCTTCCTCTGTCATTTACACCCTGATCCATTTCTGTGAAACCTTAAGACCAGGCTATTCAAAATGAAAAATTTCCATTAGTTGTGAATTTAAAAGGTTTAGATGTTCTTGAAAAACTCTGCTACAAACCTTGTCTTATTTTAAAATCAAACCCCTGCTTGTCTGTCTTTTAAACTGAGCTGAAGGCCATTAGATCATTTACTAGGCATCTCTGGCCTAAAAAATGTACTTCCATAGAAAAAAAATGATGGATCTTGTAATCTACTACACCTTATGAAAATCATATACTTCCCTATATATATATTATATATTCCATATATTTTAAAAAATAAAGGGCAATTTTATTTTTAAAACCCTTCAGTAATGCAGGAAATTGCTCCTCTAATCTAAAGCAGAAATCAGATTCTCAACTAATGTAAAGATCTTTAGCTCCATCAAATTCAAATTTGCTAACCAATGTGCACCAACTATAAAACCAGTAAAGCTGTATGTTAAGCCTCATTCTATTTATTGAAACAAAAGGATGACTATATGACATAGTCACACTGTTTCTTCCTAATACTGTCAGAATTGTATTGATGTTGGCAATACCAGTCTGACCAAACACCTTAATAAAGAAGAGAGATTTGTTTAAACCAACTGCGTGTGTGCCTTGCCAGCCTGTCTCAGAGAACATGGCAATTTCCTCTTGTCCTTTTTGAGTATTTTTTATACATAGCTTTATGAAAAGTTATAATATTCCCAGAGACATTGAAGAGATCCAGCTAGTCTTACTTACTCAGAACTGAAAGCTTTAAAGGTTAGTCTTGAGGGACATTATTACACTGCAGGTCAGTAATGCCTAGTAACCTTTGCCATGCCTTCTGAGGGCAAACACACATATTACGATACTCCATTCTACTAGAAATGAAAGCCTTTGGAAAGGCTGGCTTAAGGTTAGGAAACCATATGGAGGAATCCCTCAGAGGATGCTCTGCAAAGGGACTAAGATGATATAGGACGACAACAACAAGTTTGCCTCTCTTGCCCCTTGCTCTGTGTATCACTTTGTCTTTGAAGCAAAGGTACTAAGGGAATTCTTGACTCTAACAGATGATAAAAAATATTTTAGATCCATGCTTCCCACACCAGCTAATTTAAAAAGAAAGCATTTGAGACTTAGCTGCTGATGAATACTACATTTCAAAAAATGGGAAAGAAAAGACTGGGTGAGGGGGTTGATTTGGGGCAGGCATGCCGGTTTAGGCAAGGTTTTAGGTTGGGGATTTTTTAAATATCTATTCAATTTAAGATTGACTGTGCTCTTCTCCACTTACAAGTTGAAGCTTCTGCTCATTCTGTTTTGCAATTTCTCAGCTAAGCATAAAAATTGCTCCAGGAATTTTCCACAGAGAAGCATTTCTTTCAACAATCACCATAGCCTTTATTTTAGCTTCCTGAACTAGAATGACCATACTAGATTTTGCTTCAGTGACAGGCTAGAGTGTGATAAACTCACTTTTTAAGTTATCAGATTACAGTAGTGAAATTATACATTACCATTTGACTTATTGAATCATAGCTAAAGGAAATACTTAAAATATAGACTTTACAGTTACAGTATTTTGTGCTTATAGTTTCCTCCCTATTTATTGTGCATTTTGGCAAACCAAGACATCACATTCTTTTTCCACTTAAAAATTATTCTATGATGTTGAAAATTAGAAATTATTTTAAATGGAGGGATACAAAAATAAATTCTGCCTTCCCTCAGAAACTCATAAAAAATCAAGGTAAAGTAACATTCTCTGACTTCAGCTTATAGCAAATGATTGGCTGTAAAATTAAGCTCCCTATGTAGGTTGCATTGCTTGAATACTAGAATGCTTGGATCATCAGTCCATTGTCATTGATAGGAACTAGAAAAATTAGCAGAGAAAATCATACTTTCAGCTGGCATAAATAAATTACACTGAGCTGAAGTCTGTTGCTCCATACTGATCTGAACAAATTTCAAATCTGGGCCTTTAATGCATAGGAGGAAAAGTTCAATAGTTCAAGAACTTCATATTGGAACAAAACTTTCTGATTTGGCTGTAAGAAATCTGTTTCAGAACTAGTTCTGCTTCCAACTATCTGGTTTAAACCCAAAAGCCAATAACAGTGTATTGCAAGGGGTTTAAAGCAAGGGGGTTAAAAATAATTAATCCTTTTGAAGGAGCACCATTTCCATGGGCTTTTTTTACTTTGGTTTTATCCCATCTACAGTCTTTACCAAAATATTGGCTTTCAGTTTTGGAAGACATCCAAAATACAAACTACCTTTTTTTCTCTGCCTTTGCAGTGTCCATTTCTTTCTTGGTCAAAGTGCAGTTTTCATGCTTTTTCTAGAATCAAGAGAAATCCTTACCAGCCTCACAGAAATCAGCACAATGAGCAACATAGCTGGAAAATATGGATGGTAAATCCAAAGACATGTCGATGCAGTGTTGCATTTTCTCATCCAGCTTTCAAGAAGTGACAATTGGCTGTTAGAATGTGTGTTTTTTTCTATCAGGATTAATTACTCTTTTAAAAACATTTTTAGGCTCACACAGGCGCATTCTGATTTTCAGGTCACTAAACATTGAATCAGGACTATCAAATCTTGAGAGCCAAGTGTGTGTCCTCTCTTCACACATCCCTCGGTGTAGGACTACACCTCATCAACCTGTCTGACAAAATTGTTTCAGTCTAGAAGCCCCACTTCAAAACCAGTCTTTCATACCACAGGTACAGCCTGACACCCCAGCCACTGCACGTAACAGTCTTGCACATTACAAACAAAAAAACTCAAGTTTCTTCTTTAATGGTTCAGTGGGACACAAGGAGGCTCAGCATTTCAGAAAAGAAGGCCACTTATTTAATCACCTAAGTGTTGATTTAGGCTCCTGTTTTTGAGAATCTAGGCTGCAGCATATGAGCCATTTTCACTAGGACACCCTGGCCCCTTTTTCATTGCTCTAGCAAAGAAAACAGCTGTAAATCCAGCTGGGTTTATGGCTGTTTTGTACTACTGGAGCAGCAGAAAGTGACCAGAGAACACTGGTGAACTTGCCCATATATATCAAATGCCTCAACAGTGTAATTTTTAACTGTCGGATTTTTCAGAGAAATAAATCTGTATCTTTTAGTGTCTGTTGTGTAATGGGCAAGGATAGTTAAAGAGCAGACTCCTCTGCTTTCTTGGACCTTTCACTGCTGACTCCACTTTTCCAGCAAGAATTTCTTTTTCCTTTATTTAAACAGGGCTACCTATCTTGAACTCCTCATGGCAAAATGGTGCCAATATATACGTGACTTCAACTTTAAGTGCTTGTTATGAATAGATAGCACAAATACACTCTTTCACTATTCCAGTCAAAGAGCACCTAAAGAGTAACAATATATTTTTCCAGCACCAGAAATGGTGGCTGTGCAAAGGTATCCCAAAGCATTCTGAGGTGAAGATGATAAACCAGGCCTGTCACTTAGATGAAGGTTTAGTAAGCCATACTTAACATTCTTCCTATGGTAAAGGGTGTTCATACACACTTATACAGGCTGTATATACGGAGTCACATGTTGGGAAATAATTCATTTTGCACTTGCTTGATCATCTCTCCATCAGTTTGTTGCAACCATTTAACTATTCCTATTTATTCTGTTCACAAGCCTAGGCCTGATTTGAGAAGTGCGTTCACTAGACACGCAAAGATTGCAGGAGAAAACTTTTAATCTGAACAGACCTTATTGTACATCACAGTTGGCAAACAGCACTGCCATTGAACATGTCAATTCCATAGTTAGGAACTGGTTAGGAAATAAGTCAAATCACAGAGCTATACATTGAATTCCAATAGAGGTATTGTAACTACATAATAGGTTTATTCTGTACTGGAAGCAGTCACTTCAAAGTTACTTCATTTTCCACTTCGAGGCAACCCTTCCCTGAAGAGTAGTTTTCTGCAAATATATTCATAATAGAAAAATTCATAATAAATAATAAGTAACAATAAATCACATAAAAATATTTAAAAAGTTATAACAAGCTGTATGATTTTCTGGAAATGTGTTCTCACTGCAATATTCTGTCAGAGGCATTGAAAAGCTAAAAATCTATTTATGCTAATTATTTCTGTCACTAGCAGGGAAGCCAGCTGGAAATTGTCACAAACATAGATATGGCCTGTGTTTTCTCCCCTAAAAAACTATGCAATGGCCTTCCCATGGGGCCCAGTACGTGAGTCACCATGACTGCTAGCAGCCAGCACATACACTGTACGAAAATGTCCATATATATTTAGCTTCAAATCAGAACTTGTGTAGTGGCTTCCATTGTAAACAGGATATTTCCATTTGTTTTTACACTGTCTGATAATTTGAATACTTTGCAGCCATCAGAATCAACTAAGTTTTTACTTTATCAGAAAGAAGTCTGTGTGCAACCATGACAGCATCACTTTTTGATAATGCCACTACAGCTTTCTGTCCTACTTTTGCAGTTTTCCTTCAACAAAGATTTGCTGAAACTCCTGAAGCATACTTCTATTTTCATTCTTTTTTAAGCCTAACCGGTTCTTTCTTTGCAGATGAAAGAGGGATTGGTGTGAAAATATTTACAACTCTCCCAGTTGCTGTGATAGTTTGGAGCAGCCTTTTCATCCAGCACTGACCCAAAGAGCTGAAAACAACACAAAAGCTTTCCTTTATCCTTCTCCTGGCCATACCTCTGACATGTCTTCTATACCAAAGGCAGAGATAGTTCCCTGTGCAGGAGACGGAAATCTACCAAGGGAAGTCAAAAACAAACTAACAAAAAAGGATTTACACAATGCAGAAAATAAGAAATGTGTGGATTTCAGTATCAACACACGGCAACCATATTTCTGGGTAAGTAATAAGTGCCAGTATAAATAAACTAGTGCTGTATGCCAGCCACACCAGACACCAGTGATAGGTACTCTGTGTTGGCTGTGAATATCTGCTTAGTGTTCCATCCTGTGAGGTGACAGGGTTTGGGTCTGAACTCTGATAAATTCCAAAAATGCTCATGAGGCAGAGCAAGAACAAAAGGGCATTTATTAATATAAAAGTAACATTCATGGGTTGTGCCAGGACCCCTTCATTTATTCAAACATAAAACTAGAAAACAGTTCCTTCCCCACAGATACAGCAAATCATTGTCTTGATTTACAGTATATCTGCAGTAAGTAGTCATGTGCATGTTTTCGTCCCACTATAAATGTGAAGTTCAAAATGACAAGGAGAGACAGATGCATCCTACAACTAGCCATATATTTCAATATGGGCTGTAGGATATTCTCCTTCACCTTGAATGATACTTTATTGTTCAAGTAATACTCCTGGAATGCAAATACTCTGCTATAATTTGGAGATAACTATATATATACAGTGAATACATGAGCAAGCCAGCCCTGTTGGAACCTTATACTGCACAGGTATATAGCTGTGCCAGCTATAATTCCACGAGCCATACTCAAGATATCCTTGCTATTTTGAAAACTCAGCTATTAATAGCTATATGTATATTTAATAATATGCTCCCCTTAGCATATGTTAAAAAATCCAAGTCTTCTTTTTGGCAGTAAAATTGACATAAATTTACTTATTCAACTTTTGTGGGGAAGGCTGAGGTCTGAAATTGCAGTGGTGTCACAGGTTAAATCTCTTCCAGAGTATGCCTGCTAGCTAGCTCTGCTGATCAGCAGCTGAAATTCTGGGGAGAGGATGAATAGTGAATTGAATTTCTCCTTTGCTGTCTTTCCCAAACATATGTGTTGAATCAGTGGATACATATTGGTAAGGTATTTGCCATTTCAAATATACAAAAGAGATAATGCTGATTAAAAAACCCTCAGAATACCTTGTTGACAAGAAATACAAACTCTTTCAGGGAAATATTAATTTGGGCTTTGAACATTTTAATTTTAATCTATGTAAATTCTTAATTGTTTTCACATCATTTTCTAACACAACAATTACGGTGCACAGTGAGAATGCTGTTATATCAAGTTGTAATAAGAATAATATTGCATAATTGAATAATATTTTACAATATTCTATTTGCCATTTTATTGTTTAAGCTTTTATATAGTTCTGACTAAAATCTTTTTTCCGCTTTTTTCTTTTATCAGAACGCCCTCAGTTTCTTACTTAGGCTTACAGTTTGTCACAGCATATATAATTCCAAATTTGAAAAGAGAATTTTAGGAGTGAGTTGAATCTCCATTAATTTTGTGAGTACAGTTATCAGGTGGAAAAAATACTGACTATTTAGAATAAATTAAATTAATTTTGTCTTCCCTTTTTCTGCTTAGAATGGAGATTTAGCAATAAAATAATTACATATTTTAATATAGTGTCTGTTACCATCCTAATCTTGGTATAATACACACATAACACCTATTATACTACAGCTCTGATTTTATGATAAACTGTCTGTATTTTTTAGATATGATATGATAGATGCTGACCACTGCTGAGAGGTGTTGCCTAAAGTAAAATGTATATTCTGGCAAAATTATCAGAAAATAGCCTGATAAGAAATGGTACATGAAAAGATGATTTTGGAGGAGAATTGGTCTCTTTGTGACAAATTTAGCCATTGAAAAATCTTGTTTAAAAGCAGTTTAAAAGCCTTGATCTTAAACCCTATTCTATATCATCCTCCCTATATGCATAATGGCTCTAATTTTTCCTCAAGAAAATTTAGCTTATCCATAGCAATATATACTCCTGAATATGTCTAATTAGAAGGTATGTGTCTGTTTTTAAAACCCACAGTTACTTTTTTTTTCTGCAACATGTGGGAGTTGTCCCACCCTGAAATGTGTGAGTGGCAACACAAATAGATGTTAACATTAAACTCAAATATCATTGTTCCAAATGTTTTAAATGCAAAAAGCAATGCATAGTTTTCTGCTTTATGCCTACAGATATTAAATATCTCTTATGCATCAATGTTTATGACATGAATATTTCCTAATTGCCGAAGACAGGAACACCTCTCCTATGAATATGGGCTGAGAGATTTGGGGTTGTTCAGCCTGGAGAAGGCTCCAGGGAGACCTCTAAAGCAGCCATCCAGTACCTAAAGGGGTCTACAAGAGAGATGGAGAGACCTTTTGATAAGAGCATGTAGTGACAGGACAAGGAGAATGGATTTAAACTGAAACAGGAGTAGGTTTAAATTACATGTTAGCAAGAAATTCTCTACTGTGAAGCAGTGGCCCAGGTTGTCCAAAGAAGTTGTGGCAGTGTTCAAAGCAACCTGGTCTAGTGAAAGGCTCCCTGCCCTGTGGCAGTAGACTAAACCTGAGTTTTTTACTGTATTATAACATGCTGTGTTACCTTTTTCCCCAGGCTTTTGGAAAGCCACCTTTCCCTTCTCCCAGGTCCTTAGAAACCCATCTCCCTTTTCCCCTGGCCTCTGGCAAAGACACCTTTCACCTTCCTAATTAGTATTCAAGCCCCCTTCAGGCCGTGTTCTGATTGGTTTCCCTTGTATCCCTCCCCTTTCCCCTGGCCAGGTGGTCTATAAATTACCTGACCAGGTGAATAAATCCCTCTTTCTGCTTCCTGTTCCTGGAGTGTGTGAGTCCTCCTTACTGGGACCTGGGGAGGACCCTGTGGCCTGCCACCCAGCCACGTGGAGGGGGACAGGGAGGGGGAGAGCGTGCCCCATCAGCCGTGTTACTGCCCTTGGCAGTGCAGTTGGAACAAGATGGATCTTCAAAGTCCCTTCCAACCCAAACCATTCTATACCTCTATGATTCTATAATTTGGTTAGATCATTCATTTAAGTGTCTTTATCTACTGTGGTAGTTTTATTGCAGTTGTAATGGTCACCTGGTAAGTAAGAGAGAAGTTGTGTAGCTTTTTTTTTCTAAATGATATCACAGGAAGGCTTTAGAGGACATAAAGTTTCTTTAGAGGTTTTTTTTAATCCAAATTAGGCATTGTACTCACAAATTGACCATTTTGAATGGATGTTAGCTAATTAAATACTGTGGCAGTGAGTCGACAAAAACCTCTGTGTTTCCTATAGCAAAGACTCTTAAAAAGACCCTTCATGCAGCTTATTCCCTAGAAGAAACATCTACATCTTTTCTAAGTCATCCATCAGACAGGCATCTGAATGTTAGCCACAGTTCAGAGACCCACATAAGAAATGTTAGATTGTGATGGTCATTCTATGATGGGGACCTTGTTTATTAATATGGGGGGTTTAAATGGCACTCCACATGTTAAAAGCTTTGTGCACATTAAAATACAGTGCATATTTCTGCACTGGATTTCAACATATATTATTCAGCACTTGTAACCTAATAGAACTTTACTTGTTTGTTCAGTGAATGCCTTATTCTCCGCAACTAAAGATTTCTGGGTTTTGGGGAAAATAAGAACATAATTACAAATCATAAGTTACCTAAATCCTACCTCAGGAAACTATTTAACAGTGCTTTCCCTGTTATATGGGCCTTAGAAAAAGAAAAACTCTCTGTTTCACTGGCAATATTTTAAACAACATTCAGTTCAATATTGAGACATGCAATTCTTTTTTTTTTTTAGTTCTTTCTCTTCTACACATTTTCAGTTATTAAGTTTATGATAATCAGCTCTGTTTCTTTCTTTATATTTGGGTTCTATTTCTGTAAGTGATGCTGTCTTGGAGCACTGATGTTCAAAACTGAAGGGTGCCAGACCCAAATCCCACGCTGTGCGGTAGTCTGGAAGATTATCTTCCATATTACAGTGATTAAATTAGACCAGAAAGTACCACAGCCCCTGATGTGCATGTGGTAATACTTTGAAAGGACGGAAACTGTTCCCAACAGCTTCAAAATTGTCCAGCACAGAGTAGCTGCTGTGTGGGCTTTTATCCTCCTACAGATAACGTCAAGCATATCTACTGCTGTGTGCATTCTGCAGCCTTGATAAGAGGAAGAAGAAAACTTTTCAGGATTACAAGACATAGCTAAAACTAGAGCTTTCTCTCCACTGACAGATTTTTGGGATTAAAATAGCATAACTCCAAGGTATTTTGTTAGTTTTACAGATATTGAGTCCATAAAAGCACTTGGATTTTGTTTTCTTGGGAGTCTACTAAAAAAGTCTATGCAGCCATAATACATTTAATAATTGCAGTAATCTCTAACAACTTGAAGTACAACCACAGTATACAGTGACCTTCAGGCAGTAGAGTTGTTGTTTTCACTGTTAGCACGGATAATGCAGTGCATTTAAGTTATGCAATAGATTTATATGTCAAATTAATCTTTTCCTCAGCACAATCCCAGGAAAGCACCTTTGTTTCTATGTACCCTCTAAAGTACATCCCTCTGTGAATCATCAGTCTATGTTATTATTAGTCTTCTGCATTTACTGTGCAACATTATGGAAGGTGGCTTAAGCAAAATGACCTGAAGTACTACAATACATTTCAGGAACTTGAAAACACCATTGGAGGCAGAGGAAGGAAGCAATCTATTGCAAAGCCCCACCCATGCTTTTTAATTATTATATTGTTTTCTTTGCTTTATTGGTTTGGTTTTAACACAGTATTCTTCTAAGCAGATGAAGGCACTTTGGCAATACTATTGACAAAGAAAGCAAACAGGTTATGTACTCTCAAATTAAACACACATGTAGAGAGTGCAACAAGAAGAGAGCTACCCATATCAGGAAGCTAAAATCCACAAGGGACCTCTCTTGTGCCTGATGGGTAGTCTTGATTGTATGTTTTCTTTGGCAGTGAAGGCAACTTAAGTTCCCATGTTCTCAACAATCTTCCCACCCGTTAGGTCTATCTGCTGAAGGAGATTTAGAAGGTTTGTGCAGATTCTTTACTGTTATTTTGGGATGTGTTTTTTTTAACATGCAAGACTTCAGGGACCTGGTTAAGAGCCTGATATCCCAGCTTTCAGTAGCATGGCTGAGAATGGCAGAAGTAGAACAGAGAGGTGGGAGTGGACAAAAATGGTCAGGGAAAGGAGGCAGCTCAGCTGAATAACATAAAAGAGTTTATGGGCCTGCTTTTGGCACTAGTGCTTTACCCTCAAGGTTCCAGCAAGCTCAGAAAGCTTTTCTCACACAGATGCTGCCTGCCTGCCCTCAGAGCCAGTGCTGGCATGGCATGCCTAACTTGGACCCAGGACACTGTGAGAGGTATGTGCAAGATGAGCTGTGAGAAGCCTTTCTGGTCCCTATCTCTCCCTTTTTTCTCCATATGCATTTGTACACAGATCCCTGCCTGAGCTACTTGTTGGTGTCTCTGCTGGCCATGCACCTTTCTGCTTCTGACCTTGATTTGATTTCCAAGTTGTCCTTGGACTTTCCCCATCCCTATGGATCCACATGGCGATCTGAACTGTGGTTCACAGTGGTACTATCACTGGACCTGCTCTTCAGTTCCTGATGGGGTACCACGAGGCCTGCATTCTGTGTGTGAGGGCATTACTGCGCTGGCCATGCTGTCACACACACAGAGAGCTCTCTACAACCTCTGGTACAGCTGGCTCTGCTGTTCCCTGATATCCAGTTTCAGAACAGCTTTAACACATCCAACGGACCTAAGTTACATCTGCTGAAGGCCTGTTCTTCTGCAGGTGGTCATCTCCTTTACCCACAAGCTATGCTACTTTTCTTACTGTTATACAGCTTCTCATCCAGGTACTAAGGCAACTCCAATAAATCACTGGTTTTACGGGACTGGTTTTGTTTTATTTAAGGTTTGGTCTGGTAGAATCAGTTGTTCAACTTCATGAACAGTCTCAGCTTGGGAGCAGATTCACCTTGATTTGTTGTAAGGGACAAGATGAGCAGAAGGAGCTCTTAAGTTCAGTATGTCACTTAGTAGACTGCCTTAGCTGTAGTGAGAAGCTACATTTGAGACTGAATTACAGCTCCTGTGCAGGCATGAAAGCTTAGTCCTTAATCACCACGATGAACTGAAGGAAGACTCACTGACTTTATCACTTGATGATTATGGAACTTCTGTTCAAATTAGTATTCATTAGTTATTCAAAAGAGAACAGCTGCAAAAAGAGCTCCTAAACTAACCCTGCAATACCACTAGGTAGAAGGTTAGGGCAGTAATATATAAGCAAAGAAGGCTGAATTAATAAATGCTTCTGAAGAGTGAGAAAGCAAACTCTTCTAAATTAAAGTAAACATTATTTTCTTTTTTTCTGCCAAATCTCTGACTGAACTTGATATAAACTCATAAACTATTCCAGTGAAACCTGAAATTATATTGTGCAGCAAATAAAAAAATTCATTTATTTTTTTCAAGATTTCATCACTGCTGAAATAATCCTTCATAGATACATCCCTCTTAAGTGAGGCCTCCTTCACCAGCAGTAGCTGCATGCGGCAGCTCTGTTAAACCACTGGAGAATACTTGAGTACAATTCCTTCTGAAGAAAACTGAGGCTACAAAGCAGTAGGTTTTCTCCTGAGGTGTCCATATGCAAGGACAACAATTTAATCTATCATTTATTTCTGTTTAAAACTTCAGTCACCAACCAAACATATCCCTTGAAGAACTCAGGCAGTAACTTCAATAGGAGACAGTAACTGGATTCATAATCTTCCCAGGCACTGTTCCCAATCCAACACAAGTTCTGTAGGAATAATAGGATGACTCCACATTATCAAGTAAGCTAGTTATAAGAAGTTAATGGTCTTCATTTGAGACAGACACTGCTCATTAGTCTACTCCTAGATAGTTTTCAGTAGTGCTCAAGTTAGTAATTTTTATTTGGCATGGCAAGGACTTGGGATCTTCCCAGCCATTTTGGGCAACCACCAGACTTTCAGCTGAGATTGCTGAATGGTGTAAAGCAGAGCAGACAATGATCTTGTACTCCTGCATGTGCTAGCATTCTTTCTTGAATGACTGGAGAGTAAGGCAGTTCAGAGAGTCAAACCAGTCCTTAAAAAAAAAAAAAAATGCCCACAACACAGCATTTGGAGGGATTTTGTCTCTGAACTATTTGTAAAGGACATACAGTGCTGGTGCCAGTGAAAGAAAAGGAATGGAAGTATCTTTCAAGAGTTGCCAATAAAGACAGAACCATGGACATGCAGACTTAGAATGACTAAAGCTATCACAGGACTGTCCCCTCGGGGGACAGTAATTTCCAGCTGTAGGCACTGGTCTTTTAAAGAAACTGTAGTTCAGTCACTTTTGATTCAATGACCATAATGTGAAGTTAATGTCTTACATTAGCTGAGTCATGGTTAATGTCATAATGTTGCTGGTATTCAGTGTAAATGACAGCAATTTTAGGCAATGGGTGTTTGAGGCAAGTAAACATTTCCAGTCCAGGCCTCGATTAGCCTTCTTGAGTAGCAGCCATGACAAAACACCCTCACATATTTATTAATGAGGCTGATGGATATGACCACTAATGAAAATGGACAGGTAGGTAATGAGGGAGGTACAGTCAGAACACAGGATTAAAGTCAGGTACAATTAAAGTTCAGCTCCCTAGTTAAACACAGGCTCCTTTAGGGCCCTAGGTAAATCATTTATACACAGCCTCTTAGTCTTTAAAGAGAGGGTAATAAGATTCATTATCTTCACACATACATCTTGCAAGTTTGAGTAGTTTTGCTGTATTTTTTTCCCTTAATTCTCAGAAGTGCCCAGTAGGTTACCAATACCATGATTACAATACTAGCCAGAACTGGAGTCAAAAAAAAGCTTTTTCACAGAGCTCTACTAACATATTGAAGACACCTTTACCCCTTATCAGTTATGGTATTCCACTCTAAGCTTAAGACAAGCTGCCAGAAAAATACCTGCTACCTCTAGGAGTGATGCCACATCATGAGACAATCTGTGCCCTCTAATGCCATTCCCAGCAGAGCTGCCTTTAAAGACTATGTCTCTGGGAGTGAGTTGAAAGACTCTGCAGACAATGGCAGCACAAATGTCAGATGTCCAGTAGAGGAGAAAGCAAAATACCTTTCCTAGCAAAGGTTGTAAAACAGAACCAAACAATGCAGACGAATTGCAGGGTAAGGAGAAGAGGGAGGGAGTTAGTGAGAGGGAGACAAACCTCTACATCAAGCCATCTGGATTAAAACCAGATAAGTCATTCTAAATTGATGCTTGAGTGCTGAGCAAATGAGCTGGAGGAAGAAGAACACTATGTCTTTGCATAGCTGCATCATAGGGCATCAAGAAAGTGGTGGCTTACATTCTGAGCAGAGGAAAATCTGTGCACAATCTATTAGCTCTGGCTGATATTATGAAGCTGTTTCAAGGAAGTCAGGTGCATTTTGGGATAACTTCATGTAGTTGTACTTCTGACCAAGGTCTGCATTACAGCCCATCCAGAACCTAGACAGCAGTTAGTAATTAAATCTTAGTCGTTATCTGCTGACATGAAAACGCTTGGGACAGCAAGAAACTGAAGTTCAAGGGGCTCACCACTCCACAGAGAGTTTGGAGCCAGGAAGAGTTACCACAAGCAAAAAAAGACATGGAAGGTGGGGATTAAAGAAAAAAAAATGTAGAGAGTTAACAAAAGAAGGGAAGAAAGAAAAGCCCTGGGGACGAGCCAAGCAGGAGTTAACTCATGAGGTACAGAAGAATCTTAGGTTGTCACTGAATTAAAAGAAACTCACACTGGGAATATAAAGAGGGGTTGTTATTTTAGGCAGGTTTGAAGATTTCTTGCTCTATTTAGCAGAGAATAAAGATAATTTGTTTACAACACCACATGCACCTGAGAAATGAGTTGCAGCTCAGCATGCTCATGTTGGATAAAAATTGGGAAAGGGTAATCTGAAGCAAGGACAAATCTCAAGGACTGAAGTTAATCCTAGGACTATACAGATTTTGTTCAGACTTCAGGGCTTAAGGTACAGATATTCTAGTGTCTAGTCAATGTCTAGCCAGGGAGCTTAGCCAGATCTAAGACACATGGGCTATTTATGCATATACATGCCTTTAAAAAACTAAGCTTGCACACTTTGCCATGGTACAGGATCTAGTGTAACAGAACTGTTGCTAGATCATGTTTCATTGTGTACCAGAGTCTGTCAAGAAAACAAGTGTCTTGTAGGTGTCATATAGACAAAAATCCATTTCCCTTCTTCCATAGCATTTTCTCCACAAGTAATCTGGCTTTTGGTGTTAAACTCACTGATCATCTATTAAATGCAAAAGGCATCAAACACTTTTTATTTTTTTTTTTAATACTGTTACATATGTGGCATTATTCCAGCTGATGTAAAATTGCTGTCAACTCAGGTGCTTAGATTCAACCACCAAAAAGGTCTAGCACAGTTTACAGCTCCAGAAACAATGGGAAAGTCACAGAATCATTAGCACTGGAAGGGACCTCTGAAGATTATCCCATCCTGCCAAGGCAAGGGGACCTAAAGTATGTTACACAGAAATGCCTTCAGATCAGTTTTTAATGTCTCCAGAGAGACTCCAAACTGGGAGGGAAGGTGCTATGTAAAAGCACCTCACTCACCAACCATGCCAATCTAAGACTGGAAAGGGAGGTGGAAAAAAGTTTTACCCACAAGCATATACACCTTTGTGAAATGGAATAATTGCTGCTATTTTCTCTATTATCACTCAGATTTTTGCTTTATAATCAAATCTGGTTGAAATTGCCAGCAAGTTTTACAGTTACTGAAGAGAACACTATGACACACTGTGGCCATGCAACCTGCATTTCCTTAGAAATATGGATACAAATATCTTCAATTACCTTCTCAAGGATGTACACAGAATTCTGATTTGTATTATTTCTTCAGTTAGACCTGTATCAAAATAATCTGAGGTAACAGTTGCTGTTTTGTTTCTCCCTTTAGTTTCTATTTTACTTAACCTATTAAGCTCAAGGAAAGCTCAGTCCCTTTATGACAGAGACTGAAAAACAGCAGGTGTTTCACTATCCTTGATAGTGTTCAAATTTGCTAAGGGAAGAAATGGTTAATGACATATCTCAGACTAATCCTGCATTCTCAGGAAAACCCTCTATTTGGTGATGTTCAGAGATGTTAAAGGGAAAAAAATAGTTTCAGCAAGTTGGTTTTTTCTCTAAAAAATCCATTGCTTCCTTCAGAAAGCATCCCTTAAAATCAAAATTGAAATCAGCTTCTAAAATCAAATTGGAGACAGACTCTGCTTCTGAATCTGTCAGCTTGTAATATCTTAGAACTGAAAGTACTTGCAGTCCTGGAGTCATGATATCATTCTAGTCTGATTCTCTCTGGAAGCAAAGTTTGAGCAGTTCCACTGTGTACAAGTGTGTATATACACATTTGAATCCTGTGGCTCACCTCAACTGTGAAGAAAGGTTGAAACCTCAAACGTAATTCTGCAAGTTTCTCATAAACAGACAGAAGAGAGAAACTTTCTGCATGCTCTGATGGATCTCAGGGACCACTTGCATCATGAAAGCTCACTTTATCAGACTCCAAGTAATCCACACTGCAGGATCACTGCAACAAAGATCCCAATCAGAGCTCATACATACCTAGAAAATACAAAATCTTTAGCAAACAGTCCAGCGCTCTCTGAATAACTTACTGAGTAGCTCCATGAATATACAAACAGTCTGAGCATCCTCTGCTTCCTTTCCCTTTTCAGATTGGAATATTGCCGGGGGGAGGGGGGGGGTGGAAATAATGCTAATAAAAAAGAATATGAAGAAGAAAAAAAACATCATAATGACTTTAAGCAAGTTCCACAGTTGTGCTTTTGTGATTTGAAACGTGGTCCTCCCAAATCTTAATAAAAGTATTTTTAGCACTATATGCTTTCTTTTCTTCCTCCCAAATGTGATATAGCAGTAAATGATCAGAGTCTATAAAGTACATGAAAACTTTGGAACCATAGGGGAAAGCATGGGGCTATTGGAAAATACTGGTCAAATTACTTTGTTCAGAAAAATACATCCCAGACAGATGTATGACTCATATCCACTGCCATCTGTTAGACGGAAATAAGCCATCTTTGCCTCATTAAAGTAGAAATGATCCTCTTTTGTAGTCAATGATGACCTACTGACCTCGGCCCCAACTGCTCAGATCAAGCAGGTTGGGACAGTTGATTCTGTTAGGACCATTTTCTTGCCAGTGTCAAAAATTGTAATTTAACCAAAATTCCACCCTCTCACTCTGAAATAACTCCTCCAGGTCACAGCATTAGGATTCATTACCCTCCCTTCTGGGCTTGGTTGAAGGCAACTAAATATCATAAACTGTAGAAGAGCATCCCTAATCACAATAAATCCGCCTCTGTCCCAGAGCCTCGTGAAAATCCCCTGGGTGTGGGAGTGATGTGAGGAGGGATTCATAACATCCATGAAGTCTAAAGAACTACTCTGTGGGTATTTCCAAGATGTCAGCACCCAGACAGTGGGAAGAACTCTGTCAGCCCCCAAGAGGAACAAAGTCAGAGGATCATCTGCTTTGCACCTCTCAGTCAAACCACAGACTTTTAGGTGCTCCCTGCAGCCATGGAGTCACAGCAGTGTTCATTGAAGGGGTCCTGCCAAACCTGTGCCATCTGTGAGAACTGTTATCCAAACAGTGTTGGAGGTCGTCGAAGTGAGCTGACAGCACAGTGATGGCTTTTGCATCCAAGAATTCAAATTCAGGTTCAAATAAAAATATATTGTGCTTGCAGTCTGTCCGTGAGTGAGGGTTAATCTTGTGTGTGTCTGCACAAACTACTAATGGTTGTATTTCTTGACCTTCCTCAATCCCAGTACCATGTTACCATTTTGGGGGAAAACAAGGAAGAGAAGAAGGGTGCTCTTGAATGCATATTCAAGCAAAAGAGCTGACAGCAGCTGTAAGCAGGTAGTACCACAAAACAATACATGGAGAACAATGAAGTTAAGATTGTTATTCTAGAATTTCCAGTTGTTTTACAGTCCACCTTCCATTTTTTTGGGGACTCCAGTTCTGAGCACAGCCTTCAGGCTGAAATACTTGAAAACACAATGGCTGAGCTGGGACTATGCCAAAATTACGGCCTTTTCTATCATCACAGGCACAGCATCCAGTCTTCGTAACATCAAATGGCATCAGAAAGGAAATACACACTTTTTTGCAAATTCTGTCAAGATTACTTCTCCCTGAAGATCAATTTCATAGCCATGGTCACACTGCAAAGAAGATCCTACCTGTCCGATTCCCTAATAAAACAATAAAGACACTATTAATAAAAGGTATCCAAGCTTTACAACTTGCAACAATTTAAATGCTGAAATACAAATCTTCCTGCTTTTCTCTAAGATTGGTGAATTATGGGACAAAAATGTTTCTGTCATTCCCCTTCAACACCGCCCTCCGGCAACCACGTCCTCAGGAAAAAAAAAAACTTTTATATGTGCATTTATAAAGCACCTGAGTTGTGCTGGGGTGTGTCTGACTTGATGCAAACAAGCAAGCACAGCATGGTGCCTACTTCCTAGTAATGTACAACCTAATTAGATGGAGACCCAGAAGTTCATGTCAACTCCTGTACCAGGGGAACTTCTTTCCAGCTCTTTGTGAAGCAACAGCATTCCTGCACACCATGAAAGCAATGAATTGGATCTCCACAGAGTATGGGAAGAATGGCTAAAATGGTTTTGAAAGCCTGGCACTGCATGCAAAGATAATGAGTACAACAGGGGCAACAATATGGTTGAGAGTTTTGGGATTTTCACCTTCCATAGGCTGGAATTTGGGAAAAGAGAGGGTGTGAGTATCCAAGAAAAGCATGGGTGTGTTTTCAAGCTTTTTAAATTGAAAGCCCAATGTTTGAAGAAATACCATGGAGAGTTTCACTGTAGACCTTTCCTACTATGGGCCATAAGAAGGTGCAGAGAAGTGATAGATGAATAAAACAGCATTGTGGTAAACATATTTAATTGTTTCATTTTCCAAAGCCATAATCTTATTGTTAGAATTAGTATAATTTTAATTGGGCACAGACAGAAGTCAAAAGCTGGCTCCCAACAGTGCCTATGTGCTTGCAGGGACATGCTATAGCTGCTGACTGCGAAGGACTTGAACATGTATGTGCTTAGAAATGATCTGTAACAATTTTGCTCCTTTCTTTCTCAAGTCTGACATCCCTGCAACGATATCCAAAACAGAGGCTGAGTTACCCTGAGCCTGGCAGGACATGTCAGTGAGATGGATGAAGGCTATCTTGGCCTAGATGAAAAATCCATGACTGATAGCAGGAGGAGACTTTTTTATGAACTCTTACACTGATTGCTGATATCAATTCTAACACTCCTTTTCTCTATTTCCTTATTAGAAAAGCTCTCATTTTCTTCATCCTGTAGTTATTTTGGGGTTCAGTGTTCCAGTGTCGAGCTTTTTACTTCCATGTAGGCATAAATTGTTGCTGACTGTCTGCAGTCACATCTTTAGAGCTCACTTCTGCAACTGTGGAAAGAGCTAACGGCTCTGAATACTTGATGTTCAGAGGGGGTTAGGTCTAAACTAGTTTTCTAACCCTTTAGACACAAACATTTGCTCCTAAGAAGGTCTCTCTCATTGAATGATTTCAATAATAGAGTTTGGAGTACATTTCTCTCTTTTCTTCTTCTTCTCCCCCGCCTTTTCTTTTTTTTTTTTGATTGTATAAATACTTGCATGTGCGTGTCAGATACTACTGCTGTAAAAAGGGTGACATACAGTCTGGTGCAACTTGTCAAATACAGGCTGTCTGGCAGTCAATTTCCAGCACATTGTGTTTGTCTCGTAAGCTGTGACTGTGACTACGGCCCATATAGTTTTGATTTCTAGATCTCATGACTGACCTCATAGAGTTGATACAGCTGCTGTTTGCAGAACTGTCATATTTAGGAAGAGGGTGTCAATCAAACCTTCTTACTCTATAAATATTATCTTGCAAGAGATTAATCAGGGAAATAAAACAGGAATAGACTCAAAAAATATCTAGATATTGCAAAAGCTCTGTGTTAAAAAAAGCAATAAGCACATATACAATACACCTACACACTCAGACGTACGTAGACAGGTGGGTATACTTATATACTTCAGTATATAAGGAAGCACACTTCCATGATCATTGAAAAAAATAACTGTAATATTCATGGATTGCATTCAGTAAATAGCGTTCATATTCAAGTAACAGTCTGTCATTAAGAAACTTATTCCAATACATTTTGCAAAGACATAAATTTCACTTGAAAACAAATCCCTCTTTCACTTAAGAAAAATTTTAAAAACTACTTCTCTTACTGTATCTTTTTTATGCCAACCCATTTATAATAGAAGGGTACGGAAAATGTCCTAAACTAACAATTACAGATGACGACATTCTCTTTCATTATCCAGGATAAAAAGCAATTTTCATTCCCTGGAAACAAGCAAATTCTACAGCAAGCCTTCAACAAATAAAAAGATGCATAATAGAGGCTAGGATCATACAATATTTCTCTTAATTTCAGGCTTTCTTCTGAATGACAAAGTTATACTCTACGTTAAAGATTATTTGGAACAGAAAATAAGGTATCTTGAAAGTAAGATCTTTACTTTGATTTTAGATATACTATTATGCTTTCAAAAATGATACTGCCTTGCATGCACTGCCAGAAGAGATACTGAAATTCACAGTTCTGACGGTGAGTATTTGTTCCTTTTTAGCTGACTATAAAAGCATTTCTGACTCGTAGAGAGTTTTTACCTGTTCAGTAACAGATATTCTTCCAGCATTGCCCATGAATTTAAACAGTGTCTTTAGCAAGCAAATTTGCCACAACAAATAAAGATTTTTAAAAAAGAAATATTTGAAAAGATCCACCAGAAAGTTGCTGGCAAACATTAGCAAGAATTAAATAGAAAATAATTTACTAGAAAAGCATAGATAGAAGCAGCTAGTGTTGACTATTTTTTTTAAAGACTCCTACACCCTGTACAAATCGGCCTTAAATGGTGGCTTAGTTAGAGCCAAACTGACAGTCTAAGAACATCAAGATGACAACTCATATTCTGTTACTGCTTTTAGAAGAAGACAGGGACTATTTTTAAGGGGGCACATGTTATACAGACTCTATCTGTTCTGTCTCACAGAGCTGGTTCATTTCTTCTCTTAGCCCACTTCTGATGCAAGCCCAAATTCAGGAAATTATTTACAATTCATTTTAAATAGATGAACAGTGGACTTCTGACAGACATATTTAGTTTCTTTAAAGGAAGGAGAAGGCTAGAGGACTAGGAATGGATTTACCAGAGTAATAAAGAAGTCACATCTATGCTTCCCTCCACCCTCACACCAACCCCAGATAAACATTTTAGTCCCATCTGAAACCATATGGTTGACTCCACTTGTGTCATTCCTGCTTCTATGGATAATGGTGCTGCACAGTGTCTCAGTACTTTTCTGATCTGAAGTCCTTGTTCTTTTCCACCTTTTGGTAAAAATTGCTGGATGTGCTTTCTCCCTGCAACTTCCCAGCCACAAGTTGGCATGCAAAAGGACTGAGGCATCAGGTAAATTTCAAGACACATTGTCACCAACAGAACAGACACGATACAACTCTTTTTCTGCAGTTCAGAACATCTGTTTAAATGACATTTGCCCCTTACCTGAATGGCTCAGCAACAGGTGAAGAAATTGTGTCCCCTCGTTCCCAATCACACATGCCCACATTAGGTAGAGACAGTTTGGAGTTTGGTATGCACTGAGCCTGTCCTGTGAGTTTTAATATACTTTACAGGCTTAAATAATAAAAGAGGTAACAAGAAAAAAGAAGTCATTTCAGAACCAAGGGATAGAAGGCATATTTCATTTTGAAACATGTGTCATATCAGATATGGGAGGAGAAAAATGCGTCCAGGAACAGGATCTGCAGAGGGAAAACTCTAATCAAAAAAACCAGCAAAGACTATAAAAGCTATCAGATACACTGCTGCTAGTGCTGACAAAGATAAAATGAGTTGGTATTCCTTTCACATGCATCTTCTTGTTGCGTCACACTTAAAAATCAGTCCCTCATCTACATCTCTTTTGAAACATGATAATTTGTGCAGCAACCGTTTCCAGTGGTTGGGGGGTTTTCCCAAATAAATGCAAGTCTAGTGCATCAGAACGTATGGGAGCTATCCAGACTTCAGTACAAAATATGTTCTGTCAAAGCACAATGGTTTTTGACAATTCTCTAGGTGTTTAACTATTATTTGAAGCAGACAAAAGCAGTCTAAAGGTGTGTTCTCAAGAAACGTTGTACCTTCCTGTTTGTAAAGTACACTAGTAATGGAGTATTAAAACAAAAAAAAATATTACAACATTTAAAATATATACACCTACTTTATACAAATTCAAATGTTACTTTTCATTTAGCTGGAAAACAAATTGCAGTACTTACAAAATATTTTCCATATTGGCATGATGAAGAACCTTCTTTTCAAAGGCAGATGATTAGGGTAAGTATTCATTCTGGTGAACCTAGTGTAAAATGCCCTGACTCTTTAGAGAAGCATTAAACAATTAAATAGACTGAGTTTCTTTTGAATTTGAAGAATTAGAACATAATTTAGGGTTTGTAGCATAGCAGCTGCAAAGCAGAACTATGTAGCACGTAGGCGATAAGATGAAGCTCAAAACAGGAAATCTGTGTTTGAAGCCATGGCATTTATTAGTGGCTTACACAGCATTCTGCTAGTCAACGCTATCTCCTTAGCTCATGTGAAGTATGTGAAGGATTTCATAACCCAGAGCTCTCATGGATTTTCTTCTTCACGCCTGCAGGGCTATAATCTTATTGGCATCACAGAGATGTAGTGGGATGGCTCCTATGACTGGAGTGTCAGAAAGAAAGAATTCAGGCTCTTTAGGAAGGACAGGCAGGGGGACAAGGAGAGGGTGTCACCCTCTACATTAATGACCAGCTGAAGTGCATGGAGTTCTGACTGGGGATGGATGAGGAGTTCTGACTGGGGATGGATGAGAAGACAACCTAGAGCTTATGGGTCAGGATTAAAGGGAGGGCAAGTGACATTACAGTGGGGATCTGCTACTGGCTGCTGACCATGAAGACTGAGTGCCTGAGGCCCTCTATAGACATACAAGAGCAGCCTCACATTTACAAGTCCGGGTCTTCATGGGGGAATTCAACCACCCTGACATCTGTTGGAGGGACAACACAGTGGGTCACAGGCAATTCAGGAGGTTCCTGGTATGCAGTGATGATAACTTCATTCTCCAAGTGACAGAGGAACTGACGAGGAGAGGTGCTATGCTGGACCTTGTTCTCACCACAAGGAGGCGGTGGTGAAGCTCTGGGACAGGCTTGGCCACAGTGCCCATGAAACGGTGCCATTTGGGATCCTTTGGACTGTGAGGAGAGTGCACAGCAAGCCTACTACCCTGGACTTCAGGACAGCAGACTTCGTCCTGTTCAGGGATCTGCTTAGTAGGGTACCAGGGAATAAATCCCTGGAGAGAGGCCCCAGAAAGCTGGTTAACATTCAAGGATCACCTCCTTCAAGCTCAGGGGCAATGCATTCCGGTGGAGAGGAAGTAAGGCAAAAGAACCAGGAGGCCCTCATGGATGAACAAGAAGCTTGTCGACAAATTCAAACACAAAAAAGAAGCCTACGGAGGATGGAAGCAAGTACAGGTAGCCTAAGAGGAACAGAGAAATTTTCTGAGCCAGAGATCACATCAGAAAGCTAAAGCCCTGATAGAATTGCATCAAGGGCAATAAGAAAATCTTCTACAGATACATCAGGGATAAAAGAAAGATTAGGGGAAATGTCCCTCTCCAGAAGGAAATGGGAGACCTGGTTACCAGGAGCATGCAGAAGTCTGACATATTCTATTATTCTTTTTTCTCAGTCTTCATTTTCAGATGCTTCGGCCACACTGCCCAAGTTGAGAAGACAAAAGCTGGGACTGTGATAATGAAGAACTGCCAGCTGTAGGAGATCAGGTTCAAGAACATCTAAGAAACCTGAAGGTGCACAGTATGACCAGCAGGTCAAGAGAAGCAGTTCTTTCCTCCTTTTCTGCTCTTGTGAGACCCCATCTCAAGTACTGTATACAGCTCAGGGTCTCCAACATAAGAAGGATGTGGACCTGTTAGAGCTATGGAGATGGTCAGGGAACTAAAGCATCTCTCCTCCAAAAAGAGGCTGAGAGAGCTGGGGCTATTCAGCCTGGAAAAGAGAAAATTATGGGGAGACGTTATAGAAAAGTTGTGGATGCTCCATCTCTGGAATTGTTTAAGGCCCGGTTGGATGGGACTCTTCTAGTGGAAGGTGTCCCTGCCCATGGCAGGGCAGAGGGGCTGAAATTAGATATCTTTAAGAACCCTTCCAACTCAAAGTATTCTATGTTTATATGATTCTGTGGGAAGTGACTGTTTTTATTTCATGAAATCATTCCAAATCTTTCAGCTGCTGCAATAGTTCAGATCTGTTCTTTATGCACCAGGTAAGACATTGTCTTCACATCTAGACTAACATCTAAAGGGAATAGGTATCAAACTGCATGACTGAAAGCAGTACTAATCATTTATGCATACTGTTTGGAAACAATTCTCAGGTTTAAAAAGTGCCTTTCAAATAAATATAGACCAAGGAAATGTAATCATCAAAAATGACTTAGACATCACCCTCTTCAAAAAGAACAAATTACAATCACGACATGTAATAGCTCTTGAGCAACATTCACATCCCTGTCAGGGGTTTTAAAAGATTGACAAAACGAGATGTGGATATTAATTTTTTTTTCCTAAAAAAATACACATGCATGATAACAGTTTCCTGGCAAGCTGAACTTCACAGTTTTTGCCATTTTTTACAGCCTGTCTTGATTTATAGGAAGTGTTATCTCCAGTATGCAAGCTACAGTGCAAGGGGAACTGCTGTCTCTGGTCATGCACAACTGACCCAGTTCTTCACATGTGGAGATTAAAAGCAAAGACTCTGGAAAATCTAACATTGTCTCTCACATCAGAGTTCTGAAAGCTTCACAGCACTCCCAGGTTATAATCCAAGAAGGAAAAATCTCTTCCCTTGGACAAATCTTTCTTTTTGGTATCTGCTAAAACAAGAATGAGACTGCTTCTGGAGGCTGTTTCCTTCATTCTTTACCCCAAGGCTGAAGCCCTGGGTTTGCCCAAGGAGCCCTCTGGCAAGCAACCTGGAATGAAAAGGAACTGTGGGAAATCCTCTCCTCCCTCATGGAGCCCCCCCCACAAAACTGCTCCGCAGTGGTACTCTCTTCTGCCACATAAGTGTGTCCCAAAAATCATACAATTAGTATCAGAACTGGCTGGTTCCCCCTCCACAGCTTCAGGTAGCATGGAAGCCAGGCCACTGACTGCCATGGCCTTGCTTCCTGCATAGTCAACTTCTTGCTTGTCTTTTCTGTTTGACAGTTTTTCCCCAGTACCAGGGGCAGGCCTGAGATGTCAGAAAATCATCAAAGGAGCCATAGTTGGGGTTCACCTCTCCTACTGCCACTGCCTCAGCTTCTGCTCTTCACACTGGATCCCTGTGAGAAGCGGAAGAGATGAAGAAAAACAGGAGTATTTAGTATGTCTTCAAAACACTATCCTTTGTTCCAAACCAGCTTGTAAATACGGATAAAATATTAGCCTAGTGTTTCTCTCCACAGTGGTGGCCACTGCCCCAGACCCAGAGACATCCCATCTCAAACTAAAATCTGTATTCACTGTACTGAAGGTCACAATAATAACAATGGATATATTTCTCATGACTCTCTTTTCAAAGCACAGGGAATGAATGAAATCCCCCATCTGTTGCTTTATATCCTACTGCTTTAATCCTCTGAATCACTAGTAGTGAGAAAGGAAGCACTGGACATGTGAGAGAGCTATCCCATCTCCTTTCTGCCACACTGCCACAGCTGCAAGAAGAAAAGCCACTCAAGCTGAAAAAGGAGGTGACAGAGTTACAGAGCAGTCTCTGTGAGGAGTTCTCAGCTCTAGAAAAGGACTCACTGGTCTGAAATAGCCTGGGACTGTTGATCTCCAGAGCGTGCTACAAGAAGATTCCCTCTGCTCATACCACTGATGGCTATGACATCTTCAGAATAAGAATTTGTGCCAGCTCTGTAACAAGTGAGGGGAGAGTGCAGCTGCCTGCTCTAAGTGTTGACAGCAAAGTACCAGGTTTTTTACTTTGTTTTTAGTATTTTATGTTGAAAGAACACTTGTGTACATCCCAAAAAGATGACATGTATGTGCAGACAAGTGGTGACAATTGTTTTGGTCTTCTCTTGATTTTCCCCTGCCTTCCTCCCTCAATGCAACTTACTTTTCAGTTATTTCTTGCTGGCATTGCACAATAGGCTCATAATTCCCTTACACCAGTATATCTGCAACCCAGACACCACATGTAGCCATAATACATTCAGCTCAGCTTTAGCCTTTAGGCAGTAGCAGCTTTTTTCTCTTTAGTAGGGCTGGAAACAGGTGTCCTTTGTTTGTGTTCATTTTGCTTTAGTGTGGAGCCTGTGCTACGGGGAGGGACATGAAGGCAGGGGATGGAAGGGTGATTTAGACGTGAAGCTGTTAAAAGGGAGACTAGTGTCTCCTCTCAGTCCCAGGTGGATTTCCTTTTGTTTAGTCTAACAGAAGAGAATCATATTTCCTGCTTTGCATGCACAAACAAAAACATAAGAAAATGAAACCTCTCAAAAAAAAGTGTTGAGAGCTATGGGCTTAGAGGAAAAGAATGAAAAAGGAACAAAACAGCCCCCTCACAATCCCAGCTTCCTTGGATGGCACAAAGCACGATAAACAAAGTTCTACAGTTAATATATTTAATATATTGCTGATACACAGAGATACACAGTACTGCCCATAAAATTAGTCATGTGTTATTGCACAAAATGGTATGTTCCATAAGAGCTGTCTATTTAGAAAGCTTCATCAAGAACATTAAATATGAAAATAAGGAAAAAAACATTTAACATTGTTGAAAAGTAATTAAAAATATATTTCACCATATGCTTCTCTGCCATTACTTCATTTCAGCAAAACAAATGCCTGGAGCATTTATTATCCCCCATCATTTTTTAAAGAGGCCTAATGTTCCCACTTGGCACAGCAGACATGCAGATAAAATGAATCAACCCTGAAATGAATTGTGTGAAATGCATTTGTCTGAATTCAAAAAGCTTCCCTGTAGTCAGTAAATGCACAAGTACTTCCAATCTTTCAAAATACATATCTCTGAAAAATAACTAGTTTTTTGCTGGTTAAACACTGTGTAATCTTTGACAAAGGTTAAAATGCCGTTAGCTATATTAGGGCTCTGCTTCAGTTGCAGTTGGTGCTAGAAAGTTCATGTTGCTTACAAAGCTGCCAAACAGCCTTGGTGTTAAAAAAGTAAAACAATATTTTAAAAAAAAAATTATAAATAAAGTGCAACAATACATCAAAAAGCTTTCAAAGCACAGTTAAACTCTCGAGACTGAGTTCATCCATGGTGCAATTATGCTGTTTCCTGCACTGTGATGCCAGGCATAAATTTGATTGCAAGGATGGATTATAAGCAATTTTATTTTAATTCATGGTGGACAGAAGAAAGTTACCTTCTTTTATAAGCGATGATGCAAAGAGCAGTAGTTTTCAGGGCTCCATTCTGAGATTTATTTTTGAAAGTGATGTATCACTGACCAGTAAAGGCAGGGAGGGCATTTTTGGGGTGGGGGTGGGGAGCGGTGTGGTGGCCAATATTATTCTTTCAAAGAATAATGGATTAATAAAAAGGCAACATAACAGGTGGAAAAAAAAATCCTTGTTTGTGTCCAGTGATAGGAACAACCATAATTAATGAAAATAATATATAAACACAGCTGGACAAAGATGTGCATGCTGTGTAGTTGATGTGGTAGTTTATTCATTACTGACACTGAAACATGTGACATTTCTCTTTGACTTTACACCAACCTCTTTTGAGCATGTGAAACTTGACCTACCAGTCTGTATAACAAAGCTCTGACATGCAAGACAACTCACTGGCACTGACCTGGCACGTAGCTGTGAGACCAGTGACCTGAGACAGAAATCAAACACAGCAGATTCTTCCTGGGTGACCGGAGACAAGGAATGTGTTGGAAGTGATGTGAGAAAAGCCTACAATGTCCTAAAGTGGTCAGCAATAGTCCCTCCCTTTCTGGAAGCAATGCGGGAAGACAGATGAGGAGGAAAGAGTATTTTACATTAATCAAAAAGATCTGGGTTTTTCTATCACTTCATAGAAGGAGGCACAGAGAAAAGTGTGGTAGGAATCAAGGAAACACAGATATGGGATTTGGGTCTCTTAGTAGATGTAGCAGTAGCAATCTTTGCCACAGTACCACAAAGTCCATAGTATGCTTTTGCTAGCAAATAACACGTCTTTCCCTTTTTCTATTCCACCCCAGAATGTAATTTCAGTTCAAACACCACATTCTGCTCTCATCTGAAAAAAAAAAAGTAAGTGCAGCACTGGCTTCAAGTGGCATCTGCAAATGGGAAAACTGGATTGAAATGTTTCTCCTGTAAATGACAATGGGGCTTGGTGCCCGGAAACCCTGGAAATCCCAAGTGAATCGTTATTGTTCACTGCTGACCACCACTAAAGAACGTCTGACATTGGCGGACCAGACAAAATGTCTAAATATTATCAAGTGCATAGTAAAACCATGATAGCTAACAGAACTGTGTGAATTTCAGTGGATGTAATTTTTTTTTATGGTTCCAAATGACAGAAGCTGGTTCTTCCACTCAAGCTCTATGGATGCATTCGTTCAATTCTGGAAATCCATTTTTAAGTAACACTTTATCAGGCAAGAGCACAACACTGATGCAGAGAGTAGAGGTGGTAAAGCTGGGGAACGTAACAGATTTCCACCTTTACCAATGAAATCAAAGGCCTATGCTGATGAATGAATGCCATCAATACAGCAATGAGCATAAGCATCATTTGCCCTTTACAGAAGAAAATAATATTAGTCTGAATGAGCTTCTTTAGCTCTTTCAGTTCATGATTTGATCTACTCTTAAAAGTTTATTTAGCATTACTGAGCAGAACAGAGGTATGAAAAGAAATCACACTTTAAACCCGAATATGGAGATACAGCTCCTCAAAGAAGAGATTTTATTCTGCATCAAAAGAGGAACAGTTTTCTGATGGAATCTGTATTTCCACTTCAGAAACATGTTGGTATGAGTGGGCATAGCTGTATAGGTAGACCACTGTAGGTGCAGACAATGCCTGTAAAACAAATTAAGTACTTAAGTACAGAGTCTAAGAAGATTACAGAATGTTTGCAAACTAATGTGAGGTCTCCAAATGAAAGAAATGCTGCAAGATTAATGACTGCTAAAAATAGAATATTTGGCTAATTCAGTTAGCTGAAAAATCTTTTGTGATTTTATTATGTCTAAAATCATTTATAATCTTCTAAAGACTCAGCATGGTGGATTTGCAGTATCAAGCTAAAAAGCAGAGGGAGGAGAAATGCCAATAACACTCAGCACAGCGATTCCCCAGATTAGCTGTATATGCCTATCAGAAGTGTCTCCTATATACGAACCTGGGATATACATCCAAAGGGCCTCTTAGCCTCCAGGTCCCTTCTATGAATTAGTACAAAACAGCATCATAATGTTGCTGTATCTATTGCATGGTTACTGTGGATATCGTAGATATTAATGCAAGATGTGTTTTAATTAACTAGCAGTTTTAGCTACTCAGAATGACTGAAGCTCACTTTTCACTAGCAAGGATCTGTATCATGTTAAGTATAAATTAGCTCTATTTTGAGCTCAGAAGTCGTGCATATAAGACTGTTGTTGTCCTGATTAAGAAAAAAAAAAAAAAGAAGAAAAAGAAATTACATTTCTGCCAGAAAAAGAAAGAATAAATAAGTGTCATCTCCTGACAAACATAAAAGCAGAGGAGGAAACACATATGTGATTTGGAAACAGGATTACTCATAGATTCAGAAGTAATAAATCCAATTACCTTGCTTGATTCATCAATAAATGTGAAAGTAGTATTTGTTTTATTATCAAATTAAGTTATTCTGTGGAAGTAATCCACTTAAAATAATTGTTTCCTAGCATCAAAGAAAGTAATCAGTAAAAAGGAACATAAAATGTCTTTCTGCTGCTTTCTGTAAAAGGCATTTTCACATTTTTTTGAGCACCAGATTATTCCATTATAAACGGTGGCTGAGAAATTCAAGGAATCCAGATAAGTAAATGCTGCTTTTATAACATCTTTCACTCCAACTACTTGGCACAGTGGTTTAAAAGCAAAAGTTCTCACACCCTAGATTTGGAATTAAATGGTCTTTTGGGAACTTCACAAGTCAGCTACTTACTGTTGAATTTTCTGTCTTCAGTGAAACAATGTTGGTGAAACTTTTGACTGCTAGGGCTGAAGTATTCTCAAGAGCATCTGCCACTCACAGGACGTTACTTTCTGTGCGCAGAGTACAAAAATATTGGGAACACTGCTTCACCAATATTGACATAAGAAATACAGGTTCACCTATCTCACGATTAATAGTTTCAGTAGAGACAGAGGGAGATGAAAAAGCCTACAACAAGCAGTGCATTGTGGCTAAAATGTGTTCCTGCAATTTTATGACTTATGTGAGTGGAACTTGCAAATGTAATATATGGAGTAAAATGGGGAGGAAAAATAATTAAAATCCTAATCTTTCTTTTTTTGCCTCCTTTCTGCAAGGCAGCCATATAGCCTACAGTCTTTGAGCTCTCAGACAGTAAGGCATCTAGAATACTGTCTCATATTCAGTTTGGTATGCCAAAGAATTAAACATCCCCCTGCTTTTTGAAAAGGAAATCATAAATCTCACCAATGCAGACAAGGCTTTTATTTGCCATCAAAGATCTGATTCATCTCATGCAAAGTGAGATCCAAAACTTGGATTAGAGAGATTACGTGGCAGTGTTCACTCTGTTCTAGTAAGACTGAAAGGGTTTTCATCTGTCTGCTAGCGGAGCCTCCACTGTGTTTCTTTGGGAAGAGGCGAACCGACTTATATTGTCATGCTAGACATGCCAGCATAGAGTTTAAGACAAGGCTGTGACTCACTGATGATCATTTTTAAATAAAAATTTTCTAACTTTGGACAAGTCACAGTCTGAAGCAGTCTTCTGATAATGTAACCATCAAGCAAATGACGATTTTAAACTGGAACTAAAAGTATTGCTTTATGTCATTGTCCATGGAAAGCATCATCATGTAAGAACATGGTTCCATGAGCCAGAGATTCCTTTCCCCCCTGTATTCTATGCTCCTAAATCACTAGGAGCTGCAGCATTGTACCAGACAACAGTTCTCTAATGAAAGCAGCCATTAACCTTTCAGATATGTAGGCTGTTCAGCTTTATATTATTGCATATATTCAAGGTAGAGTCTAGCCTAATAATGGATGAGCCACAGAATTCTGTGGAGTTAATTATTTCAGCACAGCAATCTATTTCTGGGTGTCACTAATACTAATGTGGAGGTTGTATGTACTTATCAAGGACCATATTTTTAGCTGGCAGAGACCCATCTGAAGGCATAGTTGGCTGTCTAGAGTTGGAACAAAATGTCAAATTAACCAGTATCTAAAAATATTAATATAATTGCATGCTGAAAAGTGATAACTATGTAAGTAAATACAAATGGATGTCAGTTTCAACTTGTGAAATACATTAATTTATTTTTGCTTGTAATAGGCATCAATCATTTTATTTTTTTAAAGATCTAATATCCAAATATTTTTACATACTCTAGTGAAATATTTTCATTTAACTTTAAACACATTATGAAATAATGCATTTCTAATGTTTACCCCCCAAAAAAAAACCCCACAAACCCAGCAATGTATCTCATTTACATACTTACAAAACATTCACATATCTTTTAATAATTATATCTAAAAATACTAAATTCAAAATTTTCATTAAATACTCATGTGTTAGCATGATGATCCCAATAGCCATTATAAACATTATAAAATTATAACTACATTCTGCTTATGAAATAGTTTAATCCAGCAGTTTCATTTAATGGTACTCATTCTCAAATTAAATTGCTGTACTGGAAATTTTGGGGAACCCAAACTCAGCAAACAACAGTTTAGCTCGTAATAACTGACGATGTATCAGAACAAAAATCTAGGATAGTCAATCGGAGAGAAAACCAGCAGTGATCAAAATAAATTGAGAACAAAGCTCATAGATATAAATTAAATTAAATACCTTTAGGGTCCTCTGAAGTCTGAAGCATAACACTACAGGCTAATTTCAGGGAGAAAAATCAGAGAAGGAATTCTGCGGTGTTTCTAAATAAAGTATACTGCGAGGACAAGGATTAACTGCAGTGCATTACATGAAAAGTCACTCTATTTTTGTCATCTGGATTCTATGACTCCATAGTTTTCAGTTCCACTATAACAGCATTTGGGGTATTTTTTTCCTCCTCTTTGCCACACACAAATGATTTTTCACTGAGAATTCATCTGAATAACAGGTCAAAAGCACTTCTGGAGCGTGAACACACCGAGACCATATGACCAGAGGGAGCATTTAACCTTGTAAAATTCTGAATTCTGAAATCCACCATTACTTCCTCATGTGAAGTCCATGGCTCTTAATATTTGTGTTGTGGACACAATTCAGTGCTGAGAAGACTAGTAATAAGAAACTGAAACTAGAGAGCGGAGACTTGGCTTCCTTAACATTTGAGGGCTTGGGCTGGATGCATCTGTGCTAAGGAGGATAGAATCTGTAGTCCTAGTTCCTCTGTGCCTCAGTTGCAGGGGAACTCCAAACTGGGGAATGACCCAGACTGTTCTGCAACTTTGTCATTTCCTTATTTTCTAAAAAAAACCAGGAAATATCCTTGTGACTGAGGTGGGCACCATTGCATGTTGCAGTGTGCGTTCAGGGAAGGAAACTAAGAGGCAAAAACTCAAAGGCAGAGCCTCTGTGACAGGGCAAACTTTGAAGCAAATAATTAGAAGTGCTTTGAGAAGAAAAATTTAGCCCCTTTCCACCATATTATTAAAATCTGGAATCCCCTACAAAGGTTGATAATGCATTTATTAATATTTCCATTACTTGGAGTTCTGCTAAGCTACTCTTATTCCACATACATAGCCAAATCCAAACAGGGTGTGTGATCTGAAGAGGTACTTGGGCTTCCTCAGCTCTGGCTATTCATTTCACTGAACTAGGCAGAACAGAGCAACTATGAAATAAAATACCAGATTTATGTTTAAAAGGAGAGAAACTATCAAGGCAGACTCAAAACGCACAAACATTTTTATTAAATAGCAGTTTACAAAATCCTGGAGTAGTTTGTGGAACAGACAAAAAACCTGCCATCACTGTCTGAACATGGCCCCCCATGAAGGTGGAACTCATGCCCAGAAGACATCAGAAACCTTAGAACCTCAGTGCTTTCAGAAATCAACATGGAAGTTGTCTTTTACATTCAGTCTTTCCTCAGAAACTCACACAGAGCAATTTTATATTTCCACCAACATGGAAAAAAGATAGTCACAGAGATCCCTTTCTGTCTATGAGGAACAGCTGTAGGTCTACAGATTTGGGGTTTCATTTGGTAGAGCACAGCCATTGTATCCTCTGTTAAAAAGTGGTGAGCTGGGTTTTGATGTGCTGTTGTTAAGTGGCATAGCTCCATTTGCACTCCTTGGAGGTCTGGAATGGTGTCTCTGTCTGGATTTGTCCTTTTGCTAGCTGAGCTCAGTGAACTTAGGTTCATACAGAGAGCATAGGCTTTGAAGTTATCAGAGGCAGGTGTCAATGTTATCATCAATAGCACTTCTGACACCTGACTTCAACCGGGATTCTAACTGCATTTTTTGCCAATACACAATCCTTTAACTTCCTCTAACTTAGCATAATTGCATTACAAGAATTTCAATGAGTTCTTTGAACCAAGGTACAATTAACATCCTTTCAAAGGACGTTCTCACCCAGAGTTTACCCTCGGTAAACTTCCTTTCTGAAAAAATAAGAGCCTGTTTAAGTGTAAATCAGCTTCTTCACTTCTGGAAATTGTTTCCAGTCTCTTCTCAAATACACTTTCACACCAAAAGTGATCTGCAAGGCTTTGCATGCTATAATGTACATTTTCAGCTAGAAAGCAGACAAACAATGAAGTTAATTTTAAAGATGTAGCTGATTATCAGAAAATGAGTCTCTGCTGTAGATTACTAGAGCACAAATTCAAGTAAAAGCTATTGATAATGAATTGCTAGGTAAAATATATCAGTGGTCTTCCACTTTCAATCTAATTTTTAAAGTGTGTGGCAAACTTTGGCTGATTGGAAACTAAACGGCAGCTGTAGGAGACTGATGAAAACCAGCCTGAACAAAGCAAAGACCATGGACAGGTAACGAGGAAACCTCAGCCTCCAGAGCTGTCATTTGAATATCTCTATATAGCACTAAAATGCATGTTTAGAAAAATCCAAGTGTCTTAATCACTATACATGTCATTTAGGATATCATCTGACATTGCCTAATCATGTACATCCTCTTCACTTCCTTAAGCCAGCACTGCAACTGAATGGGAAAAGATAAGAACCCTGTTCTAAAAAGATTTTAAAGTGACAATGTTTAATTTCATCACTATTTTTAGGAAAGAAAAACCCTTGCAAGCTTTTTAAAAAACAATCTGTGGCCCTGTGGTAACAGGCAGGCAAGTGTAGGTGAAGGTACTGTGCTATAAGAAGCTTTGAAATGTCATAACAAATTCTTTCCTTTCCTTTGCATCTAATCATGTTACGCTCAAGCCATATAATTTCTAGAGGCAGCCCATTTGTGTGCTGTGAACATTTATGAGTTTACACATCATAAACTATTTGTTAGAATTTGGATAGAAAACTAAGAGTTTTAATGGTGAAGTTGTATCTCATTTTCTAAACACACACAAAAGGGCTTGAACTACTGCCTCTTTTTTTTCTTGGATTATCAAGGATTAACTTAATGATTTCTGTGGAAAAAAAAACCTCATAAAAGAGAGGGAGAGGATAGTTTTGGTCCTATTTAAACAAAAGAAATCAAAGCTAATAGCTAAGTAGATGTGATGAAATTGCAATTTCTGCAGCTTACAGGTTCAGTTCAGGTTGAGTTTGTTCTGAGCCAAATGTTCAGTCTTTAGATGTCTTTAGGTTGGAGATCTAATAAGCTTCATCTCTTTTCCTGAAATATCTGATGCTATGACTAAAATACAGTATCCTTCATCACAGGATTTTTGGTCAGGAAAACATTTTTCACAGTTAACACATTTGGCTCCCTCAAAATATCACGTAACTGTCACAACAGGGTCACACGTGTATTCCTGGACAGCAAGGGAAGCCAGGTACCACTCTGGTTAATCCATTTTAGAGTTCAGGACCTGGAATAAGAAATCTTAATGATGCTTTAACTTCTGGGTTTAGTGGTTTATGCTACATATTTTGATATTTTTTGTTTAAATCCAAAGCAATGAAAATGCTTATAAAGTTCATCCTACATCTGGCAAATACATGGTAGAGAAGATCTAAATCTGTGTTCTGGAATTAATACTTTCAAAATGGAGTCTAAGGAGGATTTAATCAAGTAGAGTTAATAAATTCACGAAGCCCTTATGATCACTATGGTCATGCTTTTAGAAAAGATCACAAATCTCAAAGACAGCTGCTCTCAAAAAAACCAGAAAAAACTAATAAAGCAGAATAACCTTAAGCTCCCAGAAACTTGTTCCTTGCTGTGCTAGTCCAGATTGTGTCTGGGGTGAGGAGATAAAAAGCACTGGATTCACACTGCTCCAAAATTGAAGGAGAGCAGGGGTGAATCAGACCGGTAAATTTGTAATCAGATCTGTTGATTATCTGTAGTGGTTTTAGTTCTGATTTCTATTAAAATAACTCAGATTTTACTTAAAAATGAGAGCATATAACTCAAACACCCTCACAGCCCTGAAGAGCTGTTTGAAAAAAGTTGAATTCTCACATGGTCAGATAATTTCTTACAAATTTGTATTCAAATTAATTGATTACAAAATCCACAGGGGAACAGTCGTGGGAGAGACTTCAACCAGTAAGCATGTCTTTTCCACTGAGATCAAGGTGTTCTATCTTGTTGCATAAGGGGTTTTTTTGGTTGGACTTTTTTTGGTTTTGTTTGTTTATCTGTTTTTCACTTCTGCTGTCAGATCACACCTGTGGGTGCTTCCTTCCTTCCCAAAACAAACAAAAAATAAAAAAACAAGCAACTACCCTTTCCCAGAATTTATTTAGTCACTAGGTTCAAATTTTCAAATTAAAGAGAATGTGTTGTTCATCAAAAACCAATATGTGTTCATTTACCTTTGCTCATGCTTCTTTTCATACTCACTTCTTTGTCACAGACATTTAAAATAATACTTTTACATAGATACGTTTGCATATGCATACATGCATGAATTCAGACACTAAGTTAAAAAGTTTTTCTCTTTGCATATGTAACTTACATAATTGCCCAAATAAACATCAATAACAAAGAAGTTAGCAAGTCCTTGTTGGGAATAACCTTAAACAACACTGCTTTAATCATCTGGCGATCAACCTTGGATCGGAGACAGGGAACATTATGTATTTCCCCCACAGCTATGCAGTCATTTGTCATGTACATTATGAGTATATGGAAAGGACATTCTTTAAACAACGGCAGCAAGAAATAAAGTCATCTTCAATCACTGTCATGAATATTCTGTTTAATTGCTGGTGGCTTTTATTTCACTGCGCTGAAATGCCCAGTGTGCTGTCTTGCAGCCAGGCTTTGCGATAGATCAAAGGCTATGGTGGGCTCTTACCCTTCCCTAGAGGCCGAGAAATGAAAGCAGAACCTGCCAGTTCAGGCCACTATCTGCTGTGGGATGATGATAGTGCTGCAGGAGGAAACAGCCTTCTGAGAAGGCAGAAGACAAATACCCTTCCCACTCACTGTCCCTTGATCGAAATGACACATTGCTACATCTTTTTCTTGTACATGACTTTTACAACCACAGCTCATTATCCTTGACCTGTCCTCAAGGCTGTACATTCTGCCTAAAATAAAGGCTGAATAGAATTTTTGACTGCCGTTCCCACAGAAAACTTCTGTTTGTCCTGTCAGAAGCCATATATTTTTTAAAAATACCTACATTGGCAATGCCTAGAGACCTTGGCTGTATTAGCACAGTTCTCGTCTTTTAACTGAAATAGCCCAACAAACAAGAAGTAAATATATCACCCATAACTGCCTCTGCTCTTCTCCTCTGTTTGATATCCAAAAGAGGAGCTCCAAATAGAGTGTGAGGCTGGTTGTCCATGAAGAAAACTGTAATTCTGTCCTAATGAGGAAAACAGACAATTCTGGAGGGAATCCAAACTAGAGGATGCAGGAAAGACCATGCTGATGTTGGTTGCCACATGCTATAGTCTTCCCATTTTAGAAAACTCCACATTCCTTTGAAGTGCCCACAGAAATAGCTGTGGGTTTGTGGGTTGGTGTTTGTTAAATGTTAACTACTTAATGCCACAGAGCCTGTCATCTGTTTGAAGAAAATACTGCAGAAGAAGCAGGATCAGTCTTGAAAAGCTGTCTGTCCAAAACTTAGTGAACATAAATAATGTATTTCTTCCTGCTCTCCGTCTGCTTTAACACAGCAGCAGAATAGAAGCCTTGCCATTGCTGCTGAGTGCAGCTAATGGTCTTTTTTGTCTAAATTACAGCTGGTCCCTCTAAAAGTGCATTTGCTGCCAAGTGCGGTTTCACAAAACGCTGAGTCAGAGGAGCTGGGGGAGGGACCAAGAGCAGCAACAGGGGCTGGCAACCCGCCCATAACATTAAGGGCACTTTTAAAGGAAGGTTAGGAAAAAATAATGTTTCTGGGCCAAAGGAGGAAAATTGGAAGACAAATAAACTGTAAGGAAGGGTAAGTTACAGTGTATTATTTCCCAAAAGGGAATATCATACTATAGTGATTTGATGACATATAGAGTAATGCCTTAATATTTACAAGTAGATCCCTTAAAATATTCATGTGCTTCCTATTGGGCTAAGGGTTCACATGTAGGCAGGTCACCATACATCAGCACAGTGGTCTGCCCCAGGAAATTCAAGGCAATTTGCCCTAGTTCAGCTTTCCAGAAGAGAGACTTAAGTAAACCAGCTCACTCTATATTTGCCTGAGGACATGCACATTTGCAGCTATTGTACTTCAATTGATAAGCTGTGCCTTGTTAATTCACACAGTATCCAGTGCACATGAAGCCTGAATGCTCATGAAGGTATTAGCCAGCTTTCTGACTTCCTGCTGGGGTAAGTTTTGCCACCTCACCTACCGGAGCTTGCTCTCAGCACTACCAGCTAGCCACCATCTCTGAAAGACAGAAGTTGACAGGGCTGAGCAGCCAGCAATGACAGTGATGAGAAGAGATGAAATATCATTTATTTTTTACATTTCATGTCTGGAAATGGGACCAGGAAAAAGAGCAGGAAAAAAATAAAGTGAGATGGTGTTAAAAGTAGTTTAAGCAACTTCCAATTTCTGTGGCCACTTGTCCCTGCTTCCTGTCACACTCACTGTTATATCTGTGTATCATAAGTGGGAGGACTACATGAAGGATCTCATGCATTTGAAAATTAACTCCCACCAAAACTGCTTTTTTTCCTCCCCGAAAAGTAATTTAGCTCTATTTACAAACTCTGGGGTCGGTGTAACAAAGAAGACAAGAACAAGTGGCTGCAGGGCTGTTCCAGTCAACACGACAATGGAAAAATGTCCGTGTAACCACAACCACCTTCTTAATTTTCAGTGTATTTTCCTGCTCCAAGCTCTAATTCCAGCCACCTGGGATCTTATCTTGTTTCCACTTAAATAAACTGTAGATTTGCCATTAACCTTGATAGGAGTAAGATTGATTCTTTACATATAAAGGATACGATTTTCCATATTTCTTCCGGGGTAGCATGAAGGAGTACACTGGCATTACTGAGTCCAGTCCTCTGCCCTGTCTGCTCTGTAGCAGGCACTTGGTCACCAAGGAATCAGAGACCAGACCCCACAAGCCTGCCCATACCCCACAGAAGGAGTCCCAAGCCCACAGCATGGGAGAGCAAGGATTTAGCAAACTGCAGCTGGTACCACAGAAGGAAACATTACTGTTCTGCAATATGGCCCTTTCATTAGGGCAGGTGTGTCCCCTGTGCAGGGTGGGTTCCTGCAGCAGCTACTGTCAATTGAGGGCTGTTCTGCTTTGCCCAAATCCCTCCACAAAAGAAGGGCCACAGAAGGAAAGGCAAGGCCACATCAGCAATACCCAGAAGTAGCCTTCAGTTACACTGAAACCTCATGTAGGCTACCAAGTTCAAAGCACATAAACACAAGCTTGCTTGCAGCTTTGACATGGGCAGAAAGCTGTAGCCAAAAGGACTGGAGCCTGCCTTAACCCTGCAGCCTAACATAACTGCTGAGCAAGTTACTTGCCCAGAGCAATGAAGAGGTTCAAGCGCCCCAGATTGGTGCTTTGTATCTCAGTGAAGAAAATAACCACAATAAGGCTTTCTTTTTCACCCTGGACACTGTTGCCTCCCGACTTGTTTCTCATTTTTTTTTTTAATCTTTTTTTTAATCTTTTTTTTTCTCTCTTTTCTCATACTTCAAAATGATTGTTGATGCAGACAAGCAATACAAAGGGGAAATGGACCTCCTCATGTTCCCTTGTAACCTCAAACTTTATTTGTGGAAAAGAACCAGCAGCATCAACCTGGAGAGGTACTTTGAGAAGCCACTAATGGATTGGTACAATGAAAGTGTTCAGATCTGATTTTGATGGCTCCTTATGGAGCCAGTTTTACAAAGAAATAATAACAAGAATAATTTATGTAACTCTTTTCCATATCATACCTTTCATTTCAGAGTTGTTAGGTTTTGGTTCGGCTGAGTTTTTTTCGGCAGATATATTTGTGGCATTTAGCTGACTCTTGGCCCAGATTTTTACTTGTAAGGAATGTCACAATCTAAGAGCCTAAATTTATTCATGCTTGGTTTATTTATTTTCTCTAAGGAAACACTTTGCATATCAATGAAAAATACAAGGGTGTTTTCCTCAAACCATTTATTAGGGTAACTGTTAAGCAAGGCTGCTCACAGTGTACTGAGGAAGCAAATGATACAGACATCCTTGGGCATTCAAATATCAGGCTGGACCTTTGTGTACTGCAGGAGCAACCTGTGTGCTTTCTGCTGATGGCTCAGTTCTGTTTTACATGTACTATGTATTACTACATTTTATTGTTGTTCATAGAAGCCCACTTATACATTCCCTTTCATTCTTTAATATTTTTCCAGATGAAAATCTGCCTGAAGCATTTTATGTACTGATAGATGTTCTCCTCTTCTTTCTTTTGCTTTATGTTTTGTAGTTTTTCCTAAGAAAACTAGACAAAACTGATAAGATGGGGTATATAAGGACAACAGAATTGCAAACATCTAGAGAGAGAAATGGGACTATTTCTCAAGAAGGCAATGCAAGTTTGTATAAACACCAACCAAATTTGCCTGGACTGCATGGAGAGTCCCTCCAAGGTGTAACTGCTTACTAAGGTCCTTTCTCTGCTACTAGCTTGTTTACTTCTCTTGCATGTGCATTTTCAAGCATTCTTCCAGATGTCTTCCTCATTCTTCCTCATGGCCTATCACCATAGAAAGGTAACAAGGTGCAGGGTCTCCAAAGTGAACAGGCAGATTTGTGCTGCTTCACAGCTGTCAATTTTGTTTGGATTGTGTTTTCCATTTCTGTCCAATTTTCTGCCTGTAGCTGTTGAAACAGTTCAGAGGAGCTGACAACTGTATGCTCCTCTGCTAACAGGGGGCAAGTGGTAAGAGGAAAACACCCATTTTTCTGCTTCCAAGACTGGAAGGCATATTGATAAACATGCAGCACACTGCTACAGAAATCAGTAACAAATGAACTTTAAATCTCTTTGCCGTCTTGCTTTTTCTAGAAGTGTTAAGGAAGTAGCAATATGAGACCTGGCCTATGCAGTTATGACCTGCTAATAGCCAATTTAACAGGTTAAATGAGCGTAAATAAATGTAGGATTGTATGTTTCACAAGATTTAATTTTATGGTCATTTCTGTACTCATCGATTTTCCCGTTTTCTTTCCTTGAAGAGCACCCATAAAGGCAAACCCTACAGGGTCAGATTCTTCTCATCCTCATGAGGATGCATAAGGACCTTTAACTGCTGTAAGCCTCTACATTTTTAGCTTTAAAGGAAAACAGAACTAGAATACCAATGTAAATGGATGGGCACTATTCAGAGCAGCTGCCTCTGGGCATAGCATCTCTCCCTCTCTGCAATAAGTTCCCTCATTAGCCCGATGAAGGAAGGGTGAAGTTGAGAGGAATGAGTCTGACAGATGGTGCTTTATTCACTGGTGGGGGTGTCTCCTATGGGCTCACTTGGAGGCTGGTGAGGCTGATGAGTGCTGCTGCCGCCTCAGAGCCACTTGAACATAGAAGTATGAGTTTTGCCTCATCCCCTTTGTGGACTGGTTGGCACTTCTAATAATTTTCAGATAATGGGGAAGGAACCCAAAAGATCCATTTTGAAAAGTAAATGTGAAATTTTAGTCACAAGGGAGGATTTGAGTAATTGCATATTTGTAGATTTTTAAATGGTTGGGCCTCATGCAGTGTCAGAGACCATACATCCTATGGCATCCCATGACTACCCAATACTGGCAAAAGTGGTTTGGTTTTGTTCTTTGTTTCTGTGGGTTTTTTTTTAATAACTCAAGATTTTCCCTGATCTGACAAATCTGTGGGTTTGGTTTGCATCTTAGTATTGCAGATTAATGATTACAGATACCAGCTGACTTCAGTTTACCCTAAGTCTAATATATTTGAAATCTGATTTTCTTTTTGAAAAGGATAGGTTCTTAAATCCCATGGTGCCTTCTAAATATTAGAGCACAGATTATTTCTGCTGGAATCATGGAATCATAGAATTGTTTAGATTATATAATTGTGTATTCTTGGTCAGCTCCTGGAGTTCCATAATCTTGTTTGGATAGTGCACTGAGTTTGTTAGTAAAAGCCAGCATTTTTTATAGCTGGCCCTGCTCTGGAACACTCCAAAATTGGATATTTACAGGTTGAAGAGAGTTTGATGGTGTTCCAGTAACAACTAGGACAACCTCTAGACATAAACCTTATTTCACAGACTGAGCCACCTGCATGTAATATTTTTGTATTAACTTTGAAGCCAGTAGACAATATATTTTAGGTAATGTGTCATTAAATGTAGTACTTTTTTGGATTAAGTGTTATTCATTCCTCATTTTTATGTTAGGGTTGCCCCATTGATCTTAAGTATGAAGTTAAGGTATACTAGGACCAGATTGACTCTTGACATTGCAAGATACATAAAAAAGCCTTGTAACAGCAGCTGAGGATTTCCATGCAACTGCTTTCATGCACTGTTCTTGTATAGTAAGAGTGAGGCTAATAGAGCAACTTCCTTCAGTGATTCATAGGTGTGGTAGCTGCCCCATGGCACTGCTGCAAGTTGACAGAGCAGAGCAGACTTGCTCCTCCACCATTGCCCCCAGGGTCTGATTTCCCCTGTGCCTCCTAAAAATGGAGCATTTTATCTGTGAAACCAAACTGGCCGTAAAGTGCAGCAAGGAAATAAAAGGGTGATAGGATGCATTTTTTTATTGTTGGATGGCTACATTTATTGCTGTGTTTCAGTGTGCCTATGAGGAGTGTTAGTCAGAAGTCTGGTGCTCTAGACATGGCACTGCCAAGTGCATTCATCACACCTCTGAATCGGCAGAGAAAGCTCCAGTTCAGAGGTATTAAACAACCTTCAGACCCAGGGTTGATTTAAAATTAACGAGCCAAAATCATCAGCATGCTCTGGCTGTTCTGCACCAGCCCAGCTATAGAAACATGTAAGACTGGTCTGATGGGTCAGATAAACACCATTTGAGGAGGTTTTATATTTCTAAAGAAGAGCAAGAGGAGCTGGAAAACCTGACCCAGGCTGTTCCTAATTCCCTTTCTAAGCCATGATAGTATCTAATTGCTAATGTTTCCAAAGATATTGAAAGATGTAGTAATATAGAAAACAGGAAAATTAAGAGATCTAGACTGTTCTCTACCTTAGTCTGCTAATATTGATTATACTTTATAAAACATGTAATTAAGTTTCTGAGCACTGCAGTAAAATACACTGACAAGCTTTCAAGTACTGATCAAAAAGCATGCATTAGAGTGACAAGACTATTCTTGGATTTTGAAGGAATTTGGCCATATAGTTGCCTTCATCTCAATAAAGAGAAGAAAATATGACTTGCCAGATCCACAAAAACATTCAGGAGCCAGCACTCCATAAAAATCAATGGGAGATAAGTGTTTACATGGCCTTGTGGATTCAGCTGGTGTGTAAATGACAGAAGTCTCTCTCTCTTCTGGACTTCTTATTACAAGTGGAAGACAACATTGATTGCAGAATCTGTAAATTATCAGGGGAGCAAGAGGAAAACCTTGCCATAGAAAGATTTCTGGTATCCACAACACGAGAGTTATAATGTCTCCTAAGTAGCAGAGTGGGTTTTGAAACAATTTACCCTGATATTCAAAAAGCAGTGTGTGCTTTCGGCGGCAAAGCCTTCATCATCTGATTCTTCAGGTCATTCTAGGGACCATATAGAAAATACACACATCAATATGTGAAGCAACGGTTTGAGGCAAAAGTAGGTGTTCCGGACAATCTGTAGAAAGGATTGATCTTCCCTCTCTGAAGTTCCTGTGGATTTCAGAATGATGGTCAGATGCATAATTCAGTTGCCTTTATTCTCCATAGATATATATAACTTGTCAACAACCTTATTAAAATGTTATTCACATGAAAAGGAAGAAAAAAATCTCTTATTTTCTGTGTTAACCTTTTATTTCATACCTGGGAATTAGCAAACTTTGCTAACTAGGTTAGGAAAGACCTCATTAAGTCAAGCCACTGAAATATCTACAGTTTAACCTGTTATGGAAAAGAAGGACAAAATGTGCTCACAAATATTATAATTATCAGATCAAAAAATGGTTGTCAGATAATATGTCATAAATAGAAAATAGTGAGCTGTAAGTTTAAGGAAAAACTCCTTAGTAAAGGACCTGTTTCTTTCCTCCTTAACAATACTATGAACAACAATAATTCTGAAAATTCACACCAATATGGGATAACAAAAATCAGATTAATAAAATGCACACTCCATCAGCTCAAGCAAGAGATTCCAGATGGATTAGGAATAAAAGCATTTTTGAGCAGACCTCACACGGATTGCAGGAACATTCCTGCATCCGTAACATGCGACTGTATCTGTAACATGCCCTGCTTGCTTCAAAAGCCCTTGCAGTGCACTGCTACTCTTCCAGATATGAGGACAGCATCCAGCATTTGGCTAGACCATCAAAGCAGAAGCCAGAACAGCTTCCTGCTGAGCAGACCTGAATAAAATTATCCAGAGGACTTTGGTAAAAATTAGTGAGCTTCAGTAAAATTACTCAACAGACCTTGGTAAAAATTAATTGCATAGTCTAGCCTGAAGCACAAAGGAAAGCAGTACCAAATGAACTGCAGCTGAGTTTGGCTCCCATTGTTAAGAGGTAATTTTGATGCTGGTCAAAAAAACGAAAAGAAAAAAAAAAAAGGGAGAATTTATTTTATTACTGATTCCAGCAGGAAGTGAAAGCAGATCTTTCTTTTAAGTCTGTTTGTTGAGTCATACTGTTCTGAAATTTTCTTCTTTGTATTTCTGGGAATTATATGCAGTGCTAAAGTACCTTCTTCTTTAAACAATGTTTTAGATTGCCAAAGTGGTGAGGAATGTTTGCCATGTCACATGGTTTCTGTAATTCTGCACAAAGAAGGAGATGAGGCTAGTTTGATCCCTGTAGAAAGAAACCTCAGTTATATTGAAGGTTCCTTGTGTTTGGTAGCACTATAATCAAAAGGTTCTGTATTAGAATAATGGTTAATTTGAGAAAGTACAGGGATACAAACAAGAAACTGAAGAAATTAAATTCAGCAAGGCTGTGTAAGACTTTAGTGGGATTATGGAAAATACAAAACCATTCAGGCAGCAGGCTGGGTTGCCTAGAAATGGGGTAATTGTTAAGTGTAGTTTTAAAAAAAAAGTCGTTTAAGCTTCTGGGGCCTTTATTTTTAACAGCTTGGTTATCTCTTTATTTTCTACCTTTATCAAAGTGCAGCTCCACATAGTATAACCAACTCACATCACTGTGTAAAATAATATTGTTTTCTGCAATAGATACCCATATTTCCATGGAAAGGGATTCATTTTCCAGAAAATTATAGCCTTTGGAGAGAGAAAAGACCTATTAGGTCATAAAATCTGTTCCTCTGCCAGTACAGGATTTGTTGCATCATCTATGTATATTCATTAGTGTTTTGTTCGAGCTGTTTTTCAACAGAAGCAAGGGGACTTCCAGTGCTGAACTAGGGAAAAAGAAATGTGTCTGGGTAGATCTCACCAGACAGTTGCCCCTTATACCCTCTCTACCTTTTCAAGTGTTATAATTAAACAGACATTTTTCACTTTAGGAAATGCCTTTTTACTAGCCAAATGTTTTTTATAAGTCCATCTTAATTTAAATCAATAATTTCTTCTCCTTCAGACACCTTTTTGTCTCATATTTAGACAGAATTGAGGTTACTAAAATTTAGGAAAAGAAAATTATTCCTTTCTGAATTTTTTCATGTCTCTGAGTATGGTAACCAGGACATAGAGGCTGACAGGTGAAAATTTTGAAGAATAAGCCATGTTCTATATATTAACATGATGTGGCATTTCACCTGTTCGTGTCTTATCTGAATTTCAGACAAATCTGCATTATGGAAATTTATCTCCACTTTTGAAGAGGTCTTAACCTATGTACTAAATTAAATGAGAAATTGCATGTCATTAAAATCAAGCCCAAATAAGGCCTTGAGGTCAAGCATGTGTTAGACTGTTTTGAAATTTCTTTAATGAACTTGATAATTCAAGACAAAGATATGTGCACTTTCTTTTTCTCATTCATAAATGCTTTTCAGTATAAAAACCTACTAATTTCACCTAAATCCAAATTTCTTCCATGGAATTCTGCTCAGCTGTGCAAATATAGAAGGATTTATTGAGAGGCACATAATCACACAAAATCACAAAAAATATTCATGCAATTTCATAGCAGACACAAGTCTTACTTTCCAGAAGCTGAACTCAACATTATTTTTACTTTTTTGTAATTTTAGAAAAGTCTTTGCATGAATTCCTGAAGGTGTTTGGGGGCTTACTTTATTATTGTTCTTATATTTTTGGAGGATGATAAAATTAATATGGTCTGACTAATCCAGTGGTAATCAAAACCCTCGTGTCCACACTGGCCACTCAAATCATCTTAGTGCTTTTACAGACTGATAAAAGGGGTGGAAAAGTGCTCAGATAATTTCCTTGGCTCTTTTTTCACAAGACTAATTGCTCAGTTTTGTAAGCCAAGTCACTGTCTGGTTTGGCCACTCTGTGATGACCAGTTCTGGCATTTTAGCACCTTTCTAGAAAAAACATGCATTAGGGCAATCCCCTGAAAGGGTGTTGATATTTTTTTTTTCTGGTGCAAGAAGGCTAGAACCTACTGCCATCATTTGCCACTCCACTTTGTCACTTGGCTTTGAGAAAAATAAACGTTAGCAATGTCAGCCTGACTTCACTAATACAAATATATTCAGCTGTTGAAGAATCTTTTTGGTGATATTTGTCTCTGGCCATCTAGAACTACAGGCAGAAAAAAGACTTCCCCTGCCTGTGCTCACATATAGGAGCACACCGTACCTGGGAGTATACATGAACTTTCAGCAAGCTATTAGAAAAGTTGCAGTGTTTATAAAGCAGAGATGCTTCTAGATGGTAACATTTGTCAGCCTCACTGGTGTTGTAATCAACAAAATTGCTCAGCCTGGAGCTCCCTGAGTATAAACAGGAAGGTGGGACTGACAAGGTATTTTCAAAAACCTTTGCTATGAAACATATATTCCTGATTATTGAAAAATCAGATCTGCCAAACCTTTGGCTTCCTACATGTCTGTATTCCCCTGGGCTTCCAAGGGCAGGTTTCCAGACAAGGTGATGAAGATCGAAGATGGTTGATTGTCTTCACAATAACTGGTGGATAGACTCTCTGCTGAGGCCTGCCTGTCACATTAGTTTTTATAGGTTCTGACAACAACACAGTCAAGTTTATGAAACAGATGATTCATCCTATGTATAGCTTTTTATGCGTCTGAGATCCATATTCATATGTATTAAAAACATGGTGGGAACTGTTGTCACAGAATATGCCTGCATAAAGAGGGACAGTAATTCTTCTTGAAGGGGAGGGCCCACAAAAATGAAGCAAGTCTGGCACACTGAAATGCTGAAATGCCATTCTAATGAGATAAGCAGCCATTTAAAATTGGTGCTCCACTGTATTTTCAACTGCATTATTTTCTATGCATCTAAAAATTTATTAGCAGTATAAGAATTTGTCTGAAAGTAACGTGCATTTATTTGTACACTTTTTTACAGAAAGAAACACGTTAAAAAGCCCCAGTAGTCTGTTCTTCGGCTGAATGATGGTCATGCGGGATTTACAATTGAATTGTAAGGACAGGAGGACAGGAAGAATACAAGTGACAAATACAAGAGTCTTTCTGCCAGCAGGGAAGAAGAGCTGTAATGAGCAAAACTCACAACTTGATCTAATTTAGAGCCAAGCAGAGCTTCAAGAATGTGTGGGAATTAATCTTTTTATTTATCCAGAACGAAGGAAGAGAATTAAGGGTAAGCGGAATAGCACTGAAATGGAGAGATTTGTATTCCCTCCTGAAAAACATTGCATCCAAGTGCCTGGCAGCTAAAGTTCATAAGTGCAACAGCAGATTTTTGAGAAACTGGACAGGCTCGCTGTTTGTTCATTTTAGATGGGGGATGGGAAAGAGGGTCTGGGTTTGACCAATAATGTGATCATTGTTGTAAACCTACAGCAGTACAAGAAATGAGTACTTAAGTACTCATTTATATAGTCTTAAGGAAAAGGAAAATAAAAAAGTGAAAAAGGAAGAAAAAAAATAATGAGTTTTCCTGACTTAGGCCCCGACTAAGCAAAGAGTCTAATCAGAGAGCTAAGGATTTGCAGTGTTTGGCCTCTCAGCTTGAAGAGATGTGATCAGCATGCTAGCGGTTTCTGCTCATCTGGGTTCCTACAGCTTCCAAACATCCATATCAAAAATTCACTTGTCTGCTGAAGCAATTCTGTTTAAGCTTAAATAAAATTTAAGCTTAATATGAATGACTCACCAAAAGAATTCCACATTGGGAATCTCATAATGTCACCACTGTTCTTTGATATAAGCCAGGTCACATAGCTGGACTTAGCTTGCACATAAACTTATTCCTAGTTGCTGGCTTTTTGCACTCACATGTAGTTTATATTCCCTTCTCCACAAGCTTCTTTCATCTTTCATTTTGGCAATTTGCCAATACAGTAGCCAGATCCTCTATTATATGGCAATTAATCCCTTCTTGATGAATTTGAGTCATTTTTATTTTATTGTACACAGTATGGAAATACATCACAATAAAATGTAGTATAAACAGGGCATGGGTTAGTCAAGTATAAAGCCTTTTTTGTCCCCTACTACATGTGTATTTATAATTTCAAATTAAAATAATCAATGCCCTGCTAGAGTAACCTTTCCCATTGCATTCAAAAAGCTTTTTAATATTTTTTTCCATTATAATGCTAACAGTGCAACAAGCCATGTTTTGTTTTAGAAACACAGATGAGACATAGAGATGAGATGCAGATCTACTATACTGTGTAGTTCTTACTACTAGAAATAATGGTGTAGTGGTACTATAATAGGCTGCAATCAATTTAAAAAGACAATTGTCTCCAAGGAAGTTTCTGCATATCTGTGGCCTCTGCCCAGGGAAGAGTATGTTTGCTCCTATTAGGCAAACACCAGGAGAGTTGCATGCTCCCACCAAGGCAGGGGCATGTGAGTGGAGCACAGTCAGAAGACATTTTAATTGGATGCCCTTAGTGAGTTGTCAAATCTACCTCTACTCAAAGCACATACTTAAATCCAGCTGACTTTACTCAGACTGCTCCTGTGAGGTAAACAGGGTGCTCAAGCACAGCTGAGCTGCAGACTTGACTTTGACCTCCTTGGAGCACAGTCCCCCGCTATGACGGAACTCACAAATGATACACAGTGTCTGAAAGACAGAGATTTAGCCCACTCTTTTCTTTCCTTCCTTCCACTTCCCTTTTGGCCCCTTCACATTTACTCTCTCCCCTCCACCTCATCAGCTTCAGTGCTTGGCGGTCCCCTAGGTCAGCTCCTTCAGCTTTACCAACAGAAAAAGTCTATATTCACTCTTCGTAGGTTATGTTCTGACACTTTATTTAGTTGAAGTGCTGTGTTGTGCTCAAAAAAATCACCAAAACCAGTACAAAATTAGTGGATGGCCAGGAGCAGCAAGGGAGCAGAGCTTGGAGGGAAGGCGGGGTGTTCACTCTCAGCACAGCTGCTCTTAGTTCCTATCAGGTTTCATTAGCCCCTGTTTAAAAGGAAAGTGACTTTTGAAATTGCAATATAGTACTACCTCTTTAAACACACTTGTGTTCATAAGGTCACTAGGCAAACTGATCCTAAGACTCATTTCAATTATAAAACCCTACAAAAGCATTTTATTGCATAATGTTGTTATGATGCCTAGATTCTTCACTCAAAAGGAATTAAAGCTCTGTTACACTGCAAAACTATATAACCAATTAGAAGACATAAACTGTTCAGACAGAAATGTCTGTATGTTTAAGAATAAGAAGGATTTAACTTTTAACCAACCTTAGAACACATCCTTGTATGTATCCTTTACTTGTTAATCTGATTTTATTTAGTTCTTAAAAGGGGCTTTGCATGCTAATTCAGATTAATCAGGTCTGACTGCATGTAATTAAAAATTAGTAAGACAAAGGCAGACTGTAAATCAATTCTTAAAGAACATCTTCCTTGAACTACAAAAGATTATACTTTATGCATCAGTTGCTCTGAAAGAAAAAACAGTTATTATTGAAGAGCATGCTAACATTTTATCATTAAAAAATGAAGCACGTTTGCCTAACAAAATTAAATGATCCAGACAATAAAGCACATTTGCAGAGATCAAGAATGATAAAACCAACAGTGGAGTAAAATCCAATGCAAAAAAATATTAAAGCCCATTACTGCAATGAGCTTCTGGCAAAGGACCTCTGTGCAATAGAGGTCATATAACATTTCAGTGTTTGCACTGGATATAACTCAAGGAACTCATTCCAAGCCTACAGTGGAAGAAGTATCAATATTTTTTGTGTGGTTCGTAAACAGTGCAAACTACACCTCAAATTGGATGAAAATTAGGAAATTTTCCTTAATTACCTTATCTTTTTAAAAATCCATTTAATATAATTAATTGAATTTTTAAAATCTATTTTGAATTTATTTGAGAAGCCCTATTCACCCAGTTTGCTTACTGCAGTTGCATAATACTATCACACCAAAATGTTTCTTCCAAAGCTTCTTTGTGATTTCTTTAGATTTATTTTTGAAAAAGAGAACATTTGAATTCTTACAAAAAAAATTAATTTCCAAATCTTTCCAAACAAAGAACTTTGCAGGGATAATTACATGACCTGGAGCAGACACACAACTGTTTCTTTCACAACTAAAATCATGTCCTTGGTTATTTTATGTGAAAGGAGAAAAGGAAGGCTAAAATTCAATTCTGGACCCAGTTAACAGGCCTCATTCTTCCCGTTGCAAATCCCAGTCTTCAGCCTGCTCTAATATGCAAGTAAGTATTCTCCTGCTCCCCCCATCTCCAGAAATATATCGGCCCTAGCAGCAGCTATTACAACTATAGTGAGGTTATGAACAGAGTGACAAGGGAAGTCCTCCTTTGGGACCTAAATAGAAACCACTGTGGACATTGTGGCCCATCTAGAATAATCTCCAGGAGTGCTGGACCTTGATGTGTTTGCTCACAGTGCTGCATCCTCAGCAAAAGAAGGATCCTACTGGTGAAGGGTAGAGGACCCGGCACTCATCTCCAGCATCTGGCCCTGGCTTATCACACGTGGAAACGATGTTGTACTCGTTTCAACTCAGGGGGTCAATAGCGCCAGAAGTACAAGTAGGGAAGATAGGCAGCTACTAAATCATCCTTTGAGATCCATAAGTGTGTAGGCTTTTCCCCATAATAGGTATTTATTAATATTAAAACTCCAAGCTTTTCACAAAAAGTAGAATACAATATATTGAAATCAGTTCTTCATGAGGGCAACTAGTCTTCAAAAGTCTTATTTACTTCTTTGGGGTCAGCATTTTATGATGAACACTGTCTTATCTGTGGCACCATCTAATTATAAACGGCTGCTATAAACATTTGACTAACAAGGGATTTCAGAGTATGACACAGTTACAGCTGCACATATATTAAATATAGAGCTTAAATTTATCTCAGAATATGTAAGATATCCTCTGGGAAAGCTGCACAATGCAACTATGCTTTCTATTTTTGGCAATAATTAAACTATACTATGAAGAGTTATTAGACTAAATGACACTGCAAACCCCAAATGCAAAATATCTAACATCCGAATATGACGTTCTTAGTCCTGTCTCATACCTCATTCTTTTCAGTTCTACTGCAAATGAAAAATAGAGTCGATAGAAACTAAAAAGGTCTTTTTTATGCATGAACTAACATATTTAGCTCAATGAGAAAATAAAAACTGTTTACCTTTTACTTTTTAAAAGTCTAAATTCTTCCTGCTGCACAAATTTCTAAAGTAAAATTGCTCATGCTTATCTTCTAAATCAACAGTGATAAAACCAGAATTTAAAAATTAATAGAGTATATAATTGGAAATTCCCTTTGTCACCCACATTAACACGGTGCAATGAAGTACAAAATATAAAAATATAAACTATGATTCCAACAATAGTCACCTGGAAGATAAATTTATCATGGATTGTATATCTTCTTTTAAATAATGCATCACATGCTTTTCTGAACCACTGTATTTCCTTCTCAAGGTGGTGTAAAAACTGAGCAACCTAAAGCATATTTATACAGATTAAGTGGTTTCTAATACTCCAAAGAGCACTTAATCTGCATGAATGTTCTTCGTGTTGCTATGTGCTTCTAAAGCCTGAACAAGAAGCCTAAGTGATTCTGAAAGTCTGCAGCACATTTGTATTTTGATAAGTCAAACAAAGGCAAAAATAGAAGAAATATGTTAATTGGCCCTGGCAAGCAAGACAAGCCCTGGCAATCAGAGGCTTTCCAGCCTGAGCTTCTTATTCTCCAGCCATGTCCTTAAAACGTCTCAAATTATACTAATAATGCAAGTTATTATGCTAATATGGACTCAAAAATGTGATAAAGCTGGAAATGATGTATCTTTGATAAAAATGTTCCATAATCACCATGACTAATGTTTATTAAAATGCTGCCCTAGAAACTGAAGTAAAGGCCAGCTGGTTTACCTTAAGGGTTTTGCTATGGCAGTTTTTCAAATATTCTGTGTTTACCACTTTTTCTAGCAGTTCATCTAAATGAGAAAAAAGTGGTAAAACACTTGGCAAAAGAGCTTCAGGTTCTGACACCTACCTCTGCTGAAAGTGAAATACATGTAGAGATGTATGAGAAATAGACATTTTTTCAATATAAAACCAAGCGATTTTTAGGCAAGTTCCACTCTTTGTCCCATGTCAATTAAAATAAGAGGAAGAAATTACACCAGCAGAATTAACACATGACTGATTGTTCTTGCTAGCTAATGTGAGGGAACAGACTCAGTGGTGTGTTTTGTTGAAGATGTCCTTCCTCTTTCAGTGTTTGAGTTGAGGACACAGAAATGTCATCTGATGAGCAGCAGGAAGACATTCTCCCACTCTCTTTCTTTGTGGGAAATGAAGAAGATGGTGGTAGGTAGGTTTTGAAGGCACTGTGGCATATATGAAATTTATTAGTCATGTAATTCATGCTGTTATGGAGGATAACTTTGAAAGATGGTCAGACTGAGGTCTATGGTCAGCAAGGTGTACTGTTTAAATTTCATACAAAATGCATACAAAATATCAACACTTTTTTATTTTTTGTTTTATTCTATGCAAAGTAAGTGTGTGGGGTCTTGTAGAACATGTAACAAATATTTAGTACAAACTACTTTTCCAGCAACTGGGTCCCAGAGCTGTATAAATATCTCCAGAAAGCAGTGCCCAAGGCTTTAAGAGTATGTGAAATGAAAAGGATACATCTGTCAGCTGGTATGTAGCGCAGGAGGCAAACTGCTGAGTGAATTGGCAAGGGAGAACAGAAAATGGTAATGAAGACAACGTTAGAGTCACTGGAAGAGATGGAAGGTAACATTTGTTGGTCTTCAGTTCAGCATGGCTCATAGCACTGGATCATTTGGAATAGTTTATCAGTTCCTAAGACATAAAGGTACTTTCTTTACAAGTACTTGTTCCAGACATCTTCTACTGACACCTGTCCTGAGAGACAAACAGTTTTCCAAGCTAATAAACAATTCACAAAGTGCTTGCCACAGAAGAGCAAGGAGCACTTGGGGTTCTTAAAGGGCTGTAGCAATAGCTGTAGGGAGAAAGAAGAAGTGAAGGAAAAATGATGAATAGCTCAGAGTTGCCATTTATTTTTCTTGTTTATGTTTTTGTAAGTTTATTTACTGTAATCCTAAAGCAGCATTCTAAGCTGACTCCAGCCTTAGGGTGGGGAAAAAGAGAAGTCTGCTATAATAACTTCGGAAGGGAAAGCTGTAAGTCAAGAAAAATAAAGGCGTATAAATGGATGTTTCAACCCAAACAATTAGGCTACAATAATAAATTATTTACATAAATACATTTGTGTGGGATGTGCACTAATTTCAACTGTTTAGACACCCTCATATTGAACTGATCCTTTGTATGCATAGGGACTGGGTGTTTTCTACCTTCACACCTTAAAATGCTAGAGGTAATAAAATCAGTTGAAAGTGCGACACATACCAAACTGCTCCTTCCTCACATTTGTCCCTTTACTGGAGCCATAAAACTTGAGCATGCAGCAGGGATGGAGGAACCAGTGGTGTTTGGGTTTTTTTTTAAATACTTAGGTGGAAGAGTGGTTATTTCAGCATGAATCTGGTTGGGTTTATAGCTGGAGCAGAACAGACAGATCTCCACTCTTTTTGGGTGCTCAGAAGTTGAATATTAGCTCCTAATTCAGGGGTGCAAGAGTTTACCCTGACATCGTTAATACTGTCTTGCTATTGTTGCTTGGATGTTTTAATATGCCTCAGTGGTGTCCGAGAAATCTAAGTCTGGAGGACAGTCAGTTCCCAGTAAAACCTGTGACTTTTGAAAAAATAAGCCTAAATGTCCAGTGCCATAACAAGGCATTTTAATTGCATGGTGTAGAATTTCTTCTGCATTTTGCCACACACTGGTTCCAAAGGATATTAGACCATATGGTAAGCAATTCGCCTTATGTGCAATTTACCATCTTTGCCCCTAACAAGTGTGGGTATCACAGTAGGAACAGACTAACAGGATTTTTGTCACTCAGTTTTTTGCCTGCTGTGAAAGGGCACCCTCCCTCACCACCAGTCTCCATCTCTGCATCCTCCAGACAGCTGAAGTGCTACATGCAGCTTGTTGCCTGATCCTTGTCCATCTCTGCTGTGCCACTGCTGGGTTACCTTTTGAACAGGTCTTTTCAGACAGTTGTGTTCAGCCTCCCCATTATCCCTGTCATTCCTGCCTTCAAAACATACCATGCTATTGAGCCACAACTTTCGTAAGACCATCACTTCTGCTCCACTAACACCTCTCACCACCAAAAGCTGCTGGACTCAACACACTGCCCTACAGGCATGCAAACACTGATTCTGCTTCCAGGAGGTTGTCATGGCCAAAGGTCCTGTCAGGTCCCAGCACACTCTTGAACTTTCTTTTTGGGAGCTTAAGATCAGCAGATACAGGAACTGGAAGGTCCTTGCATAACAACAAAGGATTTCGTTCTCATTTCTCTTTATGTGTATCTTACTTTCTCTTAACACTGGGAAGAAATCATTGCACAAAAGATGTTCAAAACAGCAAGAGAGATAACCTTTTCCAAGTTCACCAGTATTTTTATATCATACTTTTGCTGATATGAATTTCCACAGATTCCCCCTTTCTTCTCCCTCTACCTTGCCATTCTGGCTGAAGCTCTGCCAAGCTAGTGAATTCAACATAAGCAGGCAAATCAACACATTAATCCAAGCAAGACAAAATAGTCATAAATTATTACAGGCAGTTCCAAATTCAATCTGCTGTTGTCTTGGTGACTGACTGGGAAGCACCAATAATTTTTTTGTTTCTTCTCAGGCTGCAAGATGTCATCCACAATTGTCTGTCTTCCCTCTCCCCCTGCCTCATCCTTCCTTTTCCAGCCCTTGATGTTATCTCCTTCTCTTGGCTTGTTTTCTAATGATGTAGCTTTGGACTTAAGCAATCCTTCCATTTTCAGTGCTAGCTGCTACTGTATCTTTTTCTTCATCGTTTTATCATTTTTTAAGAAAAACTCAGAGGCACTGGACCATTAGTCCTGTGAAAAGTTCCCTTCTCCTTGCAGTTCTTGCATTTCCTTTTTACACGCTGTCATGCAGCCCTGTGTGACATGTTAACTCAGTCCAGGAGCCAGTATGCCCCTTTGTCACCCTGCTGCTTTGTGTTCCTTTGACCCCTTTCTGTCAAGCAGACTAGTATTTCTACAGCTGATCTGTGACTTGGAGAAAACAAGTAATGAAGCTGACCTCATCCTGGAAAAAAAAGCAGTCTTTTACCTGGACACACAGTAGCAAAGGGGCTCAGGACTCCATTTCACCTTGGCACTACTTCTTTGCTCTTTTTTATTGTCACACATTCTCTGCAAAGAACACTTCTAACACATACTTTTTTAAAAAAAAAGTGTTAATATTTTTGTGAATTTTGTTCTCTACTATAAAAATTGGGGGTTTTTTTGCCTTCAGAACATCCAGAAGTGAGGCAGTTTATACCTTCTTCTGTTGTAAGAACGATGGTGGACATTAATACAACACATATTTACTTAAACTACATCAGTACTCTGTCCTCCATCACGAGAGAGTATAGAAATTTGCCTAGACAAAGCATATATAAAATATGGAAAGCTGCAAATAGAAAATGTGTGCATATTTGATGCCACAATATATTAGAGTAAGGAGTTTATAAAAGCAAAAAGAGATATGTAATTCCTATCTACCTACCTAGCCACCTTTGCTTCTTTTAAAAATTTCCTCTTGTAAAGCTGAAAGCACTATATAAGAGTATTAACACACACTACATTTAGGAATTAGCTGGACTTCTGGTGTAACGTGCCTGTAAGGCAACATTTCTAAAATTTGACACTAAGAAGGCACAATGTTCTTTGTAACAGAGGGCTGGGGCAGGGAGGAGTTGTTTGGTTCAAACTGTGCATTGCAATAGGATCTCAGTGCCATTTGTTAGAAATTAAAAAAAAATATAGTATTCCTATTACTAACCACAGATTTTAACAGAGATGGGTTATTTTCACCCACAGTTATATAGGTGTCTCTTATCTAGTTTCTCTTTAATTTCCTAAACAAGAACATGAGAGTAAATTTCTTGAATGTTTGCAGTTAGGATTTTAAAATTTCCAATTCTGATAAATAGTTGCGCTGTTATAGATGACACCATGGTTATTCACACTAAACAAAGAGAAATTATGAAGATGGCTAGAATTCAATTTGGCAGAGTAAATACTTGTAATACAGCTATATATGGAATGAATTCTTCTTTAAAATTCTTCTGAAATATGTGCTTGCCTGAACACATATCAAATTTACAGCTGAGATCAGAGAAAGACCCAAGAAAATTATGCCAGTCATATTCTTGGCAGCCATCAATAGGGTAATGCTGTCAAATATGGCATAAAATTCCTCTTAACACATTGTACATTCTGCTTCTCTTGCCTCATCCACAGTCACACCAACAGGAATAAGTGGCGGCTGGTGACAGCTTGGTCATCAGACAGGACCAACAGGTGGCCCTTAAACACCCAGCAACACTGAGTGTGTCAGAGACCACATCAAACAGAGGGGTAACCTCCACCAGGAAGAAATTAATGCAGGAGAGGACTCCTTCAGCAAATATAAAAAACCAAAGGGACATAGAACATCAGAATAATCCCATGGCCTTGGTGACCATGGCATGAAACACATCTGTGAACAGAGAATCCATAAAGAGGCTGGCAAAATGACAACAAAGGGAAAAAAGCCAAGGAACAGCATTAAAAAAAAAAAAAAAGATGGAAAAAACCCTAGGTGGAGAATCAAGAAGATACTTGTTGTCATGATGTCAACAAATAATGGCACCCCCCCCGTCCCCCATAATAGGTGTTGGCTCAGCAACAGTGGGGTTTAGGATGGTTTGGGGAGTTTCCACCTACCTTCCATTCCAACTGACATTTTTCCCCACCATACCCTTACTTCTCCAGGCACTGTTGCTTCTTGCAGCCTGGAGAGAAGAATTGTTCACACTTGACAGCTGAACCAGCATAAATAAAAGTGAAAAGAAGGGCTGATGTGGAAGGAAAATAATGAAGATGTGAGTATTGCTGAAAACAGCTCTACTAATGGAATGTAAACTTTGCCATTCTGTCCTGTGTGCCTTCACATTTACACCTCCTTCCATACTGTTATGCTCTGCTCTAATCCCTTACAAAGCTGAAATAGAGGGGTGTAATCAAATGACTTGCCCTTCCTGCTTGCCTGGGCCACCTCTGCCCTCAGATGAGGGCAGGCTGGGCTCCTCAGGGAGCCCAGAGAGACAGACATCCATGACTTAGGCATCTGAGATTGGCTCTGTCTGGTTGCTTCCCTTAAGTCAGAAATCTGATTGGAAAGGACAAGCTAGAAAGGTCGATGGAATAGCCTGACATTCCCCTCTGACCAACAACAATGCTTCAAAAGCAGAGATGAAAGGCAGCCTCAACTTCCTGATCCCCTCCCCAGGGCCACCTAACCAAGGGGTTTATTGTTAATATACTCTTTGGAAAAGTGGGATGCTTAAAAACACATATTAAAAATTAAATGGCCTGAATCACATTTTGGAAACGGCCCTCTACAGCTGATACAGATTGGTGTGCGTCAAGAGCACTTTCACATAAAATACAATAGCTCTTGCTGGTTTTGGGGATGGCAGGTGGGTCAGATGCCGTAACTGGACACTAACAAAAACAGATGCTGAAAGTCAAAAAGTAAACAGAGTTGTTCCAGAGGACTAACATGTCATGAAAGACCACAGAAGCCACAAAATTCACCACTATCACCCAGTACACATAATGGTTTAACCCCAGCTGTCAACTCGTACTATGCAACCACTCACTCTCTCCCACCATCTGGTGGGGAGAATTAGAAAGAAAAGGTAAGCCTCGTGGGTTGAGATTGGAACAGTTCAATAATTGAAACAAAATAAAATAGAACAACAACGACAGCAATAATAATAGCAACAAATTAATACAAACACTACTAATAATAGTTACAAAAAGCAGAGAGGGAGGAACAAAACTCAAGAGAAAAAAGTGATGCATAATAAACTCACCACTTGCTGACCGATGCCCAGCCCATCCCTAGCAGTGATCAGTCTGTCCCAGGCAACTCCCCCAGTTCATATACTGTGCATGATGCCCTATGGTGTGGAATATCCCCTTGGTCAGTTCAGGATAACTGTCCTGGTCATGCTCCCTCTCTGCTTCTTGTGCACCTGCTCTCAGGCAGACCATGGGAAACTGAAAAGTCCTTGACTTAGAGTAAGCACTACAGCGCAACAAGTAAAACATCAGCGTGTAATCAACATTTTTCTCATACAAAACCCGAAACATAGCATTGTACCAGCTACTAGCAAGAAAATCAACTCTATTACAGCTGAAATGAAACCAGGAGAGCCCAACACATGTAGAGATATGCTGTGTTACCCACCAGCAGGTCAGCGTTCCACCAAGGTCCACCAAAGTCCTATTTTAAGCATCTTCACACACTGGCCAGCAGTTGTCACTTTTACCTATATATGTCTTTAAGTTTCTCAGAAAATCCAAGCTGGATGCAATCTTTCTGGAAGGTACTCAGGTAAATCCTGTAGATGCCCACTCTATGTCATGGGAACTGTCTTGGGCCCTGACCTGGTGCATCAGATGGCTGTAGGACAGGCCGCCTGTAGATCATGCTTCTAAATACTCCTTCAGAGCAGATGTATGTGGTAATGTAGAAGGGCACTGCTGTTGACCACAAGAATTTTGTCCACAAATTAGCAGTAAAATATTTGCTTCTTGTAGTAAGTACTCTTGCTATGCACTGATTAGTTCATATATGTGCACACATACATATTTATGTGCATGTGTGTATGCAAATATATATTCATACATATTTTATATTAATTTCTTGTGTATAATGTCTTTTCGAAACAGATGGTTCCACAGGAAAATACATCAAGTTTTTTTGGATAAGTACTAGACCTGTCAGTTGACACAAAACATTTTTATTATATATTCATCTCGTGTTACTGCAGGTTTGAATCACACATGAAAGCTCACATCAACCTGTTCGAACATATCCTAACTGGGAACGATTTACTACTACCTAGGAAAAGGATCGCTCATCTTTTGTTGTGCTCCCACCTTATTTGCAAGTTAATGCACAAGGCAGAGCTTAGGCAGCCTTAATTTAGTTTGGCCTCTTAGTTCTCAAATCCCTCATCTGTACACTGCCATTCAGCACAGCAGGGGCATCGGATTCTCAGACCAGAACAATTCCAGTCCCTCTAATTATTGAGTGAACTTTGTCTATGGCTTTCACTGAGGTAATGGAGCCCACAGGGAGCAATGATCAGGTCTGAGGTATAATGAAGGTCACTCTCATCAAGCTATTTATCGTTTGAAATTAATAAAAAGGCAGAAAAACACCTATCCTGTAAAGCCGTAAAGACACTTATGTTGTATAAGCTACTGGAAAACTACAGATAAAACTGTATCACATGAAGAAACAATAAGAACTTCTGAAACGGAAAATGAAGAAATCTGCATCATCTTCACTGCAGGTTACCAATAAGACTCTCCAAAGTCTCATTTTACCACTAGTGTATCCCTGCTGAAGTGATTGGCATGCAGCTTGCAGTGTGGGATAGCTGCTTAAGAGTTTCCTAGGTTTCCCAGGTACAAGCAAGAACAAGAAGCCAGAGAAGTTAGAAAGACAAACATGGGATAGAAAGAAAATCTTTGTGAATCGCATTCACTCTCACTTAGTCAGGTGTGGAAGGTAAATCAGCTAAGTTAAACTTGGCTGCATTTGTTTCCTAGACAAAGTTAAGCTGCCTGAAAGGGTAGATTCTTTCTTCTTTGAGAGAAGAGATGTGTCTGTGGAAGATCCTGCTGAGATAACCCTGAGGGATGAAGTCTCCCCTTCACGCACAGTGCAGCGAGCACACATGGAGTAAATGGCATTATTGAGACTCCCCTGCTACAGGAGGCGTCTACAGTCATAAACTGGAACATATGGACTATTAATAACAAATTCTAACAGGAATATGAGGGTAGGGAATGAGGTTGTTTTTTTTAAATACTAGGAGACAAATCATAGAGAATGTTAGGTTTCAAATACTTAAGATCAAGAAGCAGGTGCATGGTTAGTGGTATTAAGAATAGATTCAACTTTAACTTTCAAAAGTCTTCAAAAACCCGAAGAACACAATGCTGGTTAGAGCTGCAAATCCAAGCACTGCTTTGGGGGCTCTTGCAACTGATACCAAGGTGACTTTGTGTTAAGTCAATATGCTTTAGCAGACTCCTTTAATGAAAACAAACAAACAAGCCAACCAACGACTAAAAATCTCTTCAAGTAAAATGTCATTCCAAGTCGAAAGGGTCTTTGTGAATGAAGCTTTCTTTAACAATATTAAAGACATAACATAACATGCCTCTGAGGTCTGAATGGGGCACATGGCCATAAAGGTGATCCTGTCGTGGTTTGGTTTCTTTCAGGGCTCCATTTAATTATTCTTTCCTCTTACACAGAGCAAATGAGGACAAGAAAGCTCTTTGTATTTGCTAAGTAATTGTAAAATATACAGGGAAAACGGCAAGTAATTTCTTTCAGCTCTTGCAGGCTCCTAAATAAAGTACATCTTTGCCAGTAAAGGATTCACAGTAACTCTGAAAGATCCCTTGGGAGGACCCAGCTTTCTTCCAGAGAGGGTATCTCATGTTATGTTTCCATCCCTGCATCTTTGATTTATTTAGATATTATTCAGAGAATGTTGAATCTGCAACTTTTACTCTAGTATTCAAATATGAACCTTCCAAACCTGGCAATGACTTCTAAATTCTGTCTTTTTCTTTGTAATATTGTTTTCTTTTTCCATTACAAACGGGTTTAAAGCTGGGTTTGGGTTTCGATTTTTTTAACTGCCTGCCTTCTTGATTCCTAACCACAATCCTGTTTACATGATTTATGGACAAGCTGACCTTCATGTACGGGTGATCTCTTAGTTGTATCCTATTATGATCATCCAGACAACCCATCCTGACTGTGTCATGCAAGCTGCAATGTTTTCCTTCAATGTGTCTCCTAGCCCACTCCTTACATACAAAATCTTCTGCCCAACACAAGTACACCCAAGATTTTCTTCAAAGTAAACACAATTTCAAATTAATTTTTCTGCCTTGGATTTTGGGATAATTTTTGTCCTCTATTATTCAGAAAGTTCTGAAGTTTCCTTTTTTACAGCTATAAATATAGGTGGTTTTTTTCCTTTTTTTTTTTAATAAAGTTCTTCTATTTTGTTTCCTTCTAGTGTCTCCATTAACTATTTAGGATATTCCTTTGTAGCCTTTTTGAAATGTGACAAGCATTGTTCTATCTTCACAGTTCAGAACTGAACGTAAAATTTCAGTATTCTATTTTGCCACACATCTGTCACTCATAGAACGTAATGTAGCTGAGATGAAAATAAACGCAATTCTCTTGAAAAACCCTGAACACCCTCCAGCCCTACTAATTTCAAGGGAACTGTAGCCCATTAAGAGCTCTGAAGCCTGACTTCCCCATCCTGACTAGTCTTGTTTGTGTAGTCTTTTGCTTCTTTGCAAAGCACATAGAGAAGCCACCACAGTACACCGAGTGACATCTGTTCAGTTAAAGTGGGTTTAAAATTGTCCCTTTGAATTTGCTTAGCAAAATTCTGTTTATAATGTCCTTTCTGCTTAAACTTCAATTGCTATTTCCTGAAGTCCCTACTATATGTAACGAAGGGAGGATTTTGCTCAGGTTTGTGAAATAGACAACTGAACTGTTATTTCCCCATGTCCATAATATTGTTCAGTAACCATGTCAAGGCAATAAAACATCATCTTTAAATCAATTTTAAAACCAAGCTATTCTATTGGTTTCAGTGTTGAAACACTGATTACTTTTTTATAATTTCATGTATCTCTTGTTTCTACTGCATTTTAAGGTTCATAACTAACTCTTCAGAGAGTTTAAATGCACATTTCTGTTAGTTCTAAAGCAACTTTGCTACATTGTACTAACTGAAGTTCTGATAATTTAAATATCTAGTAATATAGAGGAAATATATATCTTTTATGTTCTTTTCTGTGCTATCAACACTTTCTATTAAAAAGCCCCACAGTCCTCTTTCTACTATAAAAGATGCAGACATCAAAACCAACCAACTCAGTAAGAGTTTTATTGACCACAGTATCTTTACACATTTGGAAAAAAAAAGAACTTATTTATATATATGATACACTGGAAAGAATCAGACTTGAAACTACCTAGTTTTTCAGGAGAAATAATGGGAGTGTTAGGGTCAAGATAGCATAAACAACTGTTGTCCTTTGACCTAGTTTTGAATTTACACCTGCTCTATGTTCTTCCACCTTGGCTACTATCAGTTGAACAAGATAAAAGAAGATCTTTTCAAATAAAAATGAATGTTTGCAAACTGTATCATTGGATTAAAATATTTCATAAAACTTCTGACCTTCAGTCCTGCTGGATTGAAAACACAAAGGCAGCTTTGAAATGCTGCAAATTGGGCCCAGCTGACATTTAAACATCAATTCTGAATGTGTCCACACCAAAATATCGATGCATCAGAAGTGGAGCTATTGATTTTTTGCTCAATGTGTTTCAGCCATTTGCTTTCCTTCACCTAATTTCACATCTGTCACTTCTTACAATGAATAGACTTTAGCTGGGAGTTCACATTCAAAGAAATCTCTTGTTCAAAATAAAAATGTACCAAAAACCAGTATTTTCCTGAAATCAGTGCCAAGACCTTGTACCACCATACTGTTATCTCTGCTCACCCAGCCCCTTCCAACTGAAATGTTCTATAAAACAGATGTAGCCTCCGAAACTTGCACGGGGAAACCTTGCCCTGAAAAAACAGCTAAAGCCCAACACATAAATTGCTGGGATTCCTTCTTTCATGCTTTCAGGCAGCTTGGAGTAATAACAGTGCATGACTTAGCCTTGGCTTTTGTCCTCAGAACTCTCCAAATCATCATCTTGGACAGATCATTCTTCCTCAGTCCTCTGCCAAGTCAAGTGGGATACTTTAAAGCACCTTAGCTCATGCTCATCTGCAGGCATAAGGTAAAAGAAAACTCTCCTGAACAGAAGCATCTACAAGTTTCATCAAAATATCCTTTTTGCCCTCACCCAGTTGTTTGATCCCTACCCTCCCTCTCTTCAGGTCTTGGCCTCCCTGCCCAATGACAGGGGTCTTGATGCTGAGGATAGAAGCTGCCATAAAAAACCCTCAGGGTTACACTTGAATGATCTCTGAATTAGGCTCAGGATGAAGTCAAAGCTCAAGATGAAGTCAAATTCAAATTCATATTTTTGGCTAAATTTTTCTCTCATTCCCTCCTAGTGCATAATTCTTTCTACAGTTTTTAAGCATTCTGGGAAGATCTCTGGGAAGGAAAGCTAAAAAGCAGGAAGGCTGGACATACTGGAAGAGGAGCTGTGCACCATACTGCAGGTACTATTATTATTCCACCAGTACCAGCAGGTGCGGTGTTGCAAGGGAATATTTATTCAGCCAGGCATTTCTGAAATGCATTTTGTTTATTATAGCTAAATCAAGCCTTTATTTGTTGTTTGGTCTTAGGGCTTTGGGGTTTGGTTTCTTTTTGTTGGTTTTGGGCTTTTTTGAGGGAGGAGTTATAATTTAATCTGGCTTCTTTATCTCTGAGTGCTGGCAACCCAGCTGGCCATATGGCACTGGAGAACAGTGCTGTTTGGCTCCCATTGTGTCCTACCACTTTGCATTCAGATATATCCAGGTGTTCTGAAAAGATGGAAGCAGATCACTATCCCCATTTTATGAATGAGGAAACTGAGAGAGAGAACACAGGGTTTTCTTGGTCCTTCTTGGGAGACAGATCTAAGAACAGAACAGCCGACCCCTTGGCACACTCCTGGAACAGCACTGTTGCCTGGAATAGCAGGATGAATGGCACAGGTGTGGGTGAGCCAAAGGTAGGCACAAGCTGTTCCATTTAGATGATTATCAGGTTTTAAGTGCATCCTTCACTTTGCATTTGAAAAACAAACTGATTGTGCTGCTTTGTTTCTCCTTGCTTCCAGATGCAGTCCGATGAATTTCTGCCCACACCAGAGAGCAAGGGACACAGTCTCCCCAGGTCCTAAATATTGGAACTTGTCACATAAAGAAAAAATATGCTGACTGATTGATTTGTGGGTGTTTTGTTTTGTTTTGTGGGAGGCTTTTTTTTGGGGGGGGGGGTTTGTTTTTTGTTTGTTTTATTTGGGGGGGGCAGTGGGGAGGTGTTGTTGTTAACTCTTTTAACTAAAAAAGGTACAAAAAAACCCATAAAGTGGACAGAAACTTTCAGGTAAATGAAATTAGGTAGAAAAACAACAGAAAGAAAAAAAAATAAAACCTACTTTTAAATTTTTGAGATCTGGGTTGTAAAGACACGTTTCAAGCTAATGGAGAGCCTGGTGAGTAGGCTTCACTCCATGATCTCTATCTCCATTTGTAATATATTGTCCTAAGCCACTTCACCTGAAAAATTATTCAACGCATAAACACATTCCTAGCTTTTGCTGTTATGGCCCAGTATATTCAGTCAAAGAAATTGGGTCAGTGTACTTTTTATTTTCTTTCCATTCTACTAACTCAACAGGATACTGGCCACATTCCAAGCATGCTGTGTCCCATTCCAGATTTCACAGACACTGAAAAAAATAACACCAATGAAAAAATGGACTGTGGATGGCTCAGCTGACACAGCCACAGGCAGAAAATGGCTGGTTGTTGTAGCATATTATCCACAAAGCTAGACAGACTGCAGGTTTAGTTATTTTACATTTCATCCTGCCAACCATGTCTATTGGTTGTTGCAATCAGAACTGCTGCTGCTGCAGGGTAGAAAGCAAAAAATAAAATTACAGAGATAGAACAGCAGAAGCTTCAACTGGTGCTGGGACAATACTCTGTGGAGCAGTGTAGATATGACCTGTTACTGACTTGATTGACTAATTGATACTTATTTCACTGCACCCTGTGAGAGACCTTGGTTATAGCGATTAAAACTGATAATTTGGAAATGAGAAGGTTTTGTGAAACAAAATATCTTGCGAAAGGAACATTCGGGAATGTCTTCTTGGTGTACAGTGGAAAGGTTAAGGAGCTAATCTAAAAGCATTTTCCTAACACTTTTGTGAGCTGAAAACAGCTCCTTAGTCATCTTAATATGACTTGATACCTAAGCAATCCCACTATGGAGTAGGAAGCTTTTTACACCTACTCTTTGCATAATGATAATATAGAGGAGGGTGTTGAAAAAAAAAATTAACAACTAATTAGCATCACTATATCACTCCTGAATTAAAAAAAAAAAAAAAGTCTTTTCATTTCTAATCCCTTAGAACAATTTATGTATGAAGGGAGCAGTGGTCTAAAATTTTGCCTTATTTCTCAAGTGTTGGAATTTTTTCGAGTTTGTTTCTTCAGTAGGTTTTCTGCCACTCTGGACAAAGAGGACAGAGAAGTCGAGAGTCTTAAGGGTGTGTGTGAGTGTGTGTTTGGACACTTAGTCATGTAAGTGAGGGGAGGGATAGACAAAAAAATTGGGAATATTTTAAATGGATTGAAAATTTAATTAATAAAGATTTAATGAACTTCAGATGGTGAACAGGGACTCATAAGGCTCAGTTGTTCAGCTTGCCACAGCAGCCTCCAATACTCCCCTTTAAATCATGGACCAAGCACCTAGAAGAGCTGGGACAATAGGGATACTCGGTTTATGCACCCTGTTACACGGAGACACAGGCTGTAACCTTCTGAAGAATCATGATGTCTCCAGCTATTGCTTGAATTAGTTGAGTGACTAATCTGCCTTCAGTAAGTGCGGAGCAACCTCATGTTCAGTGAAGGAGCAAACAATCCGGGAATTTTCCTAGCACTCCTATCAAAAGCTAAGTAACACCATTATTCTAGTAAAACTGAGGCACTGAGAAATCCCCAAGTAAATCACTAATACAGCTGGGAATAAAAGCTGGACTCCCCAATTCCCAGGCTCGTGCATTAACCAGTAGAAAACTCATCTCCTCTTAGTCAGTGGGGAAAAACAGCCGAATTCCCATGTGGAAGCTGGGAATTACTCTGTATAATCCTACAATTATAAGCCATTAGTTTTACTAAGATAAATCCAATTGTAATACACACAATCTGCAATGAAGCCATGATGAAATAAGGAAGCCAAGCCCACATGTACCATTGTTAACGAGCTAGGATTGCTAATAGTCTATTTGCATTTATCAGACCGGTGTCAGACAGCAGCCACATTCTCAGGAAGCTTGTCTCACAGTCATTAACAGAGATACACCTCCCCACAAGAGAAGCACTATCTTATCAGAGGTAAAATGGGCTAAAAATAATTATGGGGTATAACCTGTGAATTCTGTCAGGAAATACAGAAAATCATTTTGGGATTAATTTTCCTGATTCCTGTTTATTCTTTCCTTCTGTAGGGAATGAATATTCTGTGTAACCAAACGCATATCCAAAATGCACTGCCTGAGGTCGGGATGTTTTTGGCAGAGTTTGGAATACAACCCTAATCCCTGAGTCCTGGTGCTTTCTCATCAGTGAACAATTGCAATCAGGGCCTTGTAGCAGTAATCAAACAGAAGTGATTGCCATGAGAACAGAGCACATGAAAAAGTAAGTGAAAATTGGATATGACTTAGGAAAAGTAAGAGATAAAGACGTGTTATTGAATAAAACCAGTAGCAAGAATTCCTGACCTATTTATGACAATTTGATTAAGAAGGTGAGAGGTAACTATCAAAGTAGGAAGGTGATAGCTAACAACTGATATGGGAGGGTAAGCATTGACACTGCATGACTACGAAGTCATGTGCACTCGGTGGAACTTTTCTCTCTTAAAAAGCAGCAGGGTTTTTTCCAGGTGTTTTTTTTTTTTCTTTTTAGGGGGATGTTACTCTTTTTCGTGTTGGATCTGACAAAAGAGTGATTCTGCTACCCATTCTTATAAAAGCGCTGACATTTGGAAGCAAACACAAGCACTGAAAGAGACAGGCTTGGTGCTTTTAGCTCAGCACCCTCAGCATAAAGGTCAGAGCCTGCAGCATCACCCAAGCAGAGAAGGTGATACACAAAGTCCAGACAACTCAGTCACCTATCTCAGACCTTGCGTGCAGCTGAACTGCCATTCACCCCTTATCAGTGCTCACTCCACAAGTCAAATGATGAGATCAATTAAAGGACAGAGTGGGAAGTAACACTCACCAGGTCAAGGGCTGCACAATGACTAACTTTGAAATTAATCAGTCTGAGGTTTATCTGAGTTACCAGCCATTTTACCCTGATGCAGACAGTAACGAAAAGAGGTAGCTGGCAAGCCTGCCCATGTTAGGTGATTTACATGTAGTTTCACTTTGGTTTCTGCATCAGCATCATAGGAGAGATGTGGGAGAGATTCTCCCACTCATTTGTTAGAAACCAAGTGTTGTGCTAGTCTATCCAGGAGAAACAAAGCTGCTTAAGTCAAGTAGCCATGAGTAAAAATTCAAGTTGCAAATTAACTGAGTGCCTAATACGATAGCTTAGATCAGTTATCTGTAAAGAAATCAGGATAGTTCTTCACAAGTGTGGCCTGAATTTTATTTCTTAGCTTCAATGTGCTGTAAGCCACTTCTCTTCCAAACAGAGTACCATACCTAAATAATCACACTTAATTTTGCATTTTTACAAAGTCAAAAAAGGAATTACTAAGGTTCAACATGTTCAAAAAAAGAAACTCTTCACAATCTGTCAATTATAACTATAACAAGAAACTTCCAAAAATAGTTATTCAGAGGTGACTCTATTTCTGTGGCAAGTGAAGTGATTTCCATTACAGCTTTTTCTTCTGCCAGAAAAATAATATACTCACTGAAAACACCGATTTTTCCTCCTTTCTGGTTTTGGTGGGTTTTTGTACAAACACATTTATAGCAAAATGTTCCTGGGTCACACAAATTTCAGCAACACAGTCACGATTTGCTTTCAATTGTCAGTAGATAAGTGGAAATTACAGGACAGCTGTAATTGGTGCGCTTTTGAGTTACAGAATAGGTTGCAGGGAATCAGACACATGATTTAACATATGTTAGATCCTACAGTCAGATTTGAGCTTAGCAGTAAGCATGTGGCTAGTCTAATTTAGAGGAATTATAAAATTAGGCAGGACTATTTCTAGGACTGGGTAAGACATTCATTTTTAGACTCATAGCATTTGAAGAATTTGATCACTTCTTTAATTTTGAAGGATAATTTCATTTTGTGGCACTAACTGGCTTACAGCAAGCAGTTCCTCGCTGTCAAGCAGTTCCTCACTGTCAAACAGTTCCTCAGGACAACAGCCTGGATTCCTTATTTCCTCTGAGTAATATCATAGCAGCAGATGCATCACCAGTAGTGAGCCACAGGTTTCAGCTGCATCCATGTTTTATACTCTGTATCCTCCGATATACCTGACCAGACACCTTACCTTGGTAATGCTGTCTCTGATAAGCTATTGACCCCTAATAGGTATCTAAACAATCAAGTGGGTTTTGCCTATCCCTCACAGCAGCTTTACTGCCTGGTATTTTCTCTAAGAAACCTTCTGCTGACATCAAACAGATTGGTGTTTTATTCTAAAATCATGTATTGCATGCTCAATGGGTTTGTCTAAGAAGGGCAGGAAAGGGTGACATGGCATAAAACTGCCAATACTATGCAGATAACCTTGACTTAACCTTGGATGATATTCTATGTCACAGAATTTTTCAGGCTGATATTGCCAAATAAAGCTATGCTTTTATTTAAAAAATGTTATTAGTATATTTTTTCTCCTTTTTGTCTATAGAATACACAGGGAACCTACACTCAGAACACTTTATCTTAACCTTTTTACAAACCTATACCACTCCAAAACACAAAGGCTTCATCACATGTCAGCATGTGGAATTGGGACTTTAACAAAGCTCTCATTTATAAAATAGAGCTTAAAGTGAAAAAGAACACATAGAGTAATACTTTTGCCAGTAAGATATTTTATTGCCTTCTCCTAAAGCTGGAATAGAGAAGTGACAAAGTGAAAGGGCAAATGATAACCATCTTTACCACAGAAATTTTTAATGATGCTTTATCTTTGATGTTTTTTTCTAAAACAGAAGTATAGAAAAGTACTATGCAGATTATAAACCCCACTGTGGACTACAGTAAACTGACTGCCACCTTAAATTCAAGTGTTAACAAGTTTCATTTGCTGTACTTTGCTGGAAAATTCTGTGCCTTGCTGATTTTTTTCCAGTTTAAGTTGCTTTTTCCTTAGAGGCATCAGGAATAAGTTGTGGCTGGTCTACAGGAAGAAAAGATTTTGTTGCTGAGCTCAAGTTCCATTTCACACTGCTACAAGCATTGCCCACTCTTTCTGAATCATAAAGCATGACAACCCCAATTACCTAGCATGAAATTTCTCCATGAATAGGGTTTAATCGCCAATGAGGGGTCCATAATTTCCTTTACTCCTCAAACATTTTTTCATCAATTACAGCTTCATGAAACAAATGTTGTCTGGGCATTTGCTCTAACTTACATTTCAAAACTGCTTCAGAAAAGTTAGAAATGTCACCAGTTAATCTATAATAAACCCACAGTTTTGTATCTGACAAGGCATGACAACTCACTGCTGTAAATGAAACTCTAACTAGCATGCTCAAAAAAACATGCCTGCTAAAAGAACATTAAATTTTCACCACATGCTTATACTGGTTCTATACCATTGCATAATTTTTCTTCTGCTTCTTCTGTTTATATTCTCTAAAGTTCCCCCATCTTTCTCTACATCATATTTTTCCCAGATTGGTTTCTTGAACAAGCTCTTCTTCACCATAACACTTGCACTAGCACAAAGAAAGAAGCAGCACAGGCTGGGGAAAAATTATCATGCACACTCCCCTAACAGAAATATCTGTCTAACATAGACTGAGTGATTACCAGATACAGAAAATCCTTGTAAAACATCCAGGTACAAGCTTCTCAGGTTTTTCGTACTGTCAGAAGTAGACAGTGGGTCTTCAGAATTAGGTAACAGTGCATTAAAATACAGTTAATACGTTTAACAAAAGTAGTGCTGATGTTAGTTGGTAATGTATTTTTTCCTAGTGAAATCTAATAATTTTGATGTGATGCTATATTGATCTCCATACAGCACCTGCAATTCAATAATATTCATGTTCAGAAATTAACTTTCCTATTGGGTTTGCTAGACTGCTGAAACACGAACATACAAAACTAAACACAGCCTATGTGGCAGTTTTAGCTTGGTTTTCTTCCTGGACTCACACTGGCAAACCCCAGAGCAAAGCCAATTTGTTGAGTTCCCACCCCAACTGGGATGGGACTGGCAAGCCTAAAGGTTGTGTAACAATATCACAGAAAGGGACAAAGATAATGGATCCTTAATGTCTGAAAAGCAACAGGTTTTTTAATACCCATCTGGAGAAGTTGAATCTGCAGATTTTAGTGTTCACCAAAGAGGTGAATCACCTAAGGACACATGACAACCAGTTTAGCAGCTGGACTCAAAAGCTGAATATCCAACAAGGGTAGACATACTCATTTGATAACTCTGCTACCACATGGACACAGGGCCGTGCTATGTGCTGTGGTCTGAGGTTATATAAACACAGACACGCTCGAGCATTTGTAAGGGCTGTTTTTCATTTTTTATAGCATTACCGGAACCTTCGCCAGAGTGCGGAAACAGCATTTGTTGGAGAACAAGCCTCATTAAAATAAATGACATTGTTGTTACTTCCTCAGGTAACTTTGCTCCTGTCTCGGCAAAGGTAGACTGCTTCTATTACTGGGAAACAGTCTCTATTGCCAATTCTGTGGTAGAGGAACTGCATTCTAAATTTAAAAATCCTTTTCTATTGATCTGTGTTTATCACATAATACTACACTGGCTTGCATTAAACAGCAGAGATATGTTTCCATCCCTATGAAGGAAATTAAATGCCCAATTCTTATTATTGTTGATAGTCGTGTGCCTAATGCCCAGTGTGGCTGCCTGCAAACATACCCTCTTAATTGCCTAATGTGCAGTCTTGAGAGAAGCAGATTATTCAGCTTTATGTTTCTGCATTTGCAAATATACCAAGGAAATGGCGGCTGTGGCACAAAGAACAGATTTGTCAATTTGTTTATTTTCAAAACAGGACAGCACAGGGACTTTGTTCTTGCAACTTTTGGCTATAGTGCTGTGAAATTCTAAAAAAAAAAAGGAAGCATTTTAACATATGGATTTCTGCAGTGTGGGAAGGCTTTGCTTTGCATTCAGGACTCTTTCCAATTAAACTGGATGTTAGCTCAGCCCATTTAAAATGCACATAAACTGTACTTACAGGTTTCCAGTTATGCCTGCTCTCCTTCTGAAAGACACCATGAAGGGCATGACCAGAAACGCAAAAATGTTTTAGCCCTGAAGTTTACAGCTGAACTCCTGGTTTTTTTCCGTTTCCCTCTCTGGATGGAAAAATGTAGATACCTAAAGACAGTATTTGCCACTGTTTTTTGAAACGGTTGAAGGAGCTGTACAGTGAAAAGCATATATTCTGAACAATTATTGTCATTCAGCATTGCACTGGGGTGAAAACAATTTTCACTACGTTGAGTAGTCCACAAAGAGTTTCATTAGTTTCAGTGGGACTAAACCTGGTGTCACATTACTTCCCACAATCACAATATGAGAATTTAGTTGTATTAAGTGAAACATATTATTAAGAATTGTATACTTACAAATTCTCTCCAGGACTGGGAATAAATCTTAAAAATTCGTGCACGTGATTTCACAGTGACTGTATCTATTTTGAAATTCAAAGTTTATTGGAGTCCACAATGCAATAAGTCACTGTATCCTTGGTAATGGCTATTGTGGCTAATGTTTTCTCTTTTAAAATAATAAAGACATTTCAAATAGGTTTTTCACAGAAGCTGTCATGAGATTCATTTAGTGCAGATCAATCTGTCCGCACTATCTCTGTCAATGCATTTCAACCACCTTCATTGTCAGAGGGAAAAGCACAGCCCAGAAAAACATCTAAACAAATAAATAAATCCTTTTTCCTGTGCTTTGAGAAAAGCAGAATGCTTTCCTCCCAGAGAAGCCTCAGAGAATTAGGTGGCTAATGGAAGAAGGGTACGTCAGCCAGAAGTCTCAAGGGTAACAAGGGTGATGAGTTGTTTCCTCGGAGGCAGACAGAACTACATCCTGAAACTTTGCGTGCCTAAAATGAGCAGTTCTTCTATTCTTTAATCCAAGAGGAGTGTTTTGCACAGGGAGCCCCCCTGGGTGCCTCAAGCCATTTCTCATCAAGCTCTGCCTAGGATAGCAGCGCTTGGCTGTATTCTCTCTGGTCTGTTGCTCCTGGGTGTTAATCTCCATGCAAAATGGTCCCTCCTACAGCTCACAGCATCACTGTGTCTCTATGACATGATTAGGTAGAGAAGGAGCCATTGTTACCCGCTCCTTGTCATCAGGGCTGAGGCAGGCCAGAGGTTTACAACTCCTCATGTCTCCCATTTGCTTGAATATTTCCCTCATCTCTCAGACAGGGCAATAGCATACTGAGAAATAAACCTCTTTACTCTGACATATCCCTGTAAGTGGGATATCCTCATTAGCAACTGCCTGAGCCAGTCAGTCAAAGTTTTCCCAAATGCTTCTTAGCATCAGCTAAGTCGCATAATATTAATACCAGTGATGTCTGCTACATCTCTATGGGATTTTAGTAAAGACCAAATGTTATTAGAAGTGATAGCGTGGCTTTCCCTTCATTTGTTCTTACACTATACTCATTAAACAAGAAAGAATTTTTCAAGTCACACCAATCAAGCACAGATATCTAGGGCCTAATGCTCACTGTAAGATGCGAAATTCAGTCCCTACAAAGCCAGATGGGTGCCTGGGAGTGGTGTAATGGTACCAGGAACCTTTTCAAATCATTTGTTCCAGACCAGCCCTCCCTGGTGCTGACCAAAATCAACACTATTGCTGCTATTAAGTGAGCTGGCACTTCCTCTCCACTGTCCACAGAAGAAAAATAATTATCCTTGCTGGCACTCATTAGAGGCATTATTACCTCTTTTGTTGTTAAGTCCCAGGTTGTCCAAGGTCCCATAAGATCCATGCAGTTCCTGGGAAAGCCCTAGTTTCATTGGTGCAGCTGAAGGGGATTTATGGGTGGGAAAGCAGAAGCATAAGGTGAGTCAACATATCTCCATGTGAAGGTAGATTTATTCTGTGGCACACGCAGGAGTGAACTGACTCAAAACTGCATGAGCAAAAGCTGAAGACTCCTCTAAACTCCCCATACTACTCTACCTCCACAGGATACAAAATGATAATTTATCCAAACATTGAAGACAGAGTTCCTCAGCTAGTGTAAACAGGAGTTTACCCATTGGCTCTGGCCCTCCTGAGAACAAACTCCCATTGACTGATAAGTGATCCTGAGGATAAGGCACTATTGTTGGGCTGTTTCTAAGAGCTGGCCTTCATAAACTAATCCTTTCATGGGTGCCATAGGCACCACATTCTAAAGCATTAAATTCACTTGAGAAATCCCAGAATTAGAAGGCAAATTGACTCACCAATTTCGCCTGTAAAGGTTTTATTTTGTCAACCTATATTTCAGAGGGTATGAATCCAGGCACGGTAAGATTAGCACTGCACAAATAGGTGAAGCAGAGGCAGGGCTACCCCACTGTATTTTCAAATCAAATTTACAAAGGAATTCCATGTGCTCAAGGGCAATTATAGTCATGCAACTGTAGGTGACTCAAAGCCATGACTAATAAAAATTAAATTGGACCAAAATTAATCGTATGCAGCAGAAATTATTTGATTCAACCAGATTAGCTGCTAAAATGCCTCTAGAGGGTTGGATTAGCAGAAGATATACCCTTCTATCTCAAGGCTTAGAGAGCAATATCTTACAAAGGCAAATTAACAATAGAATACATTAGCTAGTCCTCTCTTGATCTCTGCAATGAAGAAGAAAACAAGGGAAACATGACTGTCTGTGTTGGGTTGTTCCTGCATTTTCAGTTCTTCCATCAAACTTCCTTCAGCAGATGCTGCAATGCATGACTGATGGCAGACTAGGCAGTAAACAAGAGATCATTTGGTGGTAAGTACAGGACTCCCAGTCAAAAATTAGTCAGGGCAGATGTCTAATATTCAGCATAAAGATGGTTAATCCAACTTTAGATCAAGTCGATGAGCTAAAACCAATTGGTCTTTTCAGCTTCCCTCCAACCTTCTTATCCATTATCTGAGCAAGCAGTAGCCTAACAGACCTGCTGGCTGGATGTGCCTGGTGGTATGTGTGCTAAACCCTGAGTGGCTCACGGGGCCAACCAGGCTCAACCTGACTGAACTTTGTGAAGGAAGCCTCTTCAACAGGAGACCTCAGTTTCAGACTGGCTGTTCAGACAGACAATCTGAACTTGAGGGTGACTGCAGACCATCCCTCAATACACACCAGAAGGATGTGAGCAGCACTGTCATGCTTTCCACTGCTAGTACCTGAGCTATATATATGTCTTGTGGTGAACAATGGTCTAAATTTCCACAGTCCCTTACCGCTTCTGAATGGAACAAGAAAGCAATGTGCAAAGATAAAATGCTGCAGACATAATTCCTTTTCTGACTTCTTTTTAAATGTTATTCTGTTTGCATGAAACCCAAGTATATAATTCATACCACTTTATATTTCTGTACACAGTTAATTCAGCTTGAGAAGTCCAGCTTCATACTATATGGTGTCCTTATTTCACAGCTACATACTGGTCCCTTGCTGCTGGAAACCTGCTCTTAAAAGCAGGACCCCATTCAGGAACTTCTATGTTCTTCCCTAGTGATACAAAGCAGATGCAATGAACCACAGTACCCTTTCAGCATGTCCAAGAATATTGCATTTGGGCTAAGGATTGCATTTTGTGAACTGATGATCAATGAAACAGTCTGAAACTAGTCATTCTAGTTTGATTTACAGCAGACCAAGAGAGGCAACGGCAAAGAAAAGCAGTCTTAGATACCCTTACTACCCTCTTCCCATCTCTGAATCTAGGATTAGAGATTCACAGGTTCTTGTTTTGTTTTACCTCTCCATAAAGTACTAGTGGTTCAAAAATAGAATAAGTATAACAAAAACATAGGGGTGGGAAAAAAGACTTCTCAGTTACTGTGGAAGAAGCAGATAAGTCTAACCTTTGTACATATAGGTTAAGGATCAGCTTACATGTCTCCAGTAGTATTTTAGTATTTTAAAAGCCTTGCTTCTTCATTCTCCCAGGCAAAGGTACACAGGTAGATTTCTGTTAGAGAAAATGACACTGTCCCTGTGGCTAACTTTAAATATGGAAAAAGCATAACCCTGACATCCCATGGTTTGCTCTGGATTTCTTGTGTTTATTTGCAGGTACCACTACTGCCACCCTGTATCCTGTAAATATATAATTGCACAGGATAATTCCCTCCACAAGAATACAGTACAGTGCTCATAATTTTTGGAGTGGTCTGTACCCATCAGTCACATACATGGAGCTAATCAGATAAAGCAGAAAAAAAACAAAACAAAAAACCAAATCCCCAAATCTTAAAGGCTGCACTGCCAAGATAGAAATATTGCTCTAAATAGGCAAAATATATATTTAGTTTTCTCAACAGCTGGATCTAGCACTGTGTTGGAAATTCTGCAGCACCTGATACAGACTAGAACTATAACACCATCCCAAATTCCTCCTTATTCAAATCTTTCAGTCCAGTCATTTGTACAGGAATGATATCAGTCTCATAATTCTTTCACTTTTCCTTCTAGGGCATATAAAAAGAATACCTGCCATTCTCAAATGCTTGTTAGGAACTGTAACTCTAACAAAACTTTTTTTCAAAATAGCTGGCTAGGTTGCACAGTGGCTTTACTGTGCTGGAAGCTGTTTTTATATTTGATCCTAATATAAATTGACTGAATTCACCCAGAATATGGACAGGGCCTCATTTATCTGAACTCTGGTTTACAGTAAATAAATTTTAAAAAATCAGGTTTCATTTACATAACTCCCTGAAAATGCATATTCTACATAAACTTACTCATCAGTTCTTGTTTCTTTTTATAAGCCTAGGCAAAGACAATCTTCCTAAGAATATCTATTGGAAAGCCTAGAAAAGGAAATAAAATTGATATGTCTGATTTTTTAGTGTTTGGGAGGCATTTAGCTCAAGCAGTAAAAACTTTTACTTTTATGAATCATATTATTAAGATTTCATGACATTAAGAAAACTTCCTTGAAGTCACTATTGAGTCAAATACAGCTGCAAAACCTTCAGTGTGTCTGGTACTAATGCTTGAATCATCTTTTACATTTTCATAAGCTACAATCAAAAAAAAAAAGTAAAAAAAATTAAGTCCCCATAAAAATTATGTCAATTTAAATAATCTTTTTTTTAATCATCTTCCTATGAAGATCAAAATATGTCCAATGTGAGTTTGAGCTCTGTATTCTCTACTTACAGGAATTTTTAGACAAAATTTTAAGGCTTTAGTCACCAACTGAAATATATTTACAGCGCTGATGGTACTCAACACTAACTACAGAAGATTAAAGGGACATTGAAGTGGAAGAGGGCTTCGTGCATGACCTAGTCCAAAACTGCGCTCAGAACAAGGTTACTTTAGGGTTGAGTTTCTCAGGACCTTGTCCAGTCAAGCTTTGGGAGTCTTCTGGGAATGAGATTTCACAGCCTCTCTGGGCTTCTGTTCCAGTACCAAACCAATCTCTCAGTGAAGGATTCTTCCCTTAAACCTCACTGTACAGTGCCATAGACACCTTAGCCTGTTGGTTTGCAAAGGGCCTTCCACCTGCAATGTTGTAGACGTCCTTTTTCATGCCCAGATTTGCTCCTTTTCACACAAGCTGCCAAGGCAGTGCTTTCTAGAGCCTCCACAATGGTGTCTTTCTTTTGTTGCTCTCAAGCTATTTCTTCATGCTGTTTCTCTCAAGCACCTGCAAATATTGATAGCATTGTGGAGGTTCTCATGGTAAATGACTTCTGCAGGTGTGACAATCACCCCCTCCTTTCTCTCGCTCTCCCCTTTCTCCTTCAGCTGGAGCTTCTGGGTTACATTAGAGAACCAGCAATGTGCATCCACAAAGTTGATGCTCGGTAGCTATGTGCTACCGAGCAGCACATAGCACCTGCAGCTCATCAAAGCATGCTCCAAGCTGCTCTAATGTTCCTCAGCAGGAATGACCAAGAAGGAGTTTGAGCAAAGGCTTGTGGAAACTATACAGCTACTGTGGGAAAATTACTATAGGGGAACCCTGTTATGTAGGAGAGGGTGTTCCTCTGGAGACCCTCATAACTTCCCTTCCCAGCTGGCCCATAGGCAGTTTCTCCACCACCTTCTTTCTGTCGTCTGTTTCTCTTTCTCTACCCTTGTATTTTTCCCTAAAAATAGCTTACATTATCAGAACTTATGTACACCATCAGCTATGGATGGAGATTGCTAATATACCTCCATGCATTTGAACCTGTTTGGACATGCTTTGTGTTGAGAATATTTTAGGAAGAGTTTCCCTCTCTGCAACTTGTCACTGCTGTCCCTCATCCCCTTTTTGTGCATAAAGAAGTCAGGTTCTGTGCTTCCTCTAACCCTTCCTCTGGTAATGAAAGACTGAAGTTATATACATACACACAAAAACTTAGACTTTCCTTGTATGTCACATCCTCCAGTCTCCTCAGTGCCTCAGCAGCCCTCCTGTGGTCTCTTTCCAGTTTGTCAACAACTCTTTTTAGGTGGCCCTAAACCAGATCCAGCAATCCAAGTGTGGCTCATGACTACTAAACTTTGTTTAGCGTGCTGTTTATTCTTGCTAATGCAGCCCAGGATGCAGTTAGCCTATTTTCCCCCATAAAGACACATTGTTGGCACATTTGACAACCAGGACTGCAGAGTCCTTTTCTGGAGAACTGTTGCCTCCCCAGTAAATCCCAGCTGGCGCCCATTCATGGGGTTATTCCATCTCAGGCACAGGATGGAATTTTGCTTTTGCAGAACTTCACGATGTTCCTTTTCTGTCCATTCATCCAGCCTGTTGAGGTTCACACTTGGCATCTCTGCCCTCCAGCATGCCAACTGCATCCTGCAGACTGATACTCTCCATAACTTGCAGAGGACCTATTCATGCCATCCCATCACCCAGGCTGTTGATGGAGATGATAAACAGGATCAGCCCCAGTGTCAGACTCCCAGGAACACCAGACTGCTGCCAATTCAACTTCTTGTCCAGTTCAACCATCACTACACACTCAGTCCTTATCTCCTCAGTGAAGTAATGTGGCCATTCTGCAAGAGTATGTCAAAAGCTTTGTTAAATTTGTGGCAAACATCCACTGCTCCCCACTTATGCACAGAGCCTAGCATTTCACCACAGAAAGAATTCAGGCTAATCAAGCACAATTTGCCTTCCTGGCAGTTCCTAGACTTCAGAGTTCTCTTGGGATTTCTGTGTATCTTCAGCATGGTGTCCTTAACCACACTTTTGACAAACAACCGAGATTCTTAATTTTCTATAGTTAATAGTCTAGACTGAGGAAGTTTAATAGCATTGTGACAGCATATATAGGTCTCAAAAGTTAATGACTTAACATTTCTTAAATTTTCTACAAAGACTTCTTCACAAGATATATAGCACAGCACTTACAAAAGAGACACCCTCTTTTACAAGAGTGGGCCTTTCTTTTAGAGGCTAAGACAATGAAATAAGTGAAATCTAAAGGGCCATATCTTCACTTATTTACACCAGCGCATGCATTTTAGCTACAATGTAACTGTACTAGTCTATGCAGTTTATGCCAAAGGAGGATCTGGGCTTCAGTTTCTATTTCCAGCTCTGTTTTGCCCATGTGAATGCAGCAGTTAATTCACAACATATGGGAGAGGTGGGGGAGGGAGCTCCTGCTCACACAGCTCATGCAGCTAGATTGATTTTTGCTAAAACTTAAAAAAAAAAAAAACCACAGCACATACCAAGTGTGACAAGTCACCATCCTGCGTTTCTGATATAAATTATATTGTATGACAAAATGTGAGTGTAAAAATTTAGTAGCACAGTAGTTATGCTACGCAACACTTCACCTGCCTGGGAGTACAGTTATTTCCATTTTCACAGTAATGGGCTATTGTATCCCAAAATGTGCTGAGAGAAAATACACTAATGGGATTTTATGTGAACACTTGGAGAACCAATTTATACAATGGAACTGGACCGGAATTATTTGATTAATGCAAATCATTAATGTTGTAAACAATACAGATAGAGAGTAAACCTGAACTGAATGTGAAATAATGAGAGAAAAATGAGCTTTACAGTGTTTAAAATGCGCAGGTCAGATCACGCAGCTGCCACAGTATCTGCTGAGGCAATTTTACAGTAGAAATGGGGGGGGGGGGGGTTATAGCAAAAACAGCTTTCATTTGATTGACTAGGAGAGATATATTGCAATACTGAGCATGGTCTCTATGCCCATGAAATACCCCTAACTCTTATTTACCTCCCTCATTTCTCACTGAAATCAACGGACAGTATGAATATTGTACAGCTTTTTAGGTCCTATTAGGTCCTAACTATGTGACTAAACCCCTTCCAAAAATGGTCTTGAGTTGGAAGCTTTTTTTTTTGCAGAAATGAAAAGAAAGAGTATATAAGAGAAAAGGAGACGACAGCTTATATTTCACAACCCTTGCTTGGATGCAGCCCATTTTCCTGCTTCCACAGAAAAGCAAGGATGTTTAGACAAGCAGGAGCTAGAAGAAACTGGAGGGTCCACAACATAGACACGAAAATACTGCAAATTAGGAACAAACACAATGAGAACAGGAGTTAAGTGCTTATAGATACCAATTCAGCAAAGCTGTAATGGAGATTCAAAGCTGCTTGTTTGTGTGTTATGTGAATTTTCATTGCATCTCCAGGGCCAGGAAGGCAGGGAGGAAAGATGCCAAAGTGACGCTGTGCCCTGAAGTTTCACTACAGCTCTGTGCTGGGTTGTTTCAAGTGAAGTGCTTGAATGGTGAAGGTGAAAAACATGGTTCCCCTCAGGTACTGCTCACATTTGTGAGAACTGCAGAAATGTGGGCACTTTAGGAAATATTACTTTTTTTTTTCTTTTTTCTTTTTTTTTTTAAGCACTCACCATCTAGATTCTAGATTTAGGTGCCTGACTTTGGACACTAAATGAGTTTTAAGATGTCAGCTTTCATGCCCAGCTTGAATGTTTGGAGTTGTTTTTTGGGTTTTTTTTTCCGATAATATATTTAGCTGGGTAAAACGTATCCCTGAAGTAATCTGGTCTATTGTACTTACAGTCTTCTAACTTTTATTTTTTTATTACTTCTTCTTTGGTTTACCTTGTTTTTCTACCCTGTGGCAAATAAACAATCCTTTTATTGAAGATATCTAGAATTGAATGTGAAGACTCATATGTATTACTCACTGAGGGTGCCTTAGAGCAAAGGGAACTACCTTACTTTTTCTATTCTCTCACCAACCTCTCTTGTAACAGCACAGAGTATTGTTACTATCATGACTCAGAGAAACAGTGAAAGAGACATTTTAGCAGACAAGATAAACAACTTCTAAGGAATCAAGGCCCTATTTCTGTCTTTTATGCATCCTTTCCAAACCCTCACTGGGCTTTCACCAGATGCTCTTTTCAAATCTCCTGAGTTGCAGGGCTTCCCTACATAAGAGTCAGCTCAAAAAGCGCTGCTATCTTCTTTCTCCAGGGGACCCTGGAACAAATAATATTCAAAGACAACATTCAGCCAGACACAAATTAGTCTGGGGTCATTTTGAGATTTGGCTCGAGGGCTGAACCAATTCTTCCTGGATCCCCTGCTAAGCCAGGTTATTCATGTCTCATTTTAAACTCTAGGTACTTTACAGTAGTGTGGTATGCACTGTGTTGTGTCAAGCTGATATGAAAAGACTTTCATATCTGAAAAACATTCAGATACAAAATCACCAGGAAATTTGGAAGACGGAAAAATTCCAGCTTTACAAATATCCTCCCAGAAGGATCTGCTGCTAAATTGAGATCTATTTGTTTATCACTTTTTAACTCTCTATGGGAGACACAGGACTGGGACAATGTGACATACAGATAATGAGCTGGGCAGAACAAATGCTCTAAGAAATATCCCTAGTTTCAGGGATTGTAATCTGTCAACAATTTCTTTTAACATATTTTTCCTGTAACTTAAAGAGCAATGGAATTTGAGCCTCTAGGAGATGACTGCTATTACTATGACTACTACCAGTAGTTGTTGCTGTTATTATTGGTGGTGGTTTTGTCTGTATTATTCCATGAGGAGAAAAACTTATGAAACCAGATTTCCTATGAGTCTGTTCTTTTACCCTCATGTTCATCTCATTACAGGTGCCCCTGGGCAATCTCTGTCTTTTATGATACCTCTAACTTGCAAAAGATGATACTGTCACTTTGGAACTAAGGTCAATAAAATAAATTTTCGACATTCATAAGTAAGTAAACACACAAACATGCATAATACATAGAAAAAAGCTCAAAAGGAAAGAAAAGTCTGGAGTTATTTACCCCACTGTGGAAAATTCTATCATTCACCACCAGAACCCATCATACCAGTAGAAAGAACAACCTGCTTAGAAAAGATATGAGTAAGTAATAAAGGCAGGTATACCAAGTCCATATCTGCTTTGATCAAACATTGTATTTAAAACATTGCCAGCTACTGAGACTAAGACCATTGCTGGTGAAACTAAAGGAATGACAGAGTAATGACATTAATGTAGAGGAAAAGGACTGATTTAGGAAGACAAGACCACATGAAATGAAGAAGCTTCACCAGCAAGGGGAGAAACCTCTATTCTTGTCAGCCTTAGGGTATAACTTCAGTCCCATCAGGACCAACTCTCTTAATGCCTTTAATTCAGTAGGAACCATCCATGTTTAGCTAAGCTAATGAAAAAGAGACCTGTACAAATGGGATGGAGCTAATATAAATTTCCACCTGGCTAGATTTTACAGCCCTAGTATTAAATCCCACTGAAGAGATGCAGCATTTTTGTGAATCAGAATTTTGTCATGGTTTAATGGTGATAGTTAAAAGTCACTGAGATCCAACACCAATTAAAAATGTCAGTGTGCAAGGTTAACAATATCCTACTTGGGTCTCTAAATGGTTTCAAAACTTAAACATGAGGCTCTCTGTCCTCCTCAAAAACACACATCAAACAGATTTCATAAACTTGTTACAGGGCTTGGAAAAATCCCTATTCCCTGTTCAAATTCCTTTTGGAAGTACTTTTTAGCTTCCAGTAGCCGAATTTTGTGAAAGCACCCTGCAATATGCGTATCTGTAATTCTCTTTTGACTCTAATATTTGTATTGAACCTCAAATTCTCTACGAATTCAACACTAATAATCCTAAAATACATCTGAAATTACAGAGGACAGCAGTTAGCTCAAAGCTCAGAAATATAGGAGTATTTTGAGTGACATTATCACTGCTCAGGGGAAGGAAAACTTTCTTTTTTTTTTTTTAATCAGCAGTTTCTTATCTAATCAAGACTCCAGTGTGTAGTGTATGGTCATTTTTTGGCATTCTGTGTACAGTTAATGTTACATGGAGAGGAGTATTTGAATGATCACTCAAGTCGCTTTTATAAAAGCGATTTCATGCTTCTCCTCCATGTGACAGCACGTGTAATACTGAAACAGTTATAAGGACTTATGAGAAGAAAACAAATATTACAAAACTAATGCTTTTTTTGGGTTTTTCTTCATGAGAAACTGTTTTAATGACCAGTTGTGAAATACTTTTCCTAGACCTTTTTAGATCTATTCCTTAGGCTGCAGCTTTTTGCTCTGTGCTCAAACACTTCCGCAGTATGTTTAAGTGAGACACTCTTCTCTTATCAGTCATCATGAAAAAAAAAATATAGCAAGTCTCATTGATGTTAAACTTAGAAAGAGTTAGAGGAAAAGTAGCACTACCAATGTATTTGTTCCCTTTTGTTAAGTGACAGAGTCCAAGGTTAGATTTCTGATTGTGGCAGCCTCCTCTGAAAAGTTTAATATAAAAATAATGTAATGTTCTTCATGAACTGACTGTCCCATAATCATGGCATTCCTTGCAAGAGGGAACATCTCTGTGTTCAGGCAACATGCCAGCTGAAGCAGACTAAGGAAAGTGCAACTGTTCGTAAGTAACCATTAACGCACTCCAGAGTGCGCATTTGTCAGCCAACATATACATATCATGTGTAGCTGAAGAGCTTTCAGGGTCAGGCTAGGAATATTTTTGAGTGCTTATGAATAAAACTACACAACTGTACATGCCAGTGTAAATCCAGATATGGGTCCTCTACATTGTACACAGCAGGGCTCAAGCAAGCATCACCTCTGTGATGCAATACAGATGAAAGGTGTCACACTGAAATATCTGCTTCATATGGAATCATCAGATGTGCATGAGTTCACATACATGTAACTTTGTTGATGCAGTTTGATTCCCATCAGCATTTTTGAACTACATATGCACTGGTTTTGACATTTCATCTGACTTTCGGAGACACTGCTTTCTCTGGGATATTTGGTCCTCAGAACATTATGTGAATCCTAATATTAGTATCTTATCCTTGGCTCATTCCTTAATTTACTATCTACCTAAACAACCTGAAAATTGATAACTTTGTGATAACTATGTGCCTACACTAGACTGTTCCCTTTAAATCACCCACCCCTGCATGGAGTGCCATTTACTGCAGCAGCAGTAAACATCACTCTAACAGAGACTGCCTTTTATCAGAGGAGGGCAGACTTCTTATTTACTTCATGCACAGCAGTGCTGTCTGTCGTAGTGCTCCCACTTCTGCTACTACCAGGAAAAGCTTAGGATTGAATTGACACTGAAGGTAATGATCAACAGAACATGCCAAGTTAATACCAATAACTTAGCAGCAGGATGTAAACAGGCTGGCAGGCTCTAACCTAAAAGGTACATAACTCCTGCTACAAATGGTAATACTCTGGGAATGGTAATACACAAGGGAGCTGTGACCATCATTCTCCTAGTACATCTTTCTTGGTTTCTGACTGTACTGGCACTATATGATATTCTTTGGCCCAAAAAATTACATTTCAGATCCCTTGACTGTCCAGAAGGAACAGTCAAGAGTTGAATATTCTTGTATTCTCTTTCACGACTTTCACAAGACATGTCATGTCAAAGCCATGTTCAAGCTGTGTTTCAGTGCCAGTTATCTTCATCTTTCCATCCCCTTTATAAAGTCGGTTGTTTTAGCAAGACAGCAAAGTCTTGGGTGGCAGAACATCTCTTCTTGTGTGCTTGTGCAACAAAGAGAAATGGGCTCCTATCCCAGATGAAATCTCTGGACGCTGTTTTAGACCACAAAATGCTTTTGGATCTTGGCCCAAAACAGATAGCAGTGTACACAAGGCTGTAATAGCCTAGCTCTGCCTTGTTCTTTTTCACACGTAGCAGTTTCCTTAACATTAGACCTGATAATTATTGGATGAATGGCCTCTTCCACTCTCAGCCCCCAGCAACCATTATCTTAATTGCAGTTAAGCTGAAATCAGGCAAAAAAAATCCCACAAAAATCAACAACATCATGTTATACCTTCAGCACACAAAGCTGCAACCACTTAATTTGAGTCTGAGGTGCTGTATACCTGAATACCTCAATGCATTCCACCTGTGCTGTGGATAAATCCCACTCACCTTTTGCAAAAGCATGAATTGTAAAAAACATGTTCAGCAGAATGAGGTTATTGGCAGGGTAAAATCACAATATATTGGTGAAAGGGGGATTTTAAAACATGGCCAGGTGGAGGTTTTTCTTTCACCAGCAAGTAAACAACTCAGAAGCCATTAACTTCTGAGGACTTGTATCTTAAAAGAAAGTTACACACAAAAAAATGAAAAGTATGGTAGTCTGACAGATCTGGATTCACATGGATACTTTAATTTTCCAGCAAGCATAAGAAAATGGTTATCAGGTTGCATATTTAGGCTTCCATATTTGTGGGAGCAGTACGGACCCAGATACAGCACTATTACATGGTTTCTTCTGACAACACAATATGTAATGAATGAGAGAACTTGTTACCAAGGAGATAATTGGAATCGAACAGTGAGAATATCTCAATGTGCCAATTTTCAGCATCAGTTTTTCTTTTGCTGCGGCTGAGAATTGTTGCTGGCCGTATTTTTATAATAGCAAACTAATGTCTTTTTCTTATTTTTTCTGTGGCAGATTCCATAACCTAGTATATTTTAATGGATTTTATGCAAGGCTTGATCTTCATGCAAGGGTTTATCTGCTATATATTAATGATCTTTAAAAGAAAAAACACACCAGAGAAAAGCACAGTCAAAAAAATAGAGTAGCAGTAAGGAAAGACATTTTGCAGACACATCAAAAAAGATGAAGGATAAACTAATATTAGTTCATATATACTCACAAGAAAAATTCAAAGACTATATAGAAAATCTTTTGCAGGTGGCAGGAATGGTACATGTTGATACTATATACTGAAAAGAGTCCTGCCTACCTGTCTGGCTGAACTTCATTATCATGTTATTCTCTAGTCTTATTCTTTTAAATTCTATTATGCTCTCCTTACTAATACGTTTTTCTAGGCCTCTCTGATACTCACTTTTAGCATATTATCTGTAAATGAAATCTCTTTGCCTTTTTTCTTTTTTTTTTTCAAAACCAGCTTCAAAACAACAAACTTCTGAGACATGCATATCACACAGAGTATAACAAATTGATTAAATTGCCTTCTTCTCAGTCTATATCAAAGCACAAATACTAAGCATATATGACAATTATTTTTAATCTTTACTGACGCTTGTTATTTGACTGTTCACCATGTGGAGGGATGTCCCCATTTGCCTTATGGTATCCTGTCTTACTTGTTGAAGGTGAAACAATCAAAACCACTATTTTTTCCATTATCAGCTGCAGCCAGTGCCCTACATCTCAGTGTTCCTAAGTTTGTATATTAGTGAATTCCACTGCATATAGAGAGGTTGGGAATAATTGAAGGGAACAGCCTAAAGGTTTTGTCTTTAGTTACAGCCTAAAAAATTTTCTTGCACCTTGCCGAAGTTTCTAGCAGTGTATTTTTTAAAAGGTGGTTGCAATTAAGTCTATGCATAACCATTACCCAATACTAGGAATGTCACCACGCTTTTCCTCAAGGGATCCTACTGATCTCTTGAAGACTGGCAAGCTTTCAGGTCCAGTGGATGAAATGCTCATGCAAGTCCTCCTTAATCAGTTGCAATCTTAATATGCCATGCTGGTAAAATAACAAGAAAGCCCATCTCTTTCTACCTGCAGAAGGTAAGCAGTGATCCCCAGAGCAGCTTGATGATGGTGGAGAAGCAGCCCCTGGAGTAACTTGGAACTTAAGAGAAGAGGGAAGAGCAGAGGGAAGAGCAGAGGAGGGGAGGCTGAGCCTCTCCTTTCACAGCCTGTGCTGTGCTGCTTCTCTCCATGCTGGAGTCACTCATTTAGATTTCTTTGCAGCCTCTAGGAAGCTGTTCTATTTTTCAGTAGTCCAATGTTTTTCTTCTTGTTTTCTGAGGATTTGCAGGCAGTCATCTAAATGCACAGCTGAAGGAGAATACCGCTTTTGTTCAGAGAAAAAAACATCCATAACTTCTGCAGAGGCTTCCCTAGAACTTCCATGTTAGGAAAACACATGTAATGCCCATTTTTCCTGAATATTTGTTCCTCATCCAGTTTCTTTTCCCTCTCACAGTTTCAACCAGTTTCTCTCCCTCCCTTAGTTTCATACAGTTTCTCTCTGCTCCCAGTTTCCTCTAATAAACCAGTATCATCACAGGATAATTTTCTAACTGCAGCTACATGGTTTATTAAAGGAAACAAGTAGATTTTCTTTGCAAGACATAGGAAAGCAGTAAATAGCTATGGCATTCAGCACAGGGATTGGTCTGTCCTCTCCACAAAGAAGTATCAAGAATAAGTAGGGAGCATAATTTAGTTCACTCTCCCCAAAACCTGTATCGCTATGTGGTAACAGAAGAATAGCAGTAGGGAGAGCAAAAGAAAGATGTGGTAGCGCATATAGAGGCAGAACACCTTCTCTGTGCTCTGTGCCCCATGTTTGAGGGGTACATCCTGTATGACAGACAATGGGTATAAATCTGCTTAACTGTTTGCTTTAGTTTGGCTAGGTATTCTACATTGTATGGATTAGTGGTTGGAAGCACATGGTGTAGGCTGAGTGCAATAAAGGAACCAGAGCTAAGCAGAGACCTCTATTTTTTTTCCTGATCCTCCTCAGGTCTGGATAACTGCCCTACTAACACTCAAAAGTGATGCCCACACCTCCCAAGACCTTGACAGCTTGTGTTTATTTTACTTTTAAACTCGTTAAGGCAGATGGGAATAAGTTCCTTGCCAAGATAAAACCTGCTAACCGGGGTCATTCTATCACTGCTTTATTGTCTTGAGTGCCCACTATTCTTCAAGCAGCTTCACAAATGTGTCCAACTTCATAGCTATTGAAACCTAACCAGGCAGTGAGTCTTCAAGTGATAAACATGGGTTAGACAAAAAAAATTATATTACTTCATTTTTTCTCTCTCTTCAGATTCATAATAGTGAAACTGAGATAAGAATTCAAGTCAGTGGAGTCACTTTCTTTTTAGATTTTTCTAATGCAGGAATTTTTCTTCCTTTTCATCAGTTGAATGGTCAAGATAAATTGGTTGTTGATGTACTTATGAGAGTGCTGCACACAAAGTCTATTCTGATACCATCTTTCAGTTTCACAAAGAACATTTGTCATCACTTCTGATGGAATTAAATTGTGGTCTTCATGTAAGGCATCAGCTGAGAAATAAAAATGTGGAAATTCCTGCCGAAAATCCTAGTATTAACATTAACATGCTGAAGAATGCAATGATGCAGAGACTTTGAACAGACAGAAATACTATATAGTCTCTACAGAAAACTCTTACTGTTCCCATGCAAATTAAAGGGAGATTAGAGGATTGTGTAGTATGGAAATAACAATAAAATAATGGTAAGGTAAAATAATTCCAAATCCAAAATGAAATTTGGGAGAACTTGGCTTCTACTAAATTATTATGTTCTCTTTGATGAAATTAAATTATTTTTATTTCAGCAATTTTAAAAATTGTGTCATCAGTAAGGGAAAGCCAAGCCTCAAAATAAAAATGTGTTCAGTTCCTCTCTGATTTCCAATCCTTGGTCAAACTGCACTATTAAAATTTTGCCCAATCAAAATTTTGCCTCAATTTCTGGCCTCCCTTTTCCCCTAAGCAGTAATTATGCTATCAGTTGCGTCTCATTCCTCTCCTAGGTATTTTCTCAAGGCTTGTCCACACTACAGAAATTTATGATACAAAGAGCTGTGCTGGGCTTCTAAGGATGCTTGTAAAACACTTCACATCCATACGCCAAAGTGCTCCAAGTGGTTTGTATTTCTGCCAAAAAACACTTGGATTTTTCTTGTGTTCAGCAAGGGCTAAACTTGGCTTGAGGCCAGTAGGGACAGCACTAAAGGAGATAGGATGCAGCACTCATGCTGCAGCCCTACAGAGGCACTCTGTATGTTCCCAGAATCCTGTCAGAGCTACACTGGAAACTGGGAGATGGCTGCCCAAAGGGTTCTGCAGCTGAAAAGCCTTGGGGATGTGAGCAGAAATGCTCTTATTCAGAACAGAAGTCACCACGATACCTCTGGATATTACAAACAGTTACCATTTAAACCAAGGAACCTGGATAAGCTTATAAGAACCCTTCTAATTATCAGGGTATTAGTAAGGAAGTGAAAAAATTACACAAGTAATAGAAGGTATTGCTGCAGTTCACCCCCTGCCCTGCCTGTCCTCCTCAGCCATGCGTGCAGAGCTCTCTCTACTCTCCTTTCAGTCAGGATCTAGAGAAGCAACATGAAGAAAAGAGGGAGAAGGGGGAAACGCACATTTGAAATAGCAGCAAAGAGCTCCTCTGCAAAGTCTGTCTGGAGGTATAAAAGATACAGCTGGCAGCTTACACTACTTTACTGAAATAATGAGACTAGAGTTGTATAAGCAGCTACCTAAAATGGGCATTATTAATTTTCTTTATTAGGGACTGGGTGGGAGAGCGAGGACAAGCAGCACTTACCCATGCTTTGTTCTTGTCACCTGACAGCTTTTTTGTCCTTGAGATACTCTCTCAAGGGGCAAGCAGTACACATGGCTCCAAGTCACTACAGGACTGGGAGAGGAGGGTGGAGCTCAGCATATCAAGGGATATGTGCCTGCAGCAAATTTGATTGTTTAAAATAATCTAGAATAATTTTGTCAGGAAAACAAGATTTAATTGTAGAGAAGAATTTAAACTAAACTTCAAGAGGATTTTAAGTGTCATTACTCAATTCCCCACATAACACATTAGGCATAGGACAAGGAATCCTGATTTAATCTAATGATGAGCAGACTGACCAGATTTTCAAAGTGAAATAATGGGATTCCTGTGGGGGAAGGAGCTGTGTTCAGCCACAGAGATTTGGAGTGAAAAGCAGTACAAAAACAGAAAAGACAGCCAACTTCCTTCCTCCCTTGCTGTACTGTTCTATCTTTCTTCTACTCCTTTTTGAGAGGCACCAATTCCTCACTGGACAAGCTCCATGACAGCAAGTAACAAACAGCAATGTTGACAAGGAAAGGCAGCAATGCTGGGCTTGTTGTACTGATGAGATTAAGCGGAGGAGAGGCAGAGCCAAGCAAGAATCCAGTTTGCCCACCCAAGATCTCCCTGTCCAAGAGCTGGTTGCTGCGTTGTGAGGGAGGCGAGATACACTGGTTGATACTCTCTCATACCCACAGTGTACTTACATACAGAGTCAAGCCCACATCCTCACTCTCTTGTGCAGGTCATTCCCCTATAAAACCCTTATTTGACTGGCTAATAGGTTAATCATATTCTTTCAATGATAATTACGAGAAAGTCTCCATCTTGTGTGTGCTGACATCTCACATCAATCTCAACCACCCTGAGATTTTTCATAAAGCAAAGCTATTGGTTTTTGGCCAGCTCTCTGACTCAGCATCTTTGCCTAATGGAGCAGGACATCCTCATTCTCCCAGCAACGGGGACATAGTGAGGGGATCTCCAATTTTTGGTTTTCCCCACATCATTTGAATCAAGGCCTGCTGATCTAGCAGGTTGTCTACTAGTTTAAAGAATGATCCTTCAAGGAAAACCTTATTCCTCTTCCTTTCTCAATTACCATGAATATCCTCATTGTCTATACAATTATTGTCCCTTGTTCTGCTTCTGCACAGGAGACATCTGTCAAAGACCCAGACCAGCAGTGGTGAACACCTCTATATGCTTTAGGTACCTTATACTATCTGCCACTTGAGTTAGTTGTATATGATATCTGTACGCCTTAGATGATAAGCTTTTTCCAAGCAGGAACACAATTTTTATGTGTTGCTTTTTTTCTCCTCTAGAATTCCTCTATTGCACATAAATAATGAAAAACCTAAACACTTTACACTGAACTGGGAAAATTTAATATCAAAAAAGAATAAGGCCAGGCTTCAAATAAGTCTTTCAGTTTCTACAACAGACATAAAACACATGAAGGACTGCTGGGACCATCTGGAAATATGATATGATGGTGAGCTCACAAGTATGTAGCACCTCTGAGACTCATTTGGTATGCAATAACATACTAATGCCATCCCAGAAAAATACTATTTGAAAGTGTACACAGGCACTACATTTTTTCTGCCTCACCTCCTGTTTGTCAAATACAATTCTTCCTACCCTGTTCCCCACAAACACAGTACTTGGTCACTTTTGTCTGCTCAAGCAAATACTAGCAATAGTAATAATGGTGATAACAACAATAGTCACGATTAGATTTACCATTTCAAGACCTAATTAGCATAAGCATACCTTTTTGAACCCTCCAAAGTCTGTGTTGCTTCTATTTGCTCAGGAGGATGTAACTGCTGAAATCAAGCTTGTTTATACCAGCGGTGTAAACCAGTGCTATTTGCACCAGTGCTGTAAACATCCCTGTTTGAATACATTTGCCTTCCATTTTTTTGCTACACTGATCTCCAAGTCTGCTTCATGCTGTTTTATCTGACCAGTACTTGGCCACCACCCACTCTCAGTACATAATATCAGCTTGGATACACCAGACCTCCCATTATTTTCACTGTGCTTGCTATATTGCTCCAAACACGCAGCAAGTCTAGGCAGGGCTCTCCTAGAGACCACCTCTTTCATTAAGTTCCTGAAGTTTTTTTAAAGTCTTTTTAGGTTGAGACAAGGACTTAGCAATGCAGATATCCATGCATAACAAATGCAATATATGCAACAAAGTGCTGCAAGCTCACCATGACACATACCAGTTTTACAGGTTTTCTACCCGCTCTCCTCTTTTGCTACTACTAAGGAACCACAACACCACTTAGTATTTTTGTAAAGTTTCTGATGAATCTTCTCTCTGGGTTGCACACGGCACATTACTAACAGTCATTCAGGATAATAATTGGCAACAAAGCTTCTCTGGGACGAAATGTTACTACTATGGAAGTCCTGAGTTCAGCTCTGGGGCCCCCAACAAGCAAAGGGCATGGACCTGTTGGAGCGAGTCCAGAGGAGGGCCACGAAGATGATCAGAGGGCTGGAGCACTTCTATGAAAACAGGCTGAGAGAGCCTGGAGAAGAGAAGGCTCTGGGGAGATCTTAGAGCAACCTCCCAGTACCTAAAGAGGGCCTACAAGGGAACTGGAGAGATACATATTGGGCATGTAGTGATAGAGAAGGGGGAATGGATTCAAACTGAAAGCAGGTAGGTTTAGATTAGACAGTAGAAAGAAATTCTTTACTGTGAGGGTGGTGAGGCACTGGAACAGGTTGTCCGGAGAAGCTGTGGATGCCCTATTCCTGAAACTGTTCAAAGCCATGCTGGATGGGGCTCTCAGCAACTTGGTCTAATGGAAGGTGTCCCTGCCTATGGCAGAGGAGTTGGAACTAGATGATCTATCTCTAAGGTTTTTCCAACCCAAACCATTTTATGATTCTATGAAAAATGCTGTTCTGTTTCAACAAGATGAAATGAAAAGCAAAAAGAAAAAAGACCAATGTTTATGCCTGCACCAACTGCCCCCTGAGAGCAGGTAAGACTCACTCAGATAAGCTGTTGATTTTTCCCACATTTTCAAAGCCAAAATGTCTTAATGGAAATGCCAACAAAGACCAAGTCTGTGTTATTTCTCATTCAACTCATCACTGTCACAGAATGGTGCCTAATGGATACAGAAGTGGTGAGCTGGAAGAAGTCTGTATTTTAAGCTGCATTTTGAATATCAGTGTCATTATAAAACTTGAAACACATTCAGTAAACATTTTTTCACATTTATCAGGAGATCCAGATGAAAAAGAAGGAAACACAAACAGGCCATAGAATATTTCACTGTTCACAGTATCAAGAAATCTCTTTATGAAAATAGATTGGATGCAAAAGCATGAGGTCAGAAGGGAAAATAGACCATACTTTGTGTGATGCAGCGTAAAATGTTCAACATTAACAACATTACCAGACTTCTTGAAATGCAAAAGTTTAGATTCAGAATTCAGACAAAAGTTCGGTTTTCATTATGACTAAGGGGGATGTCAGAGAGGATACAATTTTCTGTTCCTTTTCAAAAAATCTCCAAAGTCATATCAGAACAAAACCGAACAAATTTTAGAAGTTTAGGAGTCTGATTTAAACTTCCTCAAAGCAAATTATTTTTACAGAAATAAATACTTGTGAAAGAGCAAAGAGAGAAGAGGCTGGAGTGCTGATTATATATCTACATACAAACAGCTATTTATATGATATCTTTAATAGTTAATCTACCATGTTGTCCTTTCATATCACTAATAGCCCCTAGGAAACTTGCTACAAGCATAATCAGAGAGCATCATTCTACTAGACTTAGAACTTGGCTTTGGTGTTAGGATGCCATATGTTCTTATGCCAAAATTGCCTCGGAGGTTAATGCAATTTTCATAAATTATTTCTGATAGACCATCAGACTAACACCAGCTTATCCCACTTAACTGCAAACTCATCTGTTTCTTTTTTGCAAGAGAAACAACATGTTTCTCAGAAAACATTATACTGTTAGTAGATTGTTTCCCTGAAGACACTCCAAGGATCACCATGAAGAATGTTTTATTGGTATGGCTGTCTTTGTAAATGTGCATTAATCTCTAAGTGTCCCAGGCAAATTCAATATTTGATTAAGAGAGAAATACTCAGTTATTTGCAACACGGACCAATGTTGCCCCAAATATTGGAGGACTGCACAAATGCCTTACAAGGACACAAGAAAGAGCAACAGTCCTCAGAGAAGCTACAGGCATAGTTCCCATTATAGCATCTATTTTTCAAAAATCTCACCCCCTTTTACTGTTGACATTAGGAAAAAAAGGGTTATTTATTGAAAAATGAAACATTTTGTCTGACTTTAAAAGGTGGTTTTCTCATTTGGTTTGGACGTTCTTACTTATTAACACATTTTATTAACACATTATTAATGCTCAAAAAAGTATTCAGCAAACACCATTTGACAATATTCTCAACTCAACATATCTCCACTGTAGCTTCCTTAGCTATCATCACTGAGAACACCAATTCACACGTTATCAGATATTATGAAACCAGAGATGCCCAAAACATCAAGAGATTAGGTTAGTCTCCTGTACTCTTCATCTGTCAGTGAGGGGAATCCAGCCGTAACACAGTTTGGGTGACAATAGATTTTCAGCAAATTAGGCTGCCGTGCCAAAGCCTTGGAGACCTTCCTGACTGCTGCTGCCACTCCAGCTGCTGAGTGGGTGCCAGTGGGAGGTCAGGGGTGAAGAACACAGCTTGTCTCCTCATCCGTTGCAGGAACGAGCCTCCCTCCCCATGGTCCCCCTTTGTCCCATCTCTGCCCATCCCAGTGACAGAAGAGGACATTGGCCTGGCCCCACTTTCCAGCCTTCTGGCAGTGTAACTCTGCTTTTGCCATGCAGCTGAGAAGCTCTGCTTTGGCTCTGAGCCAGGCATGCTGTATTGCTATGCTTTGGAGGTTTTCACAAGGATGAAAGAAAGCATTTAGGGAGGTTCCAGAAACGATGCTGATGGCTGCCATGCTAATACTCGTAATGAATTCTAAATTGGTAATGGGACTACTTATGGATAACTAAAGGCTTATTCACTCCCCTGGATATCTGCTTTTTTCCTTTACTACTCTTTGCTGGATTTAGTGGCACTATTCACTTTGCACTCTCTCTTCTTCTTTTTTTTGAGTTCTTTTACTTTTCTACTGTCATTTCTCATGCTGTACTCTTCCTCTAAATGATCATCTGTCAGGTTCTCCATTTATTCTAGAGGTCTTACTGCAGCAAATACATGTCTTGCAAATCTCTAGGTACCATTGCTAGTTCTCTTTTTCCGTATGGGACTAATCACTCAAGTTGCATGATTTTGAAACAATGTAGTATGGATAATAACATTTCTATAAGCATAAAATTTATTTTTACTTCTACTGGAAAAAGCAAACTTCATTCATATCACTCAGGGATGAGTGGTATAATGACAAGTGGTAAAATAATAGGTGGTACAATAACAAAGGATTGCATTAATGGGCAGCAATCATAACAGACAGACCTGTCGTTTCTGGCTGATGCAGTTTTAAATGATGTTAGTGTTGATTGTAGTGTGTCTTATTGCCTTAGGAGATACGTGTTAAGTATAAAGGTTTGCAGTTAAAATTCTATGAGGCACAAGACTCCTCTGGAACATCTATCATGTCAGCAGAACTGCTAAATTGTAACTCTGGTTAAAAAAAAAAAAAGACTATAAAAATGACATCTATCATGTACTGTATTTATTTTCCCCTGGTGATTTCCAGATTAAATCTGCTCAGTTTACAAACCAAAAGAGACCTTTTTTTAACTGCTTTTTCATCCAATAGTCTGTTTCTTGTTCAGCTTCTGCCTAAAAAAAAAAAATTAAACTATGTTCTTTCTGTTCCATACATCATTTTCCATCCACTCACAACAAAAATTCTCCAGCTAAAATACAGGTTGTATTTATACTGACATGGAAGGAATCAGAACAAACCATATCTCACTCACCTTTCAGATCAAAGTAAAATGTGTTTTTTCTAACCAGTAAGCTACAAACATATATAGATGACATGGAGCGATCAAAGTTGTCATTTTCACAATGACAAACTGAAGAATATTCCATACTAAATATATAGCTAACTACATGTTACACAGCTATCTCTATATATACACATATATACATATATGTGTATGTATGTTTGCATGTAATACACACCTGTATATTTCTACACATATATATATTTGGATAGCTTTCAAGCATTGTTCTAATCAAAGACTGTCAGTGATATTATATATCACTTAAATATTTGTACTGATACCTCCCTAAAATGTCCTTCCACATTTAGAAGAAACTGGGAAAAGGACAGTATCAGACTTTAGTAGCACCAAATGACTGCAGCCCTGCACTGCTTCATCTGTCTTGAAAAGCATTAGGATTATTTGCATCATTTCCTACCCTTTTCCTATGTCTCCTATTTACTCACCTATATTTCATTAACTCTTCCTTTTGACATGCTGAATTATGCCAAAATGATGATCTTTTCTATGTATAGCAGGTAATAGTTACCTAGTTTTTACCTCTTCATAGCATATGAATAGTTATATAAGGTGCTATACCACAGAATGGACATGCCTATCCAGCAGGTTTTTTTTTTTCCAATGATAGAGGAATATTATTTAAAAAAAACCCCAAACTACTATAAAAATGTTGCATTTAAAATATCAGTATTATGGAGAAATCAAGAAATGCAGTGATAAAGCTGATATACTAAAAAAAAAAACAAAAATCCAAACCTCTACTTCATCTTCAGCATTAATCGCATCTCACAAGTGGAATATAGCCAAATGGAGGTAAATCAAAGCAAGGGAAAGGTCACTCAGGTAAATAGAATATATTTTGTGCAGTGTGCTTTGCCAAGTTTGAGTCCACTTTGGCTGAAGTATGTGTCAGCAGTTGGTCAACCTGCCTTAATTATGAAGCACTAGCTTGTACCAGATTTCTCCACCACTTTATCTGTGAAGTGTCTCTCCTATTAGCACCATATGATAATGTAAATCTGGTGGTGGTTTGTCCCTCCACCATACCCCAGAAGAAAATGACAAAATCATCCATTGTCTTGTCCCACCACAACTTTATTGCAGGAAGTTACCTGTAGAGGAAATTATCAGTCCTGAGGGAAAATCATCATCATCATCTTAAGCACACGTCTTCAGTAATGTAACCTATTATGAATATGTTTAATTTGTTTTTCAGTCCATGTGCTGGGCCACAGTCTTTATTTTCCAGACTAGACTTGGGGTAGTGGCAAGGTAACTAAAAAATCGCCTAAAACTCTAAAGCAATGACTAATGGATGATAGTATTATTTTTCAGACACAAGGGCAATTTTATGATAGAGGTAAAGCTTGTCTATGCAGGAGACACAACATTTTAGGGGTGTCTACAAGACTATGAATTAAGCTACCACACGAAATAACGGCCTTTACAAATCTTGCCACTTTCTGCTACAACTGCATCTGATCAATGTTAATCATTTCATTTAATGTAGTGCTGGAAGGTGAAAGGGAGAACAGGAGCTGAGATAGAATTTAAGCCTCAATTTGTCTATATCAGTGATTGGCTCACAATATGGTCTTAATGTATTTGTGTCAGTTAGTAAATTGCTGTAAAAACCTACAATAAAACTGAGTTAAGGTTGACACCATATATCTGAAATCTATACTAAAACATATTCTTACACTGTTTGAAATTAAAACTGTATGGCAAATAGTTTAATCATAATGAAAAAGCTCAAGATTTTATAATCTCTTCCCACACCAAATCAAGAAAAAACTGAGATCTCAGGAATATTCAGCACAATTCAGATCAATTTGAACAATTCAGTCAACAATGTAATTAATTTCAACCAATGAACTTATTTAAAAGGTTTTATTTAATTAACTTAAACTTGCAACTGAAAAATTATTTTGACTCATGAATGATTGATGCTGTTGTTTTATAGACTGAGCCTTGGTTTGCAATTTTTGACACTGACAAATTCTTGCCAAGACAGAATCTTCCACAAGAAGTGCTTCTGCTTGAAAACCATGCCCAACCAACAACTCTGCAGTTTTCTGCCCAAAGCCATCATACACTATATAGTCAAAATAGAGCTTAGAAGTACAACATGTATGTAAATAAAAAATGTTAAAAGTTAAATCTAACAACTATGCACTGGCTATGGACAGCAGAAGATCACAATCAACCCATTTCTGATCTACACTGTCCAGTAAAACTATGCAATAACCTCAGGTTATGACTGAGACATTGGTCTGGATCCTCACCTTTAGTGGAATATTAATTAAAATAATTTATTCCCTGGGGCATATGCAAGTGCCTTTGTCTTTCTAGTGGCAAGGAGCCCATGTGGCTGAGTTGTCCGTGCTAGACTTCTTCACAACTCCCTGCCCTTTCTGCATATCTCTGACACATGGTCTTGTCTGCCATGCTGTTTAAATGCACACCTGCACACTCACCCTTCCTTATCCTGTCCTTCTTACCATTGCTATTGTTTGAAGCAACAATAAAAACACAGGGCTAAAACTTACTTTCACTAGTAGCTGGTTCTTTTTCCTAGTGAATCAAAGGAATTATTCTCTTTCAAAATGGCTGCTGTTTCCCACTGCCTTCAGCAACGCTGATGCTAAGACATGTATAGAGAGAGACTTTCTAGACTGAAAAAGGAATGGGTTTTTAGAATGATGTTCATAAAAAGGAATTATATGTTGAAATGTGTATCTGCTTGGATAAGTGTAGTCATAGATTTATCCTGGCTGTACTCCAAGCTAGGAAGTTGTGCATGTGCTTTGGCTTGGCAGTCAGAGAGGCAAATTAGCAGACTGTTAATACACTCCACTTTCCAGCTTACTGCTTCAGGTGCATCTCTAGACCAGGCTGAGTCATATTTGGGAAGCTCAGGAAGAAAGATGAGAGAATAGGAATGTCTGGGTACAGTTGACCCCAGCTATGAATAAAAAGAGATCAAGAAATTAGTTCCAGAAGTAAGAAATTTACAGCAAACTTTACTTTAATGCACTTGTTCATAAGTGGCAGCATGTTAACATTCATAAATAGTATCATGTTAATGTGCATAAATAGTATCATGTCATCCTAAAGTAATTAAAGAAATTTCAGTGGTGAAATGCTTAGAGTTTTAATATGTTAGGTGTTAGACAACTTAATGGATAGCAAGAATTGTGTCCCAGCTTTGATTCTCAAGTTGTAAGATAGTGAAGATCTCATTGCATGTGCAGGTGGGAACATTGGTGGTACATGAGTGTAAAGATGACAAAAGGCAGCCTTATAGTGAACAGTCCTCTCAATACCCTCCAAGGCTTCCCACACAGACCCATATATCTAACTTACCTAGGTGGTCCTTAATTTGATCATCCTTTCCTCTCCCAGTCCTTACTATGAGACAGGGGGACTTGGGAAGACTTAGAGCACTTTATTCCTCACCTATTCCTTGCACATTCTCTTTTTCTATGCTACATTAATTTCCCTGGACATGGAGAATAACAAGCAACTCTTTAAATATTTGAAGTTTGTACTCATGCCCTTCACCTTTCTCTTTTCCTTATGGAAAACATCTCGTGATGCAGTCTTGCCTGGAACAAGAGGTTTCTTAAATTCTGGATTACATTCCTTCTTCTACTTTTAGCTACTCTACATCATTCTTGAAATTAACACCTAGAACTGAATTCAGTCAACCATAAAGTACCCTAGTTTCATTTAAAATACCGCAGTTTTCCTGCTCACCAAATACATTTACAGCAAGATTTCCATATCTTTTTTTTTTCCCCTCTTGCATAATATATTTAGATGCCATGGTATTTAAAAGAAAGGTTGTACAGGACTGATTCTGTGCTGTGGAACTCCAAAGAAAACTCACTGATTTAAAACTCAGGCTTGGGATCTCCACGACTGATGTCCTCCTGTGGTATTGCTAGCTGGAATGCTTAACCTACTTTCTGGTTTTTCTAAGACTTACAGACAGCCAAAGGCACATCCACTACCTGGATGAAACAGTATGATGAACAGCTGTAAGCATTGCTCAGTTTAATCCTCTTGACCTAAGGCTGTCACTATATCACCGAAAAGTTACACCTAGTTCACTAAAGCACAATGCAGAAGCTAAGTTAATTTTGCCCAGACCAAAGCTGGATGAAGGTTGGTTTACCAAGCATTGAAACTAAAGATTAAGATGTAGCTAAGAGGAAATATGGGCATATGCCTAACTTTTATCTTTCTCCTGCTTTTCTTTGTTCTTTTGAATGAATGAATAAATACCTCAATTTGACTTATTTTTATCCAGTCTGCCAAACACACACTCTTTGGCAGGGAAGATTTTGCTTTTTCTGGATATAACTTGGTCCCTAATGCCAACACAGCTGAGAATACAATGCTGTGGGTCTCCAAGACTTCATCATTTGTGAAGGGTAAAGGAAAATAAGCCTGTCACTTAATAAATATCCTAGCAGGATCCAAAGCACAGTTTGTCATGCAACCATAACAACATACTTAGATTTTCTGTGCCAGATACTTAAAGGAAATTGGGGCTTGTTTGTACCCAGTCCATAAAGTTCAAATTTCGTGGGAATTGCATAAACATTTTTCTGAGAGCTACTTGCCATTGTGTTTTGAAGTAATACAAATAACACAGGTTAAGTGCATCAGAATGCAGATGCAAAGACCTTCATGGTAGAGAGATAATGGTGCAATCTTATAGCCGTATCAGTGCTGATTCAGAGCTGTATGCAGAATGCAGCATCCACAGAAGCAGGTTGACTTGTAGAGGAGCCATGCTTCCCTCTTTGGTTGACACATAAAACTGGGGCTGTTTAATGGAAGCAACTGAGCCCTTTCTTCCCCTCAGCAATCTTCCCTAAAGACTGTATATCATATGTTTCCCACTGAGAAAAAATTACAGCCCTCTTCAAGTCTCCTTCCTTTATGTAATATTAGAACTTTTCAGGGGATGTCAATATAAAAATGTACGATAAAAAAAAAAAGATGAAGGTAGATAGAAGAAGTTATTATGCATACCTACCTGCTCTCCAAACACTAACATTTCTGGTTTTGTGGTTTTCTCTTCCCATATAAATACACAATTGAGTTTTTACACTTGCTGCTGTGGGTGGGAGGATGCAAAAGACATGAGTAAAGCAGGCTTTCTAACAAATGTTTTTGAGATTGAGTATACTTTAATCCCTTTTAGGAGTTAAAAATTCTCTTAAATTTTACTCTGTTGTTGAGCAATTTATATTTTTTACAGTACAAGATGAAGCAACGGTAAAGTCTGAAAGCAAAAGCAATGTAAAGGAAAAAATAGTCTCTAAAGCTGAGTTTCACAGCCTCAGCCATCTTGAGGGATGCTGGTTTATTTTCTCTTTTAGCATATTGCATCTCAAAGGGTTATTATTTCTAGTAACATTATAAATGTGACAATTTCTCTATAGTGCAGTTATATTAGTGGAAAATGTGAAGATGGTTTTGGCAATGGTTGAACAGCATGTGACTGGACAGACAGTACAGCGAAGTCTGTGACACCAGCAGCAGCCAGAATAGCAAAATGGCCATTGAAGCATCAATGATAAAAAACTCTGTAAGCAAATAAATTGTATAGGACTGAATTATTATTATGACATTAAAAATTGACAAGTCAAGCAAAATCTCCTGATTTTATACTTTTTACAGGAAATCTTAATGCTGCTGTGCTTAGAAATTAATTTCTGGATTGAAAAACATCACAGTTGTGAAACTTGAAGAGAATGAAGTGCTGATCACATTAGGGACCACATAAAAGGATATTAGAAGTGGAAAGGAGAATAATTTTGCTGTTCACCCTGCCACAGCTTTAGAAAGGAAAAGAGTCTGGGTTTGATCCAATGTTTGCTTTATACAACTAATATTTTTTGGTAATGCTGTACCGGAAAACAGAAAACTACCTATCTAGAAGAGATGTGAGAATGTGCTTGTAGAGACAATACTGGTTTCATTTTTTAAGACAAATCCTGTGACTTAATTGCCTTTATAGCTTTACAGAGTAACACAAATTGACAGAAGTTTATAGACTCTACATCTATCTCCTTCAGACCATGCTTTCCACACCATAGCTCCAGTTTAAACATTTCTTACATTTGCTGCATACATGCCAAGAAAAATCCCTGACAAGTCAGATGATGAGGTAGGAAGAATGATTAAAAGAGTGACTGCAGTGCTTTGAAGGTGCTGATATTTACTCTTAGCTTCTCAATTAAAAAAGGATATAAGTCAGTCACATTGTGAGACTGTACTTAATTGTTTTGTCATAAAATTTCTTTCCTCTCTCTGATGGAAACCTGTTCTCTATTCCAGCCTGCTGAACAAAGAGAAATAGGAATTTTGAAATAGTTTACGCCTGCGTTAAGTAGTAGGCATGTGAAGATCTAACAGGCTCGTGTGTAACTTAAAGAGCTGAGATTAAAGTGGCCTATTTAACATAAATGTTACAACAACGTAATACAAAATTGTAGCAGAGGTTTTCAAGTATTCTTTATGGGTGTTCTGCTGTATTTATTCAGTGAGCTACTGAAAGCTTTTTATATGGATTTATATGCAAGTTGCTTTTTAAATAAAACTTTCCATATCACTTCCAAGCTGTCTGTTTTAATTTAAACTCCAGTGGAGTGTTCCAAAAATAATTCTAATGTAAGTACTTATCAGAACTTCAACAACATAAGCCAATGTTTATTTCAAGTGCTATCTAATAGTGGACTGCTGAAAAGCCCTGCCTTAAGTCTTCTTTTTCCTCTAACTTTTCTGAAATCTGGAAATTTTGAAATTTAAGAACACACAAGACAGCATCTACTCAATTTACAGAGCCTCCTTTTCTTGGTTGCCTTAAAAGGTTCATTCAATTATAATATCTTCAGTAGTATTAGTCTCATAAGTCAAATCTTATCAGGCTGGAGATAGTCTCAAAGATGGAATGTACGCTGTCCCCCTCCACCATCCTCCTTGAAGATGAAGAGTAACTTCCGACTTCCACTCCCTCTGTGAAGTCTAAAGTTAGCCTCATTAGCTCAGAATTATTTTTCGTCTTTGTTTATGTAGCGCTCAGAATGAAAAGCCCCTAAACCAAGCAGAAGCTGGTAGGCAGTGTCAATAATATGGACATGTCAAAAGGGGGTTTCTAAGTTCATTAGTAAGTTCCAGTTACATTTCACCTTCCAAGGAAATTTTGCATAGTCTCATATTACTATCATTAATATCTTTTGGATATAAAGAAGAGCAGAACTAGGGGGAAAACAGCTCATGATTTTAGTAGTTGGATAATAATAAAATACTAAGTTATTTTATTTTGTGTACCTTGACATTTCACTGCATTATGAATACAGCGTAGGAAACTGCAGAGAAGAAAACAGGTGATGAGAGAGAATGAACACAGAACATTTAATGAATGAGATTTTTTTTTAATTATTAAGTTGTGACCAATTTTTAAACTTGGATCAGAATGAAGAACTCGTTTTGCCATGATCATGTGTACTATGAACACATAGATACACACAGAGGAGCATAAAGTGAGATGATAGCTTCTTTCCTTGAAGTACGTGCCGACTAATTAAAGTTCACTTTGGTAACACTAGAACAGTACTAGGAAGCTTCTACTTTCCCTTGAAGCATTAAGCAGTTCAAGAAAAGCCTCCAGGATGCCTGAAGAGACCCCAAGTCTGGGCAATAAAAGCAAAAACTTCATTAATGTTTCCATTTCTATTTCTTGAGTTAAGAGGCAAAGTTGAGGGAAAGGCTGCAGGCTAGAACACTATTGCCATTTCATATTTAAAGCACTTAGAGCAAGAAGATACCATCTTCAGAAGTAGGAAGGGAGGGGGGAAGGTTGTTCCCTTCAGTTTCTTTCTTTTTTAACTTCTTAATGGAAAAGATAATCGATTTTCTTGTCTTTAGCAATGAGACCACAGCTTTGCATCACTGAAACTTATGTCTGAATATGAAAAAGACCTCTTGAAAAAAACATTTCAGCTAAGCAGCTTTTGCAGTTTTGGTCAACACCTTACTTATAACACTACTTAACCTTAGTTTCAATACAAAGCTAGAATATATTGCCTACTTTTATCAAGAGCCAAAAATAACACAAGGCTCAGTATTTTTCTGTGCAAATATTATTAAAGTTGGGGTAAGGAGGAAAATAAAACTGACCTAAGCAGAATGAAAAATTGTGCTGCAATTGAAAAGACTCAGCTGTGGTAGAGAGAAATAAGAAAAGGAAAAATATAGCAGCATGTAAGAAATAAACAGTAATTAGTGAATGAGACTATTGCTGCTTAAAATTGGTATTTAAAACTTGGAAGGAGATCAAGCAACTTTCTTGTAGCTTTCCTATATTAACATGTATCATAAGACTTCATATCAGCAAACTGCAGCACAAAGAAGTTAACGTGTTATGCTACCACTAAAATAGCATGAAAAAGTCTTGGAGAGGAAAAGAAAGGAATCTGGGGGAAAAAGGTTTCTGAAGTTATACAAAATGATTTATTTTGTCTCGTGTATTTGGCAATGAAGATTTAAAATTTAACAATGACAAGGACTGTTAGTATTGCAGCTAATGTTCTAAGCAGAGGTACTTATATTAATTAGGTTTCTTTTATTAATCTTAGAACTCTGTTATTACATGGAAAGAGACAGATAAATCCTGTAGAATAAAAATATTTGTGCTTAAAAGTTTCTGGTATAAAAAGAATGCTTCTCAAAGCATACTTTATTGATTTTACAAATGTCCTCTGTTAAAGAGGTAGAAGTTATATTAACATTAATCTAAAATGTTCCTAACGTTTCTTTTGCTTAAAACAACAAAAGTTGGAAGATTTCAGTTACTGCAATGCATAATAATACACCTGTCCCCAAAACATCTTTCAAAAATATTATTTTTTGAGCTGGCAAAGCCCCCACCCTCTCTGGAAATTGTTTCAAAGCCCATCCTGTGTGAAGGCCTACTTTAGTTAACATTTATGTGATTCTCTTCATGGACATTTTAATGAGGTCACACTGCAAAAGGTTTGTTTTTCAAGGGTTTGGTTTTCATTCCTAATAGCAGAAAGGTTTTAAACATGAAGCACTCACTCACTTCTCCAAGAAAGGTAATTTATCTCTTCCCTTCCTTTAGCACAGTCAGATCCTGGAAACTTGCCACTTCAATTCTCCAGGATTTTACAATCCACACTACAATATTTAAATAAAATCTTATCGTATTGTGAAAAGGGGAGGGGGAAAGAAAAACTGTGTTAGCACTGATTAAAGTTGAAACTTCATTTCTGTGAAGGTCAGGAAACTCAAAATAGCTTCTTATAATATCTTTATCCTGCTTCAGTGTGTGAACAAGTAAAGGTTTCTTTTCAGACAGCTGTGTGTTCATGTCACAAAATATCATTTTAAATTGTTTGAAAGTAAATTAATTTCAAGGTGATCAGGCCTCACTTTCAAAGATAATTGTCTTAAATATGATTGACTTTTCCTTTTAGATCAGTACAGTAAAGTTGTGTGTTCCTTGCCCATGCTGCTTGACAGAGAAAGTTAGTGTCATGCAAAACAACTGACTCAAGAAAACTTGGACTTGTTTCCAAAGATATTAACAATATGATTTCCAGTAAAGCCTGTAGTAGTCAAGATTGTGAAATCCAGACAATTTATTTTAAATGCTCCATTTTCAATTGTCAGCCATCAATTTGAAAAATAGATAAACTGTCCATTAAGTCATCAAAGCAAATCAAATGCCTACTGTCTTAGCATTTCCAGTGTAATCATGTCATTGCTTTTGGACATAATGTCCAAAGCTGAGCATGTTTTTAAAATTAATCCCATTATTCTGTCAGACATATCTCTCCTTTTATCAGTTGAAAAAATAGCCTCCCATAGAGAGTCAAATCTTTTATTTATCATTTCAGTGTTAGCTACAATTAACTTTGTTATTTTAAAGAACTTATATTTTTACTGAAGAGACTTGAAGAAAAAAAGGTCTTCACTTAAAAGGACACATACTGTCAGCATTGTTAGTCTTTGAAAATTGACTCATGGTGTGGTTTTGCCATTTTATTTTTTTTTAGGAGTACAGTATGTAGTTCATACACACACGTGTAACTGGCTGGAGCACTGAATAGTAAATATTAGCCTTTATCTTCTGCTGTAAACAAATTAATTGTCTGTAGCAACATGTCACTTCTAGATAGATTAAAAAAACAAAACCAAACTAAAACAAAAACCTGATAGGAATCTTTAAACAAGAGCTCCAACACCATTCAGCTGCCCAAGTCTAATCATCTTGGCTGCATTTGTTTAATAATATAGTAGCAAGTTCCTCATGCAACATTTGCTCAGAATTTAAGAGATAACTTCAATGGAGTTCAATGAAAATTGAGCTGAATTCAAGGAATTAAGATAAATCTTGGGCATAGAGGATCAAGGCAAGTGAAGAAGCATCTAAAGGGCAATACAGGAGAAGGCACACTGTTCATTCCATGCAGTAGGGGACAGAAGAAGGGCATTCTCGGATCATGACAAATTTAAAGACAGTAGAAGTTGAAGGACTCACTCCTAGCAGCAAATATTGCTTGGAATTCACCAAGCAGAAGAAAGGGGCTTTTTTTAATTTCTTTATACAGTGCTTGATTTAACACTTAAGGAAACTTAAAGCTTTTATAATACGAAAAACCTGGTCATAAAAGCATCAATGTAAATCGGGTGCAGGCTTCTTTATCTAACCCTCTTAGACCTTTCCAGCTTCAAGTTTATCAATTTTTAAGGTGATTGCAGGAGTAGTTTTGTCAGTTACGTGTTTGAACAGCTGGCAAGACACTTAAAAAGATATTGCTTAATGCTTTTAGTACAACACAAATAAAATGTTTCTGGTTTTTTGGGAACTTATTTTAAAATTTACTTACCCTAAATAAGGGGCTAAGGAGATATCCTCATGTCTTTTCTGTGTGCTTCTCCACAAATATAGAGTAACAGAACTGACTGTTAGATTGTTAAAGACCTATAAATCTATGATGGTAGTGTAGATAGATTAATGTATTGGCTGGCCAGAGTTTTAGTTCTGATTTTTCCATCCAAAACAAACAGAGTAATTGGTTTTTTTTTTATTTTTAAAAGTGATTTTTATTTAACTTATTTTTTTGTTGTTGTTGGGGGGTGGTGGTGGAGGAGTGTTTGGTTTTGATCTTTTCTTGTTTTATTTTGGATTTAGATGAATCATTATCTGGATGGAGTGCCCGGTGGTAACGGGATTATTATTATTTTATTTTAGTTTAGTTTGAAACAAACAAAAGCCTTCACTGATATAATATTCAATATTTTGCATTAGGAGTTTTCTTCAGACCCAGCATGACCTCAAGAAAATTAGTGCTGTCCTTCAGTTGACACTGGTAATGTTTAAATTTTTGTTTGGACTATGCAAAGCATTCTTAAAATGTATTGGCACTGTACCTCATCAGGACTTCATATAGCTAGGATAATGTGCATTATTTTATACTAAACACTGATATAATTCTCCTCAATGGGATTTTGCCTTGTATTTTATTTGTGCAAAACCACACTAACTCTAACAGCTTAAATGATCTTGTTAAGTGGCATTAAGGTTAATTTGAATCTTGATCGTGTACTTTGTGGTTTACAGGGCTTTGCCCAGTTTTTAGACAAGAATGATCTAGGGGAGAGACATGGCATAATAATAAAATAAACTTTCTCAGTACTTTAATAAGACTTCCTGGAACAGGTTTTAGCAAACAACACCAAGTAAAAGTAACTAAAGAACTATTTCACATACACCTTTCTGAGGCCACACCTCTATCCTATGCATTTGGGTTGTGGTGGTTTGTTCTCGGTGCAGGATAGTCCCTGAAGAAAAGAATTTCAAACTGTGACTCAGGCTAACACTCTTGTCACTGTTTTTTTATATCTATTACTTTTGCCATTTCTGTTTTTGAACAGACACTTTCAGGACACTTGAAATCTTTATTAATGCTCTGAATATAAAACTTATTTATACAACTAACCTATGCCTAGGAATTCTATAGCAGGTGGATATCACCATGCAGAATTGTTTACCTTCAGACGTCAAGGTTATCTGGCTCATGGAAGAGCAGTAACAGGCTCAGCAAATAATTCTACAGAACATGGTACACCTTTCCTGGCTTCTGCTCCTTAGACAAGTTAACCACAGCGACAATGACCAGAGCAATGATGCCACCAACAATGGCAGCAAAATTTCAAGATGACAAAGGCTGCTTTTCTATATATCTGCATTTGTGCTTACACATATCACTGTCATCAGAAAGTTCACTTAGCTGCTACTTTCTTGTCTTTAGTCAATTATTTGAGCAGATCACAGGGTCATAGGGAAAATCAGAAGTGCTGGAAGGAGTGGTGCTGTTGATAACTTTGGCTACTCAGGAAGGCCTATCATGCATTGCATAATTGCATTCTTAATTCCATTAGGACTCATATAGGGATGTATATGACTAACCTTCATTTTTCAAAATCTTCCTCTACGAGGCAAGTTTCTTTTTCATGTTGCTGCAGGGCCTCATTAGTTATTAAGGAAGTTACACTAATACTAATGTGGAAACATCAACATAGCCAAGAACTGTGGTTCATTTCCAGCAGTGTCCAAAGGAAAATCTGTTCTCTGAATAACCTGGATACTAATGTTGTTATGAATTTGCACCTCAGTAGGGAATATCTGATTTATTTTCAGTTCTCCAGCATATGGTGCTTCCTCTGTGTTCCTCAGACAGAAGAAAAATAATAGTTTGGCTTCATTTTGCTTAGTTTAAAATTGGAAAATGCTTTTGGACCACTTATGGTTAAATGCTGAATTTCTCCCAAGGATGTGTAGAAATTGTTCTATTCTGAAGGAAGGAAAGAAGGAGCAAGTGATTGCTGTGAGAAGGTCCTATAGCCATTTTTTGAAAGGGTGCTCCCCACAGTGACAGCAGAAGAGCTTGAGGCCATGCTGCTCAGTCTTTTGCTGAAGATTTCCATTGGCATCATTTCTCCATTCATCTTCTTCATTTTGACCCCTTCCTGACCCTTTTTCTCCAGTTTGATCTCTTGGTCCTCTCATAAGAAGCTATTTGCTTCTCAACTGTCTCTTCATCTCTCTCTTAGAGCAAATACAATAATCCCTTGAACAGACCCTTTCTTTTTTCTTTTCCCGTGGAGATGTCTGCTTCTCATTGGAGAAAAGCTAGCCCCTTTACACAAGCTGCAGCATGACAGAAACATCCCAAGCACTTCATGGTCTCTCTTCAAAGTATTGGTGCTGACAACATAAAATAACCCTCTTCCCTTTGCCACCTTTCCCACATTTTTCGGGGAGCCATTTCCAGCTACTCTTCTGTCTTAGGATTTCTTTTGACATCCCTTGAGAGGCTGAACTATGTTTGAAATTAATTTCTTCTACTTAAAGCTTCTGTGACAATAGGTGGTTCTTCAACCAGCAATGTGTTAGACTTTGGTGGCTGGGAAGGAAAAAAACCTAATTTGGTGGTTGCTAATACCATCAAAGCTGGTTTTACTTTCAAGAATATTACCCAGAAGCAAGACTTTCCTGAGGTATAGGATCTTACTCAAAACAGCCAATAGACAAACTAGAAAGATGCACAAGGGTGCTTTTCACTGTGATCTTTTCCTCATCTTACTCTCAACGATAGATGCACTCCAGCTGCTGGAAGAGTAAAGGGAAATACCAACCATTTGAGAAGGCACTGGAGAGTTTTTCTTCCTTGAAGTCTGTGCACTTAGCTTTCAGTTCTTTTTTATTACACCTACAAGTAATTATAAAATACACTGTAAAATTAATGGCATTCTGCAGTGCCTGATTAAGGGCAAGTAGTTTGCAGTGTCTTAAAATGTGTATGAATTGTCTCTGTAATGTGATTTTGGCTGTTTATGTTCTGAAATCTCAGTCACTGGAAAAACCGAGCACACTAAAGAAACCATGAGACAATGTTTTTCATTTTTGTTCATGCTGATCTGTCACTACAATAAGCATCCTTTCTCTGCAAAACATCATGTTTGATTGGGTTTTTTCCTCCAAACTCCTGGTTTGATAAATTTTTGGAGGAAAAGCAGAGAACTCACAAACATTTTAAATTCCCTGAATCCAAGTGTGATCTGTAGTCACATTGCATCTACATACTGAAGTGACACCTGAGCACATAGAAATCCCAGTTGCTTGTTTGCCTCAGGAGAAATGGTGGCCAGAAGAGTGGGTCTCAGAAGCAGGAAAAAGGCTCTCACAGAAATTAATTGAAGGAAATTGCTATTCCATAATGAGTCTTGTATTAAATTAAGGCTTATTCCATAATGAGTTTCTCTTTACCAGTTAGAAAAGAGACACAAGTTGAAATTAGTTTATACAGGATTCTTTGGACATGTGATACCAGGACAAAAACAAACTTAGAAATTATTTTTAGATGAGCACCTTGCATCAGCACTTGCTTCAGCAGGACCTCTAAGATATTTGTGGGGAGACACTGTGAATGGATGAAAGGAAAATATAGAGCAGTTAAATTACTAAAAATGTTTAAGCTTTTTAGGAACATGGGAGGAAGAAATGCAACAGTCAGAAGTTTGCTTTTGGCCAGTACCCACCTCTCTCCCTGGCTGAACAGCGACTGAAGAGACAGTGGGAAATGGTGACAAGTTCCTGCCTGGAAGAGAAGGTGCTGTAACTCTATGACTGCCCCACCTTCCACTAACAGGTATGGGGCCCTGAAGTGAAACAGAACAATGACGAGGATGATGGTTCAGCTATCATGGCGGTGTTGCTGAGGCTAACTCAGCCTACGCCCTGCATCAAAACTGCTTCCATCACTGTCTCAGTGGAGGTAGGGGATGGAGATCCATGTGACAACACGGATGCAAGGATTATCGATGTGTTAGAAACCATGAAAGCACTCAGAATGATCACATATGAATTAGGGCTTCTCCCCATAAAAAGGCTGCAGGTGGGATCAACAGCTCAGCTAAAATGCAGCGTGGGTAACAAATCAGAGCAGCTGGAAACTGCTGCGCAGCATAAAAACCATTACATAGTTGCCATCATGGAAACATGGTGGGGTGACACGCACAACTGGAGTGCTGCAATAATGGCTATAAACAAGTGAGAAGGAACAAGCAAGGAAGGAGAGGCAGTGAGGTAGCCCTGTATGTAAGGGAGTCCTTTGATTGTCTGGTGCTTAATGATGGTGACAATTGGGTTGAGTGGGGGAAAGGCTAACAAGGCAGATATAATGGAGGGACTCTGTTATAGACCACACAATCAGGATGAAGAGGCAGATGAAATATTCTATTGTCAGCTGGGAGAACTCTCACAATCACTAGCCCTTGTTCTCATGAGGGTCTTCAACTTGCCAGATATCTGCTGGAAATGCAATACAATGGACAGGAAAAAGTCTAGGAGGTTCCTGGAGCATTTGGAAGAGAATTACCTGACACAGCTGCTGAGTGACACAGCAAGGGAAAGTGCCCCACTAGGCCTGTTCTTTGTGAAGGACTGGTAGGTGATGTGATGGTTGAAGGCCATCTTGGGCATAATGATCATGAAATGATAAAGATTTTGGTTCTCAGAGAAGTAACAAGGGGTGCCAGCGGAACTCACCTTGGAATTCCAGGGGGAAGATTTTGGCCTGTTTAGATGGGTTGACAGGGTTCCCTGGGAGGTTGTCCTGAAGGGCAAAAAAGTCCAGGAAGGCTGGACATNTGTCCTGAAGGACAAAAAAGTCCAGGAAGGCTGGACATTCTCCATGAAAGAACTTCTACAGACACAGCAGCAAGCCATTCCTGTGTGCCAAAAGATGAGCTAGTGGGGAAGAAGACTGTCCTGGCAGAACAGAGAGCTNAAGGCCATCTTGGGCATAATGATCATGAAATGATAAAGATTTTGGTTCTCAGAGAAGTAACAAGGGGTGCCAGCGGAACTCACCTTGGAATTCCAGGGGGAAGATTTTGGCCTGTTTAGATGGGTTGACAGGGTTCCCTGGGAGGTTGTCCTGAAGGGCAAAAAAGTCCAGGAAGGCTGGACATTCTCCATGAAAGAACTTCTACAGACACAGCAGCAAGCCATTCCTGTGTGCCAAAAGATGAGCTAGTGGGGAAGAAGACTGTCCTGGCAGAACAGAGAGCTTTGGCTGAAATACAGGGCGGGGAAAAAGGAGTGTTTATGACCTTTGGAAGAAAGGGCAGGCAACTCAAGAGGGCTACAATGATGACATGAAGTTATACAGGGATAAAATCAGAAGGGCCAAAGGCCAACTGGAACATAACCTGGCTACAGCCTAAAAGACAATTAAAAATGTTTCTTTCTATAAATAATCAACAAAAGTAGGGCTAAAGAGAATATCCATCCTTTATTGAATATGGGCGAAAACATAGTGACAATGGATGAGGAGAAGGCTAAGATACTTAATGCCTCCTTTGCCTCAGTCTAATATTAAGATCAGTTGCTCTCCAGGTACACAGCCTCCTGAGCTGGAAGACAGGGATAGCGAGCAGAATCAAGCCCCCACAAAGGGGATAACCTTAAAGTCAGTGACCTTACACCTTTTAGACACACACAGGTCTATGGGGCCAGATGGAATCCACCCAAAGGAACTGAGGGAACTGGCAAAAGTGCTCAACGAGCCATTTTCCGTCATTTATCAGCAGGCCTGGATAACCAGGGGAGACCCAGTTGACTGGAGGTCAGCCAATGTGATGTGCAACTACAAGAAGGAGTGGAAGGACGATCCAGGCAACTACAGGCCTGTCAGCTTGACTCAGGTGCTGTGGAAGGTCATGGAGTCACTTTGAGTGCCACCATGCAGCATGTCCAGGACAACCAGGGGATCAGGCCCAGCCAGTGTGGGGTCAGGAAAGGCAGGTGTGCTTGACTAACCTGTCACAGTGTGACCTGCTTAGTGGATGAGTGGAAGGCTGTGGATGGTGTCTACCCAGACTTTAGAAAAAATCTTTGACACCATTGTCCACAGCANAGAGGGCTACAATGATGACATGAAGTTATACAGGGATAAAATCAGAAGGGCCAAAGGCCAACTGGAACATAACCTGGCTACAGCCTAAAAGACAATTAAAAATGTTTCTTTCTATAAATAATCAACAAAAGTAGGGCTAAAGAGAATATCCATCCTTTATTGAATATGGGCGAAAACATAGTGACAATGGATGAGGAGAAGGCTAAGATACTTAATGCCTCCTTTGCCTCAGTCTAATATTAAGATCAGTTGCTCTCCAGGTACACAGCCTCCTGAGCTGGAAGACAGGGATAGCGAGCAGAATCAAGCCCCCACAAAGGGGATAACCTTAAAGTCAGTGACCTTACACCTTTTAGACACACACAGGTCTATGGGGCCAGATGGAATCCACCCAAAGGAACTGAGGGAACTGGCAAAGGTGCTCAACGAGCCATTTTCCGTCATTTATCAGCAGGCCTGGATAACCAGGGGAGACCCAGTTGACTGGAGGTCAGCCAATGTGATGTGCAACTACAAGAAGGAGTGGAAGGACGATCCAGGCAACTACAGGCCTGTCAGCTTGACTCAGGTGCTGTGGAAGGTCATGGAGTCACTTTGAGTGCCACCATGCAGCATGTCCAGGACAACCAGGGGATCAGGCCCAGCCAGTGTGGGGTCAGGAAAGGCAGGTGTGCTTGACTAACCTGTCACAGTGTGACCTGCTTAGTGGATGAGTGGAAGGCTGTGGATGGTGTCTACCCAGACTTTAGAAAAAATCTTTGACACCATTGTCCACAGCATTCTCCTGGAGAAACTGTCTGCTTGTGGTTTGGATGGGCGCACTGTCTGCTGTGTCAAAAAACCCCAAAAAACAATCAGCTGGATGACCAAGCCCACAGAGTGGTGGTGAATGGAGTTACATCCTGCCTGCAACTGGTCACTAGTGGTGTTCCCCAGGGCTCGGTGTTGGAATCAGTCCTGTTTAACACCTTTATTGATGATCTGGACAAGCGGATTGAGTGCACCCTCAGTCAGACCCAAACAAATCTATGATTCTATTAAAATACTGTCTTCAGCAGCAATTACTGCCAGACTTTTGTTTCCCTAGCAGTTCTCAAGAGGAGCCACTACTGTGAATAGAGGCACTGAGTCATAAGGACGTGTATGCAAAATGTGCAAAAGCCACAGAAAGAATGAACCCTTTTCAAATAAATGTTGCTCAGCAGAGTCCTCCAGCTTCAGACTGAAGTTTATGGGGCTGACACAGCACCCTGACTCTAGTGAAGTAACAGCATCAGAAAGGAACAGATGTGAGGCAAATTAATGTGCACGAACAAAACTCTAAGCCAAACCAAGGCCAGGAATTTAGTAAATACATTGCAAAGGTACAGCCATGGATCATATCTGTTGTGGTTTTGATAGATAACTAAACACCACATAATTCTTTGATTTGATGTAACCACAATCCAGGCTCCTCACACTGTGGTACATTCATATTTGGAGGATTTCTTCACTAGTTCTGAAAATCTTATATGTGTTTACAATCTACTGACTCATCTCCAGGTGTCATTACACATGCTTCTCTTCAGAAGCTTACAATATGTTCAAGTAGAATAAAAGGGGACATGGCTGCTTTAATGGATCTGGAAACTCAGTATTACTTATCAGTGGATTGGGGCACTCCTGGCTCCCCAAGGGTATTTATTTGTAGAGGCAATCTGGTCATGATGACTCCAAATCAGTGTCAGGAGAGAATATAGAGAGATGTACAGTGATGAGCGTGGGATGGAAGTGGAAGACTGCCAGAAACGGAACTGCAAAGAATGTATTTACAAAAGCTTCAGTGCGAAGGAAAATGAGGATTCTTCCTGTAAAAGTCAGATGCATGGGAACAAATACTGAAGGGTGTGTTTCTGAGCAAGGAATACTATTTTGGGAAACTGCCATTCTGACTGGGGAGTCAGTCATCTGATAGCCAAAGCAACCTCAAAGAAAGGGTTAATATGATCACTGAATCTGTTAACATGGGCCCATTGAGTAGGAGTCTGGTGCACGTATTACTTCTGTTTTTCAAATGACTACAGCTGCTGGTGAAATACAGCCTGCAGTTCTACCGCCAGTATTTCAAGAAGCGTGTTAAAAATTAGAGGGTCAGGGAAGAACTGGAACATTTACTAAATGATTGGGAACTGTGTGATTTAATGAAATACTCAATGACTTTGATTCAGTTAGCCTAATGAGGAAAAGCTTTGCCTTATCAAAGGTAACTGGTCTGCAGTTCCAATACAGTGAACAGACACGTGAGAAAATAACTCTTTCAGTACTCAAAGAAGTAACAGGAGTGAATGCCTGGCAATTGCACAAGTTAGATAAATGCAGATTACTCATGACTTCCCTGGAAGTGTTTAAGGCCCAGTTGGATGGAGGCCTGAGCAATCTGTTCTTGTGGGAGGTGTACATGCCCATGGCAGAGGGATTGAAACTGGATTATCTTTAAGGTCCCTTCTAACCCAAACCATTCTATGATTCTATGACAGACACTTTTAAAGAGAAGGGTAACCATCCACTGGAACAACTAACTACAGGTCACATTAGACTCTCCAGCAATTTTTAAATGAAAATTAGAACACTCTTGTGAAAAAAAAAAAATCTAGTTTAGCCAGCAGCTACTTCAGTACTGTTTATAACCAATATTATGTTAAAGGACAGCCTATACTTTTGTTCATTTAATCTAGGATATATAACATTTCCAATGTAACAACTTTAAGGTGAATCACAAGCATGCACAAAGAATGTCTCACTACGAACCCTGTGAGGCATAAAAGGGTTTTCAATATTTATTTGTTTTTGTCCAAAAACTATTCTTGGCTGTGCAATAACTGCACAACAATGTAGGTACCACAGCAGTAGCATCAGACGGGGTGGCAGCAGCACAAAGCTCAGTGCTCGATGCAAAATCCTTCTGCAAATCAAAGTGAATACTTGGGTGTTTAGTCCATGCTGAGCTCCCTGCTGTTGTTGCAGCTCAGGAACTGTGAACAGACAAGGTTGTAGCAGTAGCTGATACTGCACCCTCTCCAGAGTGGTTCGAAGAAAGGCCTAGATAGAAAAAGTGTCTGTCCCTGACTCATGAAGTAAGACTTTTCACAGAGGAACTGCATTCGTTTGGAAAATAGCAAGACTTGTGGTGGATTCTCCTGCTCTAAATCAAGCTTCNTGTGATTTAATGAAATACTCAATGACTTTGATTCAGTTAGCCTAATGAGGAAAAGCTTTGCCTTATCAAAGGTAACTGGTCTGCAGTTCCAATACAGTGAACAGACACGTGAGAAAATAACTCTTTCAGTACTCAAAGAAGTAACAGGAGTGAATGCCTGGCAATTGCACAAGTTAGATAAATGCAGATTACTCATGACTTCCCTGGAAGTGTTTAAGGCCCAGTTGGATGGAGGCCTGAGCAATCTGTTCTTGTGGGAGGTGTACATGCCCATGGCAGAGGGATTGAAACTGGATTATCTTTAAGGTCCCTTCTAACCCAAACCATTCTATGATTCTATGACAGACACTTTTAAAGAGAAGGGTAACCATCCACTGGAACAACTAACTACAGGTCACATTAGACTCTCCAGCAATTTTTAAATGAAAATTAGAACACTCTTGTGAAAAAAAAAAAATCTAGTTTAGCCAGCAGCTACTTCAGTACTGTTTATAACCAATATTATGTTAAAGGACAGCCTATACTTTTGTTCATTTAATCTAGGATATATAACATTTCCAATGTAACAACTTTAAGGTGAATCACAAGCATGCACAAAGAATGTCTCACTACGAACCCTGTGAGGCATAAAAGGGTTTTCAATATTTATTTGTTTTTGTCCAAAAACTATTCTTGGCTGTGCAATAACTGCACAACAATGTAGGTACCACAGCAGTAGCATCAGACGGGGTGGCAGCAGCACAAAGCTCAGTGCTCGATGCAAAATCCTTCTGCAAATCAAAGTGAATACTTGGGTGTTTAGTCCATGCTGAGCTCCCTGCTGTTGTTGCAGCTCAGGAACTGTGAACAGACAAGGTTGTAGCAGTAGCTGATACTGCACCCTCTCCAGAGTGGTTCGAAGAAAGGCCTAGATAGAAAAAGTGTCTGTCCCTGACTCATGAAGTAAGACTTTTCACAGAGGAACTGCATTCGTTTGGAAAATAGCAAGACTTGTGGTGGATTCTCCTGCTCTAAATTAAGCTTCCATATCTCCCTCAAAAATACCCGCTTACTCTGCACAAGTTCTTGGCTTTGTTAGGAAAACTACTAGGTAATATTCTTAAGCCTGTATTTTGATGAATTCAAATAAATTATTAAAATGGTCCCTTCTGACTTTAGAAAATGTAACCAGTGGGTATGATCCATTAGCAGTGAAGAAAAAGTAAGAGATTTTATTTTAAAGCCAAAGAACTAAAGTCATAGATTTTTAGTTGTTTTCAGAATCTGCATTGCGAATTGTGCTATTTAATACAGAAAATAAATTAAGGCTATGATTAAAAAAAAAAATCTTAATTTCAACGCCTGTATACTTAAGACTCAGGGGGAAAATGGACAAACTTTCGAACATGACAAGCCCTCAGGAACTCCCACCCCTCCTAAGGTGAGAAGCAGCAGAGTGGTGCTTATAAGGAGGAAGGACACAGATTTAGGGCTTTGATAAAGGAGCCCTGCCTCATCTTGCCATGGCAGTTGTTCACACCTTAATCCAAAGATCACTCCTGCTCTTTGGCCTCAGAGTTACCATGCTTTTTACTAATCCACTGCCCGGCAGCTACCTGGGGACAGCGCTCAGCTGTTTCAGCTCATGCCGCTGTTGATGCCTTTGAACTAATGAGGTGGTGAAGTGGGGTACAAGCACGTGTTCCACTCAGCCCTGGGGATGGAGACCTCTTGGGAAGAGACGACATGGGCAGCTGTTAACAGCAGCAAACTCCAGTACTACAGGAAAAAGCCTTTGCCTTTTTTTGGTTTTGTTTGAAGAGCTCAGTTGCAGACATAACTGTGCCTGCAGAGATCAGACTTTTCACAGGATATACCTGGCACTGTGAGGACAAAACCTGAAGTTTCCAGGCTGCCAGGGGTCTAATGGAAACAAAGGAGAATATTCTTCTCCTATGAATAAATCTTCAGAGACTTCCTAAAGTTCAGGTTAATGATCTAGTCATGTAAATTCAGATAGCATTTGAGGATAATTTAGGCTTGCACTGCTGCAAAACAGAAAGAAGATGTCCAAAATGTCATTTTAAAGATGAAAGCCGTTTTTAAGTCTTACTAATGTAAAAACGATTCAAAAAGCAGAAAGATTTTTTTAATCATCAGATTTCTCAGAAAGTATGTAAAATATTTCTGTATGGCTATTGCATGTCTAATTTTACCTTGAACTGAATTTTTGCAGGCAAATTGTAAATGCTTTTAATAAGAGAACTACAATTATTAATCTACTTGTCAGTAAAAACAATCTTTCAGATCCTTGAATGTATAATTTCCTAACTTTCTAACTGCTCTAAATTTCTTGAATCCTTCTGCAATTTTTAGGAGCATTGACTGTGGTTGAAACCTCAGTTTTTATAACTGCATTTTTTTCCTTGAAGCAGAAAAAAGATATCAAAAACATGTCAATTATATTATAGTTCTGGGCCATTTTATATTCTACCTTCATGTTTACAATGGAAAACATAATTATTGCTATTATCATCCATGACAAAGGAAGGTATCTATGATGTGGATCTATAGTTTTTATTGACAACAGTTTCTTCACTGGAGGAAGCCATGTATTTCTGTTGCTTGGTGAGGAAATCTTTAAGGACTATGTTTTTTTTCCCCAGTATTGCACCAAAGTGAAGGACTGTCTTAACCCTTCCCTTCAGCTCATCCTTTGATACATCAGGCAGACCCAGCTCCTCACCCCTGCTGTTGGGGCCTTTCAGGGGGAGCAACAAAGTCATGAATATAGACAGTCCCTACCATCTCTCAGGTGCTTAATACAACAGAAAGTATAGGAAATTCCAGAGGAGCTCCTCCAGTCTCCAAATAAGGAAGGTTGACTTGTTCTATGAAGATTGTTTGCAGAATTTTTGCAATGCAGCAGTTGTTTGGGGAATAAGAGGTATATTAGATACAGACAGATCTGTCAGGGGATGTAGCTGTGAAACTCTTCTGAACTATAACAACATAATTTTCAGATCTGTAAATACACCAGTTTTTGGTCAACTTTAACAGCAATCGAAAAAGACACAACCTCAGCATAAGAATCGTGCTCCTCCCAAAGTTAAAGTATATGCCTGGAGTAAAATCCCTAAAATGTCAGTAAGAATTTTATAACAAAAATAAAATTATATACTTTCCTTGATCTCATTCTCCAAAAAGGACAAAGGATTTTTCTTAAGTTTTCAAAAAGCACTTGGCTTGAAACAGCCAACCACTGCAGAGAATTGGATCTTGTTAACTAAAAAAAGGAAATACTACAGTAAATGAAAATAAGATTTGGTGATAGAAAATACTAGGCAAATCTAACTATAGGTGTTAAAAGTTCTGCTTAATAATGAAAATGACAATCCACATAATGGCTCTTACAATTTCATTAAAACAAATTATTAAAATTTCATTAAATTGAATTGTTATCTATCTATGCTGGTTTACTATAAACAACTAGGGTTCCAGTTTCTTAATTTTTATTACCTAGAAGTCAGGAGTAATAAAATTGGTCGTTCAGAAATTTCTTTGTTTCTTTTTTTGTAAGTGTTGCATACATAGCTCTTGAGAGAAGCCAAGAGCTTCATTCATTCCAGTGAATTCTGGTTATGGCTAAAGAGGGAGTCTGGGACTCTACAGACTGCATAAATCAGAAAAAGGTTAGACTTCTGATCCCAAGACAATACAATGATTACTTGATATCATGGGAAAGCCAATCAAGAAAAAGGAAATACTTCAAATCATAAATAATAATAACAAAATATATTTATTGAACTTAGCTTTTTAAGAGGCAATTCCTGTCTTTTCTACTGGCCTATTCAACATGAAACAGTTGTAGGAAACTCTAAAACTTTCTATTGTGGGGATTAGAAATCATCATAGGCCCGTGTTACAAGTCATCATCCTTTCAGTCAGTCATCAGTTACAAGTCGATCATCCTTTATCACACCATATGATTAAGGCCTTGTTCTGGAAAGGATTTCTTTTTTTGAGATATCCTACTGAATAGAGATGCTATGCTGATCAGAAGGTCTGTCTTGATTTTCAATAGAAACTCTCCATATCAAATAGCTTGCAGGCACTGGGCAGTGATGCTGAATGAGATCTCTGGAACAATGAAATACAAGCACTAAGCTTGACCATGTTTATCCCAGATCTTCACACTAAAGGTATAGACATAAAACAAATTACACAGTATGCAAATATATTGTATCACATCTGGATTACATATGCTCAATTTCTTCTCCATAGAGAAATCCTTTACAAAATTCATTAGCAATTTACAGAAATACATATGGTCACAGATACTATTTAGCTAGAAGGAAAAGGAAAATAAATTCTCTTCTACCAAATCATATATATAAAAATATATATAATATACAAAATTATATATATATGTAATTTATATATAAAATATATTCATATTTATATATAAATAAAGAGATTGATGCTTCCAAGGGTTGCTAAAGCAGAAACAGAACTGATATATACAACATTCTTTTACCCTAACCCGGCTATTTTCAAACTTGAGCAGAACAGCCCACTAATGCTGCAGCTGTAGTTACCTTTCCATGTCTTGCATAGTCTTGATATAAGAAAGAGACTGGAGAAACACAAAGAGCTATGTGTGTTAGAGTAATGATAGAGCCAGAAAAGCCCATCAGGGTAAATTGGTTAAGTTCTGTAACAAATTACAAAATATAGTCAAGTAAATATTACTAACTGCTAAGACCACCTTTTTTTTTTTTTTGACTCTTTCTGAGGCTATTTCCCTAAATAAAATCACAGCTTATCAGGGGACTAGTTCACATAAGTGATCAACATGAAGAAGCATATTAAAAAAACCCTCAACACTCAGATCAAATAATTCAGTCAAAGTTATTTTACTGAAGTAATAGAAAGACAGCAGCACTAACAACAACATTTTAAATATCTCAGTTTTTTAAATATTTAAGCTGTTTTAGTATCTGTGCCACTCAGTTGTTCTTACCCATTTGATGCTATCTAGATAAAACTGCATTCTCCCTGGCCATACATTATCATTTACTTCCTAAAACAATAAATCATTTTTATGTGCTGCAAATGACTAACAATCTTACCATGCAGAAAATTCTCCCTTCCCTTAGGAATTTTGCATGTGTGAAATTATTTTATAGAATATACACCAAATATGTTTTTTCTCCATTGCCTGTCACAGACTACTCAAAATAAATCTAGGTCTTAAGATGACAACACAGACCAAGTTAAAAAAGCACTGTCCTAAAAACTTGGATTTCTGTTTTTGTTAGCGCTTCTTACTTTTCTGTTACCTGGATTAGCTGATAGTGTCTGTAGCCTTCAAGTCATAGTAAAAAACATTCACTGCTTTTTTTACTATTGTGATAAAATTCATTAATAAGCATTGACTATCTTCAGACCCATTAACTGTATGGGTTTTGTTTAAAATAATATTTCTTCATATGTCATGATGAATACAAGAAAACAGGTCAAACTAATATGCCCTTAGTACTTTTGTTCAGCACATTTATCCTTCTATCCTATAAATACTTAAACATATGAAGAGGGATATGCATGTGTGCAGTGTAACTCAATTTGCTAAGACCACATGTAAAAATGTCAGATCAAGGCCCAAACTGTCAGTAAAATGCTTAATTTGCATACCTTGAATTGAGGAGAGTAGTAGTGGCAGTACCTGGCAGATTAAATGTAAAATTAGACCCACAGGGATAGGGTCTTTTTTTCCAAAACATTTGAAGCCATAAGCAATTTAGTATGTTCCAAATTGAAAACATTCATTTTTTACAGAATTTTTATGAACCTTAGGAATGAAAATTAATTTTGACAAGTTGAAAGAGAGACTCAAACTCCATGACTAACATGGGAATTACCCTAATCCTCTCTTCAACTTAATCATGGAATTTTAACAAGGTTTTTCTGGAAGCCCTTGAGATCTCCTAGGTTGAACATTAACTTATGTCCATTATTTTTATACTAGTTAAAACACGCTCATAAATGCAATCTGAGGTCGAATTCGGAGATCAACCTTTTGAGTTCTAAATCACTTGTTTGAATCTTGGCCAGAAATTGCCACCATTTGCTGCCCTTTGATAGACAGAAAAAGGGTTGAGAATTTCAATGTAGTAGCAGTTCTAACTCCGAATCTCCAGCTATGCCTACTTAATGCTAGATTATTTCTGAGGGGGGTAAAAAAAAAAAAAGAGCTGTTCTCTTGGGTCTATGCTACAGATGAAGAGCCCTGAGGAATAATTCACGCTTGGAAGCAATGCACAGGTTTCTACTCTGCTCTCCCAAACATATGCCTCTTACCATAAAGCTCTACAGAGATTATACCCTAAAAGGTATTACCCATCCCTGCTCTCTTACCTCTTTATCACAATATTCAAAAGTAGGGAACTATGAAACGGAGGAACCTTTTGGTTACAAAGTAAATGAGGGAAGGCAACTGCTTGACAGAAACCTGTTCAAGAAGATTCAGTAAAATGATGTTGGTGAGAACAATTTTTCTGCCAGTGTTACTATTTCTGCTAAGTAAATTTAACGGCAGCAATAGAACCATAAGAAGCATCAGCCAGAGTTCAGACCTGGTGACTTTCCAGCTGTGCTGCAGTCTTTTATTTTTTCAGGCCTTTAGGGATAGATGGGTTGAAGGATGTGAGGGGCCAGGCTCATTTAGGTGACAGGTAATTACTCTCATTGGACAGTTAGTTTATGCAGTTGTTTATGCTGTATGCTTTGCATTTTGTAGAACACTTGTAAGAGTGAATAAATGCTCAAATACAGTCATTAGTAAATGTTAATATTTTGCCTACCTACCACAAAATACAAACAGGAATCTTGTTACTCAGGGAAACTCACAGTTTCATAACCAAATCCAAAAAATTCCCGTTAGAATTGCTAAAGAGACTAAACACATGCTCCATCAGGTGCAAACCCGGAAAACCCTTCCTTGCAACAGCATATAAACATCAGCTGTGCCCTTCTGGCTTACTTTCCCCTCAACCTTTGGCTAAATTTTAATCCAGAAACTCATGCCCAGCCGTTGTTTCCCTCGCTTACTATTCTTCACAACTCTTGGGATCGGTACAATCTCATGGGCTACAACTTTAAAGAGGGCGCGGGAGGGGAGGGGTGTGGCGGGGCGCTTTGTGTGGGGGGTGTCTGTTTTTCCAGTCGAGGCTGTCTCTGCACAGCTGAGTCTGATTTGGTTGTTGAGCCGTGCAGGTGGTGCGTGTGTCGCTGTGTGCCGGGGCGCTGCTCTGCCCCGCGGAGGCGGTGCGGCTGCGGCGGGCGCGCATCTCCCCCGCGCCTCTGCTCCCTCCGCCCTGACCCGGGTACCAGCTGCATCGCAGCTCCAAAGTGACCGCTATTTTCAGTTTCAAGGCTAATGAAATCAGCATCGTAAAAGCACGTACTTACCCCGCCTCTCCCAGACAAAAATACAAAAGCAAATCCACTGTTTCCTTTCAAAACATGAGCGTGACGGTTTGTGTTATTTTCTAAAGGACGAAAAAGAAAAACGTATTTTTCTTGCAAGTTCAAGTGTAAAACAATATGCTTTAAAATAAATAATGCACCATTTTGAATCACCACTTGGTGAGATTGTCTAGGGGCCAATAGCTACAAATCCTCCCCTCATTATGTCCCAGGATGGAAGCTGTGATGCATGGACACAAAACTACTTTGCCGATTGACCGGTGGGCGAGAGAAGATCCGTGCCAGCTCCGCAAATGACCCAGCACTGGTAGTCGCTTCCCTAACTATTCGCTCAGCAGCACTCCCCAGCTCTGTTCCGCACGCTGAGATTTTTGGACCCGCTCACTGCAGCCTCAGCCAAGCCTTTGAAAACGTTCGCTGATAAAATTCAGCAGGTAGTTGAGAAAAAAAAAAAAACACAAAAAAACACACCCCAAACAACAAAACGGGGTGTGTGTGTGCTTAAAAATGGGCTAAGCAGTGACAGCGGAGCGGAACTTGCCGAGCCGCCAGCACCCGGGCTGGGCACCAGCGGCGCCCCCCCAGCTCCTCGCTGCACCCACTGTCCCCTGCCGAGCACGGCAGCGCCTTCCTTCCCCACCAAGTTCTGTTCTTTCTTTCTCTCCTCCCCCCCCC